>VWPU01016493.1:53750-66463 GCA_013398955.1 Callaeas wilsoni | reverse complement strand
CGAGCCCCACCCCGCCGGCTCCGGGCCTTCCGCTGCTGGGCCCGGGGAGCCCCGGCCCGGCTGTGCCCGGCGTGGGGCAGCGCCCCGTCCGCCCCGCGTGGGTTCGGACCTCCCGGTCCCGGCGGTGCGAGGGCCGGGCCGGCGCTGGGGCTGAGCGGGGCTCGTCGTGTCCCCGTCACTGTCAGACGCGGGTGCTGGCGCTGCTGCGGCGTCTCCGTCGCCAATCGCAGATGCGTTACGTGGTGTGGAAAGCACCCCAGTGCAGCCCAGTGCCCGTGGCTCGGTTGAAATAAGGATAATCGGAATGCCTTGGCTTGGCATGTGGTGAATACACAAGGGTTTTTGCCCCCAGAGAAGCCCAGGCTCCCCAGGGAATGGGCACGGCCCCGAGGCTGCCAGAGCTCCAGGAGCGCTCGGACAGCGCTGCCAGGGGTGCCCAGGGTGGGATTGTTGGGGTGTCTGTGCAGGGCCGGGAGCTGGGCTGGATAATCCCTGTGAGTCCCCCACAACTCAGGGTATTCTATGATTCTGTGTTCCAGTGTTCCCTGAAACCCTCCGTGGCGCTTGGAGTCCATCAAAATCCCGTGAGAGCCCAGGGTAAAACCATGGCTCTTGTCCTCTGTGACTGAGCCTGCACTGCCTGCAGCCAACCCTTCCCTCTCGAGGGCTCTTCCCTGTGGCAGAGGTCTGGGCAGCAGCAGTAGCTGTCTCACAAAATATCACTCAAATAAGTTTTTGCACTGTCTTGAGAGTTGAGGCTTGTGGGTCAGTTTTGGTGGCTCTCGTGGAAGAGCAAGGGGAGACCTTGGGAACTGGTAAATTAAATGGCAGCTTCTAAAGGGCACCTAGAGCCTGTCCAGAGGAAGAACCCTCTGCACTTACAGGCATGAGTTTTTGAGCAGTGGAGAATCCACCACATGCCTGGCTGAATTATTTTAACAAGCAGTAAAGCTGTAGGAAAATACTCACATCCTGAGCACTGGGAGATGTTGAGGATGACACCACCTGCTGATTTCCAGCTTCCTCTCTGGCACTTCTCATCTCAGTAATCCCGTTGTTCCTGTCAGTGTTCCTTAACCAGTTTTGGGCAAAAGCTGCCCAGTTCTGGTTAAATGAGCAGAGCTGGCTCAGCTGCCCTGCTGGAAGCGGGGTGGGGAGCACAGGCAGAACTGGTGCCCCACCAAACCTGGGCTAGCATTTCTGATTAGTAGGTTGTGACAAACTCCTGGGAGTGACAGCTCCTGCAGCTGCTCCAGCTGCCTGCAGCACTGATCCCTATCTGCAGTTTGAGTGGACTTCCTGACCAGCCTCACCTCTTGTTTCATCTGCTCTTAATACTTGTGGAGGTTTGGGGTTTGTGGAGATTGAGTCGTGAGCAGGACGGGCTGGGGGTGATGTCAGAGCATTTCCCTCACTCACCAGGACCTCATGCATGCTTAAGTGCTGCCTGTTCTCCTCAGCCACAGGAGTGACTGGGAAAGCTGCCCAAGTGGGCTGGTTCAGGCAGAATTTGCTTTTATCTCACAAAGTCACTGATGTTACAGTGCAGAATGTGTAAAACTGCATAAACGTGTCTCGTGCCCAGGTGTGAGGGCTTTCAGCGAGCGGGGGATGCTCTGGGGTCAGCTCTGCTTTTGCCAGGTGGGGTGCTGGCCATGGAGTGCAGAGCTGATGGCTCTGTAAATATGGAACAAATATCACAATCGTGGAATGCTTTGGGTCGGAAGGGGCCATCTGGTTCCTTCCACACCTTCCACCGTGCCAGGTTGTTCCAAGCCTCATCCAGCCTGACCTTCCAGTGATGGTACATCCACAGCTTCAGTGTGGTAGCAGAGAAGAGAAAGCACCTCTCTTCAGTCTGTGGGGACAAAAAGCAAAGCCTGGCACTCGTGTTTGTATTGTTTGAACTTCTGAGGAGAGATGAGATCTGTTTGCACCACAGCTGCTCTTTCCCCCTTTCCCAAATCATTCAGCAGATTGTGTTTCTCTCCCTCTTCTGTGAGAAGTGGCGAACCCAAGTCTCCAGAGAACTTGTTACAACCACTTCTTAATTCATCACGTTTCCTATTACACGGCTGTGGAAAGCAAACCCTCTGTCTGTCACCACGGGGCCTGGCAAAGCTCTTGCCAAGAGCAGGGCAGAGCCTCAGTGCTGGAGTTTGCTCCCAGACAACAGCAGAAGCAGCAGGATGGTTTGGGGTACATCATTAATGCCTCGTGTGTCTTGGGAATTCCTGGATGGATCGTGCCGGGGCTGTGTGTGGAATCATGTGTGTAAATTATCTGTGTTTATCCAGGCTGATATCCACAGGAATTTTGGGAGGTCAGAGCCCTGCAGAGCATGTGGCTGCTCTAGTCCTGGGCAGAGCCTGGCCACTTGTTAGAGAAATGCTGTGAAACACAACTGGAAGCATGTGCTGAAGGAATTCAAAGTAGTAGAAGCTGTGTAAAGTTACAGAAATCACTGGTGATGGTTGATTGTGTTTGTTTTCCTCCCTCTCTCCAGGTATTTCCCAGCCAGGATCCACTGGACAGAGCAGATTTCAATGCTGTGGAGTATATTAATGCTCTCTTTCCCACTGAGCAGGTAAGTAATGCTCCAAATACTCTCAGACTTTACTTTCACACTTTTTACTGTCAGATTTTACTTCCACCCTTTACTGTCAGGGTAACATGACAGCAAATGACCAAAGCAGTGTTTAAACCTGTACCCAAAACTTTTCTTTTAAACACTAGCACAGGAAATAAAGCTTTAACAATAATCACTTCTTAAATTTGCAGCTCACAGGGTTTGCTCTCGTTATGTGGTCTCTTTCCACCCAGAGTGCTTGCTGCAGTTAAAGTCCTGCTTTGATCCGTAGAAATAAATTAGTTTTCTATAAAGAAAACTAATTTATTCTATATATATTCTATAAACTCTATAAATAACTCTATATAATATATATAATAAACTCTATAAATTCTATAACTTGCCATATTTCAATCATTGGTGAGTTCCTGGGGTTTTCAGCCAAACCAGGCAGGTGTTGCCTGTACAATGTCACAGGAGATTTTGACCCTTACTGTTTCTTTTGAGATTTAAAGAATGAGATTGCTGTGGGCCCACATCCCTGATTTGTGTTCCCAGCTTCAGCCCCAGGGGGAGTTTTGGTTTAACCTCTTGCAAAACAGAGACGTTTCTGCAGCTGAAGTTTGTGTCGTGAGGCTGCTCCAACATTTACTGCGTCTGAGATCCTCTGCAGCCCCGGTGGTTTTGGCTGGCAGCTTTTTCTAGCGGTGTGGCTTGGCTTTTTTCCCTTTGCCAGCAGTGAAGGGCTGTTTCCCCAGCAGTGCCTTCGCTGCATTTCCTTCCAGCCTATTTTCTGCGTGCCTGGGCCCTGCAGGGGGGTCTCAGCCCAGGGGCAAAGGCTCTGTCCCCGTCCCCTCTGCCCACTGGAGGTCACTGTCACACAGGTTTGCTGACAAAGGACAGGCACAGCTCAGGGATGGGGGAAGCCCTGAGCCCGGACCTTCTTTTTCTGCTCTTTATGATGTGACAGAGAAGCAGCTGAGTTGTTCTGTCTCAGTTCCTCCTCCTGTAAATCAAAGCCGTTGCTCTCCTCTTCCTCGAGAACCCTGTGTGATGAAGTGTTTGGGATCACAGCTGACATATTCCTCTATAAAACATTCACCATTTCACTTCTCTCTGATTTTTTTTTTTTTTAATGTTCCAGTCTTTGGCAAACATCGATGAAGTCGTGAACAAAATCAGATTGAAAATAAGGTAAATATTTATCCATTTCATTGCATCTCAGGTGGCCTGGTCTGGTTGTCACCGAGGCTTCATAAATGCAACCTTTGTGCTACAGCTGACAGGATTTAGTTTGCTTAAAAGGCATGGATAGGATCAGCCTCAAGTCTAATAGTGGCACAGAGACAATTTTTATAATTTTTTATATTTCACCACTATTATGTGCCCTTCAGTTTGTTTAAGCTGATGAGTTGCAAAGTGCAGCTTTGAAAAACAACCAAGAATCCAAAAGTACCAAATTTTAGTACAGTTTGAAGGCCGAGAGAGCAAACTACCCAAAAGACCCAGTTGCCTAGAATTTAGGGTCAGAATATCAATTGTAGAACTCTCACTATGTATTTTTTGTCATTATTGGTCCTAAAAGTACAAAATAAACACAAGTGTGCATGAAATACTTACATTTTCTGTGCTGGCTGATACTGCCAACATGAAATGATTGAGACAGCACTTCAAGATGTGGGAAGTTGAAATGCAAACAGACAAGGGAGAGCTGACAATATTGCTTCGGGGAACATGAATGCAAGAAACCCTGGTTAAATTAGGAAATGGATTTTTATTTTTGCAACAGGACTTTTAAATTATGCGAGATAGTGACATGGAACAGAGGGGGGGGGAAATAATGAGTTTAGCATTGGTAGCATCAGCTTTTTTTTATTTTTAAATTGGTTCTGTAGCTGTTGGGATTGCCCCAGTTGTTTGGGTCAGGCTCGTAGAGGCTGAGTTTGGCACTCTGGGTTCTTTTCTGCAGGAGGCTGGATGACAACATTCGAACCGTGGTGAGGGGGCAGACCAACGTGGGACAGGATGGCAGGCAGGTACGTGCAGCCAGGAGTGCCAGGGGTTCTCAGCTTGGGATGCCACGCTGAGGAATGGCTCTGGCAGGCAGAACCCCACTGCTGTTGTTACTGGGGTGTTTCTGTGCCTCTTACGCTGATGAGGTGCTCACTCAGCAGCTGTTCTGACCTGCCTTCCCCTCACCCTCTGAAGGGAAGTGAATGAGGAATTGATTTAAAGATCAAAAGCAGGAGGCCTGTGTGCCACTCTGAAGCTGGAGATAAAATGAGCAGCACTGAACAGGTACGAGTACCTTTGGTCCTGGGTAGGGATCAATACAAGGCTGTTTGTCCTTTTCTCTGAGTTGTTTGCTGAGCTATCCCGAGCTGTTGGTCACTGTGCTGATCAATCACTGGCTGCCACTTCCTCTTGCAGCTCCTGTTCAGCCCTCAGGTTTTCAGTTGCCTTTGCCTGACAGAGGTGTTTGCTGGGGGTGCAGTACTGGTGAGCCCAGCCGTGGCTGCAGGGGTTGTGAGTGCTCAGCTTGGCCCCTGTGCCAGCTGCTGTTGAGGTGTCACCTGGTGTGGCTCTGTGTCCTGTCCTGGTTTAGACCAGGAACACTGGACCTTGAACCATCAGTCAAGGTTCCTCAGTGACTCCTTAATACCAGGCTTAAGCCTGGCATGGGGTAATGACCCTCTCTGTTTTCCACTCGTTGCTGTCCCAGCAGTTGGTGCCTGTTTCTAATCCCATCTCTGCCACAGGGCCCGTGACCTCGAGGGAATTGTTTAACCTCTCTGTGCTTTTGTATTGCTTTAGAAAAACATGAGAGATGCTCGTCTCTCCTAGCAGAAGTAGTTTAATCATGGATGTCTAAGTACTGCTGTTAAACTGGGGATGTGCTTGGCTTACCTGGGAGTGGTGCTCCTGTAATTACTGTGCAGGAGTGAGACAAGGAATCAAGTGGGGAGGCAATTACAAAAATTGAGGAGGGAGTGGAAACTGGTGCAGTGCTTGGAGAGTTTGTCTGTGATTGGAAAGCTGGTGCTGTTGTAGCCTTTTGGGCCGTTTTGAGAGGAAAAATTCTCTGAGAAGACCACAGAAGAGTGGGGTTGAGAAGAGCTGTGGGTGAGGATTGCCTGGAGTGCCTCAGGGCCTGGAGAACAGGATGAACACGAGCAGTGCCATGGCCAGCTGTGCCTGTGGGGTAACAGGAACCTTTCTGTGCTGTGGAGATTGGCAAGCTTTGTTTAGAGCTCTGTCCTGTGCCTGTGCTTTCTCACTCTTCCATCCCTTTGAAGTTCTCCAAGGCATGGACAGATGGACCTGCACAGTGTCCTGCTCTGAAGCACCAGGAAGGCAGAGCCGTCTGTGTTGCCCTTCCTTTAGTTTGGTTGTTAAAATCCTGACTGAGTAAAAACCTTCAAGTGTGCACATGTGTGTCCATGCAGGACATATTTCAAGTGGCCCGGAGCTGCAGTTAATCACAAATATTCCTGTATTTAGCTGTGGATTTTCCTGTTTTCCCTCATTTTGCTGCTTTGCAAAGTAGAAGCAAACTTTAGGGCAGGTGCCAGGGCTTGCAGTTGCATGGGCTGAGGCTAGACAATCTCCCAGGAGCACAACTGTTCTTTCTTACTTTGAGATCCTAACAAATATTGAAGCCATTCGATTATTTGAAGTGTTCCTTCTCTGGGAAGAAAAACAGATTGATTCTGAAATGCCGTGAGCTTTTTCTTTCTATGTTTCTAATCCAAGCCCATCATTTCACACCTGAATGTGCATTTTATATGTGACTTGCTGCAACCAGACTGTTGGAGTGGCAGGACTTGGCTGGGTCTTGGAAGTTTAAAGCAGTGAAGGAACATCAGCAAGCCTGGGTCACCTTGCAGTGCTGGGGAACTCCCGAATGGCATTTCAGTTTGAGATGGGATTTTATGTTTGTCACTCTAGAATCAGAGGAAGCCTAGAAGAAACATTTGCTGTTCCTGTCACCCCTCCACTGTGTCTCCTGAGTATCCTGGGTGCTGTGTGGGGAGTGAGGCAGCCCGTTTCACATGACCACCCTGCTGATAGCAATTTGTGGGGGTGAAAACCTTGTTTTCCAGCTTCAGCTGCCTGTTCCTGTGCTGAAAAGTGCCTTTGTTTTACCAGCATATTCTCAAGGGAATCAAGGACACTTGGAAATGTTTTTATAGAGCAAGAGGCCTGACTTCTCCCATTTGGAGAGGAAGGGTTTTATTTTCCAGTGCATGGTAAGAAATTGTTTTGAGACAACTGAAAACAAGGTGCTGTTAAGGCAACTCAGTGCTGTGCTTGGAAGGGAGTTGGTGTTGCTGTTTTCCTTATTTACTTTTTCTGGTAATTTGGTCCTACAGCAAAATTAAGTTCTTTCTTCTACTGATCTTATATTCTTACTAAATTTGTAGGCAACTTGCATCCTCGAGAGCAGTATTTCCCTGCAGAATTGGATTGACACATCCACATGGATAGACAGTGTCATCCTGTGAGCCTCACCCTTAGGCAGCCCAGGATGAAGATCATTATTGCATTTTATCATCGTAACCACAACTGCAAACCACCCTTGATTAGTAAGGAAACAGTTGGCAGCCAGCTTTTGCAAGAGATTTGAAACAAAGCTCAAAAGCAGCCACATCAATAAGTTTAATCTCTAATCTTTTTCCATTTGTAACTCTTACCATAAGAGATGTCTCCAGCCTGTAGTGCACAGTACTTGCAGCAGGCTGGCTTTTGGAAAAGCCAGAAATTTTTAGAAAATGCCTGTCTGTTGATTTCCATCCCTTGTCACACTGAGATCCAAGAGGAGCACTGCAATCCATCGTCTCCTTTGAAAGCATGTGCCGTAAATAAAAATTCATCTGAATTCTGATTCTGTAGCTGCTTCAATTTCAGTGGGAGCTCAGAATCCTGTGTAGTTTAACTGCAGGTTTGGGCCTGAAAGGTTTTTTGCAAAAACCTCTCCCCTTCAGTCACATTCTCTCCTAACAGCCCCTAACACAAACTGTGGCCAGTGCTTGCCACCGTTGCCTGACCGCGTTGTGTTGGAGATGTCCTTGTCTGAGGGGTAAGGAATAGTTTGAATAAACATCCTTTCAGTCTCTGACTTCCTTCCAAAGGAAACACAAACCTTGGATGCAGTGGCAGAAGAAAAAAAAAAGTTGTTTAAGTCAAAGCAAGCCAGGAGGGGGTTCTTTGCTGAGTCCCAGCCCTCAGCTGTCCCTGCTGGTCTGTCCCTGCTGCCCTTGCAGGTGAGGGAGCACCTGGAAAGCTCAGCCTTGGCTTTCCCATCTCCTGTCAGCCAGAGCTGCCCAAAAAATGGTTGGGAATCCTGTGCAGGCACTTGATTCAAGTGCTGCCCAAATTACTGGGGTTTATCATCAACCTACCTGATCTCTATCCAGTCAGGTTCCTAGAAGACAAGCTGAGGATATCAGCCTTGGCAGATTGGGTTTTTTGGAGGAGAAGAGGTTATTTACCAACCGAGCCCAGCCAAGAGCTTTCCCTGCCTTGTGCAGGAGCCTTGTTGAGAGCTGCACCTTCCCAGCTGTCCAGGAGAGGGGAGCCCAGCCTTGGTTTTGAGAGCAGGATAACGTTTTGCTGATAATTGATGGCGAGGGAGCGCTGCCAGCAGAGACAGTCTGGGTAGTGCTGCTTGTTGCTGTCCCAGTCAGAGGAATCGAAATCCCAGCCTGACCCAGTGGGGAACATGGAGTGTGCAGCTATGGAAATGTGCTCTCCGTGCTCCTTAAGGAGAAGGAGACCTTAGGGATAGGAAGTCCAAACTCCTAATTGCTGATCCAGCTGCTGTGCTCCCTGTGATGGAGTCTCCTGTCCTGGCTGGCTGGGATAATGTTTGGGATAACACTTCTGTGCCCCCCCCAGGATGATGGAGCAGGGCTTTGAGGTGAGTTGTAGCTATGAGAAGGCCCTTCAGTAAGAAATTTTCATGTAAGAGCAGCTTTTTAATAGTTTATCAGCTTTTAAACTGTTCCCCAAACAGTCTTGCCCACGTACACGTGTGTGTATAAATTAGCAGCGAGGTGCCTGAAAAACCAGATTCTGACTCTAAAAATAAAGGCCATCAAATGGATGTGGCCCCAAAAGAGTTTTTTAAGCAGCTCTGAAGACAGGAACGCTGCCTTCTCCACAAAGCACAACGTTTCCCAGTTCAAAGCATCTGCCTTTTTGAAATTTTGCCCTAGAATTTCCTCCAAATGCAAAAGCCTTAAAATAGTCTGGCTCATTTGGCTTCCCCTTCCTGGTGCGATATTTCAGTAAAATCTGCAGACAATGCCCTGAACCTCAGAAATTATCTCACTAATGATCCTTTTATGGGAGGAAACAACAGCCGTGGGTGGAACATTCCTCTGCAGGGCGTAACAAAATTTTCCTTGGGAGTCCCAGACTTGGACTATTTTGGATGCCTTGGGAGAGGCTGGGAATGCAGGAGCTGCTGTGGTTCAGTTGTAACAGTTTCTAGGGAGCCAGTGCTATGCGATTTTTCCTCTGGAAGGTTTGTTTTTTTTTTCTCTCAGAGCTGCTGCTGCCGAGCTGGAGTGTGGGCTGACCTTGCTGAGAGCTGCAGTCCAGTTGTGGCATAACTTCCTCTCTGCCCTAGGGTGTAGTATAAAAAGTTCCCATAGATTTTTCCACTGAGCATTTAACGCACTCCGTGCGGTTTGGTGTGTCACTCCTCGGTTGTGTTTATTGCTGGAGCTGCTGCGTGGACTGGCTGTAATTTTTTTGACAGTTGCTGACATGCCTTTACTGGTTGTTTGGCTGAAGCTGCTTCACCTATCAGACTTTTGTCCTTGTAATAAGTAGCCTCTGTGTTTGCTGCTGGTTTAACCCTTGACAGTGTCTGTACAACCAGGATGAGGTGCCTGGGTGGGTAGAAGTGAGGTAGCTTCAGCTGAAATCCGTTTTGGAAAGAATCAAGAGCCCCAGAGGAGTCCCAAGATCCCAAAGGGATTTGTGGCTTGATAGTTTGAATCTGAATAAAACCCAGCAAACTTCTTTCTCTTGTCTCTGGTCCATCTTTCCCTTCCTGCCCTGTGCACACAGCGTGCATAAACGACTGAAGTTGCATCAAATGAGGACTGTGTTTCAAAGAAAAATGTGGCTTATTGCTTAATGTGTCTGACTCCATTAGGGTCTGTCTCAATTAGTGCTAGAACAAAGTTAAGTGTTAACTAGAAGAGCAAATGGATGTGCCTGGGCTGGGAAAAGCTTTGGATGTTTCTCATGGCTGAAGATGCTGGCTGATAACTTGGATTGCTTTGGTTGGCTCCTTCTTTGTTTTGCTCCATGAAAACAGTGATATATGTTTTCTTTCTCATAACTCCAGCAGTACAAGAAAAGGGATGGCAGCTGCTGTGGTCAAATAATAGAAATATAACCTTGCTGCCCAGCCTGAGCCCAGACAGTTCAGCTGGCCATCCCATCTTTTGGTCAGCCAGGGCTGTCCTTTCTGCTGGCATGTGAAAATGAACATCTGGGCTCTGCAGCTGTGGGGAGACTCCGACTGCCTGCCCTGCCCTGGGTGTGCTGCAGTGTCTGGCAGTGTTTAAACCTGTGGAAGGAGGAGGCTGTGTCAGGCAGAGAAAAATGCCCACAGGTTGTTGGGTTTGACAAGGTCATAGCTGGAAGTATGTGAAATACTCCCTTGGTTTTTCTTTCCTTTAAATAGAGATCAGGAAACACTTCACAGAATCAGTGCAGGGAGGAAGGAGGAGATGAAGATGGACAGGGAGCAGAAGAGAGGGATGCAGGTGCTGCACATGGCAGGGGGAGTGGGGTCCTCTGCTGCTGTTCTGAGCAGTGTCCTGAGCCCCAGGGCAGCTGCTGGGTGGTGTCACCACACTCAGTGGCTTGTCCCCTCCAGCTTTGCGAGGGCTGGGCACAGGCAGTGTCAGCCTGGCAGACAGGGAGGTGGTTTTGTGCTCTGTTTGCATAAACCTCTTTAAAAAGCAGCACTGTTGCTTCAGCCTCCCTCCTTTCCCTCCACCTCCTTGTGTGGACTGCAGGTTGTGTTTCACGCTGAGCTGAGGCAGTCAGTGCCCGCAGCTCTCCTACTCTAGGCACTTTCCTGCCATTTATTTTTCTATTTAAACGCTTGCTCACTTCCAGCCATCAAATTCCAGTGCTGCGTCCTTGGCCACACTGCCCAGGTTTGGCTCACGTGGAAGGTGTTGGTGTGCCCCTGCTGCTGGGACAGCACTGACTGTCATAAGCTCTTAATAACTAATTAAACCTAAGTCTCTGAAATATTTGGGGGCTATTTTGTGTCACAATCCCTGATGTTGTAAGCACCATCTCTCAGTTATATTCATTCTCTCCTGCCTGGCTAAGCTTTATCTCCTGGATTTTTATGAATGGGTCATTATTCTGAAATGTGAGCATATGAAATACAACTTGTGTTAGATTTCAATACCTTTTAAGATGGTGAATGGATTGGGGTTAAATATGGCGTTTTAAGCCGTGTGACTTTATATATTTTATGAAAAGTCATGCCACAGATTCTGTGAGGCTCCAGCTGAGTGATTAAGTTCCATAATATTATTTTGTAACCCATGAATAATAAGCAGGAGCTGAGCTGCCAAAATAAATCAAAAGTGAGTTTCATTCAGAGTCATTTCCCTGGTGAATTGTGACAGTTGGACAATGTCCTCCCCTTGTAGAGACACTGAGCTTTTTCTAGCCCAGAACACGTTCAGTGAACAGGGTTTCAGGTGAATGGCATGCCAGGAAGAAATAGTGCTGTTTATTCTCGTTCTGGCGTAACTTTTGCCATCTGCTACAAGGCAGGAGCAAGTCTGAGCTTGACCTTGCCTTGTGCTTCAGTGGGGATGTTCCTGTCCTGCAGCCTGAGGCTGGGAATGGGCTTGTGTTTGTGCTGGCAAGAGGCAGGTGCTGATGTTGGTGGCACTGAAGGCAGTGCAAGCTGCAGACTGTGACCGGTCCTGTGTGGCTTTGATGCCAACAAAGCAAGAAACCCAGCCCGAAAATAGAATTCCAGCAGGCAGGAGATTGTGTCTTACTGTGGATATTTAAAATGCTTTTTTTCTCCTCCCTTTTTTGCCTTTTTTTTGGTTGTTATCTCACATTTTTGGCGTGTGGTCATGTTTATTCCAGCTGTGTTGCTTCCATGCTCATAGCAGGTAAACTGACAGCAGTTCCACTTGGAAATCCCTACTTGCAGGGTTCCTGGTGTGATTGTCCTTTCCCTCCATTTATATTTCCCTTTTAAGCCTTAACCTGTGTCGGTGTTGGCTGGGGCAGAGAAAGAGCCCCATACTCGTGATGAAAATTACCT
This sequence comes from Callaeas wilsoni, assembly GCA_013398955.1. Classification (NCBI taxonomy): domain Eukaryota; kingdom Metazoa; phylum Chordata; class Aves; order Passeriformes; family Callaeidae; genus Callaeas; species Callaeas wilsoni. Next base: position 54,563 of record VWPU01016493.1, on the reverse strand, counting down.
CTACCCCAGCCCAAACCAGCATATGAACACGGATATGAATTCCTCTTGCAAAATCTGATGTAACTCAAGTGGTTGCTAAACTTACCCCCCACAGAAGTCAAGCTCTGATATTGCAGATGTGGCTCTGATATTGCAAATATCACCGATTGCAGCGTGCAAACACATCAGCACACAAATCAGCTGGACTCCCTCAGTCATTCACAGACTTCCCAAATAAATTTAGTGTGCTTTCCCTCTGATCAAACAGACCCAGGCGGTCCGGGATGGAGTGAGGGTGAGCAGCATTGCCAGGGGCACTGGGTTATCCAAAGCCCTGCAGGACAAGGTGTGTCCTGGGCACAGGGAGGTGCAGCAAACACCTGCAATCAGGGTGTCAACAGAAACGGAGGGCAGAGACTCACAGCTTGGCTATTCCGAAATAGATAAGGAGAATAATGAGTGTCTGCACGCGGAGTTTTTCCTACATAATAGTGTTTAACGTTGGGCGTGGGGCAAGGCTGTGGCTGCTCACCTGCCACGTGATGAAGCTGTAGTAACCCACCATGAGGTCATGATGAAGCTGTAGTAACTCCACCATGAGGCCCAAGCCTGATGAAGCTCCAGAGGCTTTGCTTTTTAGGTTGTGCAATGCCCACAATTAGCATTTAAATGGCCACACAGCTCTGGTGCAGATTAAGTTCGTGACTGTAAAACTCGTGTAAAATTACTCGCTGGAGCAAGAACACTCAAACCACTGTGATGGCACATGAGCACCTTTCTCGTGGTGCAGACACCCAATGTGCAGGGCTGGGTGATGCAGTAGAACCTGAGGTG
>VWPU01016493.1:0-53076 GCA_013398955.1 Callaeas wilsoni | reverse complement strand
AACCTGAGGTGCTGCAGACACCCAATGTGCAGGGCTGGGTGATGAACCTGAGGTGGTGCAGACACCCAATGTGCAGGGCTGGGTGATGAACCTGAGGTGGTGCAGACACCCAATGTGCAGGGCTGGGTGATGCAGTAAAACCTGAGGTGCTGCAGACACCCAACGTGCAGGGCTGGGTGATGAACCTGAGGTGCTGCAGACACCCAATGTGCAGGGCTGGGTGATGCAGTAAAACCTGACAGCTCAGAGAGGCGCCGGACCAGCCCAGAGCTGCAGTTCAGGAGTTAAGCCGCAAGGTTTTGGCCAGAATTGCCTGAAAATCACCTCTCACTTCACCCTGTGTGTCTGTCAGTGTGTGTGCAGCTGTTGAGAACGTGAGGTTTGATTTCTGAGTGCGATTTGGGGTTAAGTGAAGGCGCAGTTACAGCAATTTTAAGCGTCGTGCAGTGTCGGGTGTAATCTGCTGATACCAAGTGTCCTGTGCAGCCTGAGTGGTTGGGATTGGAGCTGATGACACAAAACTATCTTCTTCAGTGACAATTGTAGTAGTTATGTCCTATTTGCTGAACTCCCAGGGTAGAAATCTGCTAAAATCAAACCCCACGGTGATGAGCCCTTCAGGTTTGTGTGCTCAGGGAAATCAGCTGGCACTGTCCAGCCCAGGCTCCAGCTGCAGTGGTTTATCCCTGGCTGTAAAACCTAAGGTTTTTCTCTAAAATGAAATCAGTCTGAGAATCAAAGTATATTTCCACCCTTCCTCACTCTGGAGGGACTCGTTTGTATGAGGTTTCAGCAGCAGAAATTGTGAGGCTGGTTCCAGTGTGTGAGGATTTCTTTGAAATCTCCACAGCTGAGGCTCCTCGGAGAATTGGGGATGAGAACTTATTTTTAGTCGTGGTCTAGATTTTCATTGATCTGGGCTGTAAGTGTGGCAGCAAATGAAAGAAGCATTAACACTCGTATTCAAGAGCAGGGACCAGGCCAGGGGCATTAAATTCTCAGCATCATGACCACAGCCCTATTTGTAACATTAGAAATACATTTGGATTTGCTGTGAATTTGGCAGATGTCAAGTGTCTATAAAACACTTGGTAGAGGGCAGCTTTCTGATGTGAGTAACAACATTCAATTGAACTATATATTGGCTGGAATCAAATAAAAATAACATGTTTCTAGCACAACACCAGCAAGCAAATAGAAACCATGGAGGTATTTTAACCGTTACTGGGGAAAAAAACAATGTTAGTTCAGTTAATTCCCAAGCAATGGAACTTCATCTGAAAATTTGCTTTTTCCCCCAGTTCAATGACATTTTCTAGTAATACACAGGCCTCTTAATTCCTATTTGCGTATTTCCTGGTATTGAAGTATTTTCTTGCACAAGATAGGATGCATAAAGAGGTATTTAGAAATTAACACACCCACTAATGAGCTGCTGGTTGATGGAGTGATGTGACAGCTCTGTACCTGGGCTGGGAGGGGAGGAGGAGGCTGTGTCCATCTGCAGCACTGCAGGGATTTGGAGAGACTGACTGTAATTCACTGGGCTGGGTTTTTTTGGCTGGAATAATTGTTGCTAACGCTGTTTTTGTGTGTATGAATGTCAGCCTGGTACTGTAAGTCACTGGAACATAACCTTTTAAAGCATGCATCCCTTCCAAATTTAACAAACAAGTTAAATTTAGTCTTGTCCCACCTCTCGCTTGGGTTATTTTCTTCCCTCCTTTTGCTGCTTGGAAGATCTCGTGTGAAAAGGAATGATGTGTGGTCTGACCTTAGGAGTTGCTTGGGGCAATGCCAAGGAAAGCTATTTTCTAGGCAGTCTCTCAGTGATTCATGATTTACCTCTGCTCCCTATTGTTTTACACCGGTGCCTTTGGAGTCTTCCTGTCGCATCTCAAGGTGAGGGAGGTTGCAGAGTCTCAAGGTGAAGGAGGTGACAGAGTCTCAAGGTGAGGGAGGTTGCAGAGTCTCAAGGTGAGGGAGGTGGCAGAGGCTCAAGGTGAAGGAGGTGGCAGAGTCTCCAAGTGAAGGAGGTGGCAGAGCCTCAAGATGAGGGAGGTGGCAGAGCCTGAAGGTGAAGGAGGTTGCAGAGTCTCAAGGTGAAGGAGGTGGCAGAGGCTCAAGGTGAAGGAGGTGACAGAGGCTCAAGGTGGTGAAGGAGGTTACAGAGCCTCAAGGTGACGGAGGTGACAGAGTCTCAAGGTGGTGAAGGAGGTTACAGAGCCTCAAGGTGAAGGAGGTGACAGAGTCTCAAGGTGAAGGAGGTTGCAGAGTCTCAAGGTGAAGGAGGTTGCAGAGCTGTGGCTGATTCACTGGGTTGTGTTTTTCCCTCCAGCTTTGGAGAATTTGGCAAACAGCAGAGCTGCTCGCTGGCTGCCCAGCTTACCTGAGCTCTGGCTGGGAGCTGGGGTTGGGTTTTCCACCTCCTGTGTGTGGTGTCTCAGCTTTCTGCGTTTCCTCTCTGCTGTGGACACACGAGCTCCCACTGCATAAATACTGGCTGGGAAACAGGGATGGCTAAAAACACATCGTGGCCTTAAACTGGGGGATCCCCTTGTGTGTTCCTCTCCATGAATTGTGTTTTGGGAACTTGAAGTGCCTGCAAGGAACCCCTGCACCCAGAACACCCCACATCCCCTTTTTCCTTTCTGCATCCGGGACGTGTCGGACACACTACACCCCAGAAGGAGGAATGTGATCCGTGGTTGAAGTCCTGTACCAAGCACTCTGTCTGGAGCCTCTCCTCCCGTGGCTGGTCCTGCCCTCTTTGCTAAATTTACAGTTGTCAGAGCAGTTGGGAAGCCCGGGGTCAAACGTTACGGAAAAAGCCTCGGATGCTGACCGCTGGCTCTGCCTCCCGGCAGCTGAGCCCTCTCCACACCGTATTTCTCAGCTGGTGCTGGGACTCAGAGGTTGCATAAAGTTGAATAAATAATGCTGATGGGTTAATTGTAGCTTGCAGGCTCAGTTGTTGATTAGAGTCATATGGTGTTTTTCCAGTACGTCGCAACCTTCGTTTTAACATCCTTGTTTCGTATAACCACAACAGATTATGTCTCCAGTGCCTTTATTTATTCGTGGTCCTCTGCCCCCGGAATGAACTGCTGGTGGAGGAAGGGAAATGCAGTAACTCCACTCCTGGTTGCTGTTTGGGGTGTGTACATTTACATGTTTCCCAGTTGCACTGATGAGGAAAGCAATAAATTAGTAAGGCAAGGTGAACCCAGCGCCGGGCCACAGCTGGGAGATCGCTGCCTGTCATCCTGCATGGGAACCAGGGAGACTGCAATAAAAGCAATTCCTATCCTCTTGATACTGTTTTTCCTTAGAATTTCTGTCCAGAATAAAGCTATTAATAAAACAGTAACAAAAGCAGTAAGAAAATGCTTTTAAAATTCATGATTCACTGTTTTAGCAGGAGCAGAGTGTGAAGGGAAATGCATTTATTTTCCAATGCAGTGTAGCCTTCGATGTGGCTGTGTTTTCCCCTCTCTTTTTACAGCTGAAAGAACAGTCATTAGTTACATTAATAAACTTCTGTATTACACCTTGAGCAATTAGACCTACTTTCATGCCCTGGATGCTGGTTTCTTATCCCCTAATGACACCATTTATTAAATATGAGGTGTTTTCTTATATTTGAAGTTTGTTTTTCTTTTGTTTTTCTGTTTGCTTTATCTTTACAGTGACTGGGAGGGTGATGGATTTCTTTCATTATTGGTTAATTTTCTTGATTTGTTTCCTCTACACACAGTATTTTACTCTCAGATGCTGCAGTTAGAATGTACAGCAAAAAAAGTTTAATTGATTTCTTTAAACTGTCTTCTGGTTCTTTTTAATTGTAGATGTGCATGAGATAGCATTTTTTATTCAGTTCTGAACTTCCCACCAGATCTGTCTGACAGGGCCCTGCTGACTTAAAAAAAATAGATTTTCACATCGTGTTACTTTCAGCAAATGTTTGAAGAAACGTTTTCATCTCTAAATGTAAATTATACAAATTATATATTCATTATATAAATATATATATAATATAATGAATTAGTGTGTTCTGACTCATGTAAGGAGTATGCAGCTCTTTTTTTGGGAGAGTAGATACAGATTTATGTCTTAATGGCTAAGCCAATATTTGGAAGAAAGTTTTAAGGAATGAGACAAGTGTTTATGAGCAATTCTGATTTACTCAAGTTTGCTGTTGAGTTCCCCGTGTGTTTTTTTTTTTATTTTTTATTTTTTAGCAGTTGTGGAAATGTTTCCCCTTCTCTGAGGGATGTGATGCAGGACTGGAACAGAACAGCAGCTGCTGTTTGGTCTCTCCCCCTGTCCCTGCCACATTTCTCACAGCAGCAGGAGGCCACAGTTCTTTAATTCATCGGATGGGGCAGAGCCCATGTTGTCTCATTTGTGTTTTTCCAGAGTTTTTAAGGAGGTGAAGGTGTCAGGACCAGCTGATGACACCAGTTTGCCTTATTTTTGGCAGTTTTAGGTGCTCAGGGACAGAATCCCATTTTCCTCTGCTCAGTGTTCCAGGGGCAGTTTTTGGTGGGGATTTTGCCCACCTTGAGTGTGCTGCTTTCCACTGAGCAGCAGGAACGTGTTCTTCACCCGCTTTCCTGTAAAGGGTCTCTGCTGGTTTTTATCACAATATTATTAAACATCACCATTAGAGAAATAGGTTCTTTTGAAGAAGCTCCGAGCTCCCTGGGATCGTGCAGAAAAATTAGCATCGGTGCTGAAGCAAAGGGAAACAGCAACTGGTGTCTGTGAAGAATTTCAGGCTGATTTTTAAATTTTATACAGACCTAGCCAAAGCTCAGACTATGCAGGACAGTTGCTGCTTGCTTCATAACCCACTTGAGTAATGTGCTGCAGGCCTGACTACAGAGACAGAGCTAAATATGTTGAAAAGAGCATTCTTTGCTTTGCACTTAAAGCACAAGCCTTTAAATGGAGGAGAAAATTTCATTCTCAAAGGTGGCTGGAGCCCAGGGAGAGGCTGCTGGGGGTGTTCAGCCCTGGTACAGGCACCCTGCAGCACGTTTTTGTGTGTTCATGTCCCTCAGTGAACATCTGGCAGCTCTGTGACACCAACCGATAAAGTGTTAACTTTCACATGATTCAGAAGATATTTCAGAGGAGACTTTTCTCCCCTTTCCCTCCCCCCTCTGGAAAATGAATTATAAACCGTCTCCAGCTTTTATACTTTTATTATAACCCAGCTATATTCCAGCAAAAGCTCCTGGCAGATAGTTTCCTCATACATTTCCAAATGAAGATGTGTTAAATTTATTTGCTGAAGGAACTTGTAGCTTGTGCTGTAACCTTGGTCATGGGACTGGATATAAAAACAGAGGGATAGAAGCCCACTTAACAGCGGGAAACAAAGTGGAGCTGGAGCTGGAAATGTTATCAGACTGGGAAGGCAAAACGTGTTGAATTACTTCAGAAGGCAGATTTTGGGCTTGTGATTTTGGACATGTGGCTCCGCTCTCTGGATCCACGTGTGGTTCACGCTGGTTGTGTGAGGTCAGGGTGTGCCACGGTTGTATAAAAGGGACCAGGTGCCCCAAGAAAACAGCACTAAAATCCAGGTGAGAGCCGTTTCCTGGGCTCCACCTCTTTACCTGCCAGACCTGTGCTTAGAAAGAGCCATTCCTGCTGCAGGTGGGTGGGAGGCTGAGCTGCCCATTCCAAAGGAATCAGCATCACGTTTTCCACCAGGATAATACCCTGCTAATTCAGCAAGGGCTCTGGACAAGCACTAAGTGTTCTATATGTGTATTTTTTATTTATAATTAATGATGAGCATAGAGGTCTTGTGGAGGTTTCATTTTTCCGCTCTAAATATGTGTTGATCAGGGGTAAGTTCTATCTATTTTTCCACACTTAGTAACCTTGAAGACCTGCTTTCATAGAATATCTTGATGAAATTTTGCCAAAGCGTTATTGTAAGGTGGATACTGAAACCCTGGCCCACTCAGGTTCAATATTCCAACATGGTACATTGACTTTTGCTGTGCTGCTGATATTTTCTTTGTGAGAAAGCTGAGCCCCTCCACTGCCCCAGCCCCAGGGACTGTTAAGAGCAACTGTGTATTTCTTAGAAAGGTGAAAACTGAATGCAGATTTTCTTTCCACTCTGACCTTGTTTCTTTTCCAGGCCCTGGAAGAAGCCCAGAAAGCCATTCAACAGCTCTTCGGTAAAATTAAGGATATTAAAGACAAGGCTGAAAAATCTGAACAAATGGTGAGCAGCACTTTCTTTCTGGCGTTTGAAAGGGAGGGGACACTGACTTTTCCTGTCAGTAACATTTTTGTCCTTGGTCCTGACTAGTTGGTGGTTTCCTACTGAACCTGTAGTGACACCTCTGCAGTCCCAAAGAGGAGAGAGTGCCTTCTTATCCCCCGAAATTTTTTTTTGCTGGGGCTTCATATTTAACGAGAATCCTTTTTCATTCCCTAGGTGAAGGAAATCACCCGGGATATCAAGCAGCTGGATCATGCCAAGCGTCACCTGACCACCTCCATCACCACCCTCAACCACCTCCACATGCTGGCAGGGGGGGTGGATTCTCTGGAGTAAGTGTGGGAATTCCTGACGGAACTTTGACACCACTGCTGAGCTGTGAAGTTTGTGCAGTGTTCTCTATGGGTCTGTCACAGCTGCCTGCTTTTTTGGAGGGGATTTTGCTCAACAGTTTGGATTTTTGCTGGCAGATCCTTCCTGGGTTGCTCTGAGTGACCCTCGGACTGTGTTGATGTGTTTAATAGTTTGCAGCATTGATTGCTTGAATTGCTCTGTTGATCCTTGGTGATAAGGAATGAGTCTGGCTTCATTAAGGAGTAGGATGGCCTGTTAGGAATCCTCATTAGGGATGTGCTCTTGGGAATTTGGGAGGGTTTTTGTCTTGCATCTAAAACTGCAATGAGTTTTGGTAAAGGTCTACTCTAGTTTTCGCTCTAGCATGAGTTTAATGCAACCTTACAGCTTGTACTGTGTATGAATTGGGGGTTAAATATTTCTAATAATGCTTTGTGGGTTTTTTAATATGCTTGAGGAACGCACAATCTAGGAAAATACAGTTTTTTTACGTGTTGCATCTGTGAAGTTGCACAGCCTGTTCTTGGTTTGTAGCAAATCCTGCACGAACGCCGGGTCGTGAAGTGTTGAGAATAAAATTTTCCTTAGCCTGCTGTCTCCACTGGAATGATCCTAAAGGATGATATAAAAATAAATTAACTTGATTTTCTTTTTTCGCTGTCAGTTCCCTGTGAAAGTTATTAACAGGGAAGTCAAGGCTAATGGCTTTTCAGCATCGTTCTCCTCCAGAGAAGCTTTAACTCACACTTTGTGTGTGATGACGAATGGCTTCACTCAGGTCATTACAGTGAAATAACATTTACTGCCTCCGGACCCATACTGGGAAGCGGATGCATTCAGTAGTTTACATATTCCTTGCCAAGTGTTGCTTTTGACATTTATGTTTTTTTGAGGCATTGTTAGATGTGTGCCAGATTGGTTTATTTTAGCATCGGTTAAGTGAAATTTTAATGCTGCGTTGGAATGTTAATGAAGAGCTGTGTATTTTAGAAAAATAAATGTCCATAGGGACCAGCGTGACCCAGTGGGGATGGAGTAACCTGTGGAATTACCACCCAGGATTTTCATTGAATCTGCCTTTGTAAATCTTTAATTTCCTCTGCAGGGCTATGACCAGGAGGAGACAATATGGGGAAGTTGCCAACCTTCTCCAAGGTGTCGTGAATGTGTTGGAGCACTTCAATAAATACATGGGGATCCCTCAGATTCGACAGCTCTCTGAAAGGTAAAAGGTTCAAACCCTGAGCACTTCCTTTCCTGCTGGGAAGGAAGGGTAGGAAATGTCTTAGGCAGATTCAGAGCCTCAAGGATGTGAAGTCTGGACGTGATCCTTGGAGCTTCTTTATAGCCAGCACAAACGGGTTAAAATTGGACAGTTTACTCGAATCTGGAGCAGCCCATTCTGTTAAATAACAGTAATCCGTGTGGATGTAACTTGTTCTGTGCTTTTTACTGACTGTTTTTTCATTTTCTTACACGGAGGAACTTGTGGAAGTGCAAATTGTTCTGTGTGATCTTCACTTGCAGGCGTTTGTGGTGAGCCCTGAGGTGACGCTTTCTCCTGCTCAGTGCTGGAGCTCAGCAGCCTGGCATGAAGCACAAATCTGTTCATGCACATGGTGCTGTCTGGGGCCCCTTTGTGCCTCGCCATGAGCGTCACTGCTGCTGAGCTGCTGGCAGCCCGCAGTGCCCCAGGGCTGTCTGAGCAGGAGTTCTCCTTGTGCCTTTGCCAAACTTGGTTATTCTGAGCACCTAAAGTTTCTTCTGCCAAAACCTGTTACCCAGTTCTGCTGAGATTTGAGGCTTTCAGCTGATCTTCTTCTGCTGGGCTTGTACAGTTTTGGTTTTCTGAAGTGGAGTTCCACTTTACCTTGGTGAGTTTTGGTGCAGCTCCCACGGCAAGTCCCCGCCACCCTCAGCAGTAGCAGGTGAAGGCTCAGTGGTCACTAAGCCACCACTTCTCCTTGGTCTTGGCTTCATTTGGGATGTGGCAGCTGGGAGCTGAGGGAACAAGGCCCTCCCTGTTCTAGGGGACGTTGCTGTCCCTGCCTGAGATGACTTTGCTCGTTACAGAGGTACTCGAAGGAGTCTTCCAGGCACAGTAATTAATTTTTTTTGGTGACTCCCTTTGCTAAGACAGCAGCTGGCTCCCTGTGTTGTTTAGTGATGGAAAGAGAGTTTGCATGATTTGTTTTCATGTAAATCTGTTGGACTTTCTTTATGGTATAGGTACCTCTTCCAGAAAACACAGATGGAATCCATGAAACAGAGCAAAAGAAAAAATCCTCTCTGAATCTAGAGAGAGGGATGGGGCCTTGTTTAACAAAGCATTTGACCATAAGCATTTGCTTAAATGAACATGAACATCAAGGAAATGTAAACATATGTCAGTGCTTTTCTGAGTTGAGGCTGTTGTCTATTCCAACCTTGTGCTCAGAAAGATTGCTTGCTTCATTTTCTTCCAGCGTGGTAATGCCCTTTGGGCAGAAACCTGCTGTCATTGGCCATGTTAAGGCCAAATATAATTTAAGCCTTGGTCCACAATTCTGGCTGGTTTTCCCTTTCTGGTGGATGATTATTTAATACTTTTGTAGTTGCTGATTGTTACAAAAACCAATTCAGGCTCCTGCTAAAAGGCACGGTGGTTTCGAGTCACGCCAGCGAGACTGGCAAGGACATGGAGGAAAACTTCTTTTGTTTTATTCTCCCTTCAAGATAAGGATCTGAAAACCTCGAGAAAGTCTGTTCCTCCTATTTTTAGAATTGCCTCGGCAGGGTTTTCCTTCCAGTGTTTATACAGGGAGAGCTGCACCATCTGGTAGTGATAGAGGAGGCTGCTTGTGGGGCGAGAGGAGCTGCTCTGGGGTGCTGCTGGGAGCTCTTTACTGCTCCACAGCCAGGCAGAAAAAGCCTACAGGAAGGTCCATGGCACCAGAATTCTGCTTTTGGAGTTTGACTCCGTGTCTGTGTGTTAGGGCCTGGTTTGGAGTTGACTTTTCTCTCTCTTTTGCTTGGAAATCCTTTTGTGATTCATGAAACATCAGAGGAAGTTTGCCTGGCTTCTTGCAGGGATATTTTTAGACTGTGAAATTGCTGGGGTTTGAAGTCTCATGGATTTGTTTTAATGGTACAAGTGAAGCCTCTAGGATGTTTGGGAAGGCAAGAAATGCTTTAGTAGATGTTGGCACAGACCTGTGACAGTAACCAATGTCTGTTATATACAATAAGCCTGTTATATACACTGCTAAACGAGCAGATTCTGTTGCTTTCTGAAATAAAAAGCCTCTTTTTTCATGGTGTGAATGGAGTGAAACCAAGTATGAATGGGAAACCATGGGAAGGAGAAGTGCCTGCTCGGTGGTGTTGGATGTGCTCTTTGTCATGGGGTATTCAATTTAGGCTGCTGCTCCTGGATGCTGTGAGAAGTAATGATGTGTTTTTAATGTTGTTTTCCACCTGTTCTGTCCCTTTGAAAATAACCAAGCAAAACTCCACATTGGAAACCTGGACTGAGCTCTCAATTAGCTGGCTTCTTGTGCTGATCCCGTTGAGTATTGATGTAAAAATGTCACAGTTCATATCCAAATGTCAATATTTTCCTAAGAGTGTTCCTAAAACAACTTCTAATGCAGTGCATTGGTAGTAGTTGTAGTAAACAGGGATATTTTCTTATCTCTCAATCCTCTGCTGTTCTCTGTCTGTGGAGGGAGGTACAATTAGTGGTCCCAAACCCACTCCTTAAAAGTGGTCTTGCAGGCCCAGCAGATAGTGGAAAAAAGCCTGGAAAGCATTTAGGAGAAAGATAATTACAAGTTTGCCACAGGAAAACAGGCTGGCTCAGCCTCTTTTTATCTCAGCAAGCTGCCAGGCATGGTTTAAGATTTCTGGTAGCGTTGGCTAAAGGAATTGTGGTTTCTAGTAATTGAATGTCATTTGAGACATAGCAGTGGGTTTTCTTGTTTTTATTTTTTAAAGGGAGGGGGAAACGGAGAACAAAAGCCACTAATAATAAAACATAAGTCAGAGAAACAGAAATCATTAATAGTTGGATGACCAGAGGGTTTGGCAACCCCAGGAAAAGGCAATTCCCTGCTGTGTGGGATGGCTGCTGGGATATCCCAGCATGTTTCTAAGGGAAAGGGATCCTTATCAGACCCACCTGAGGCTCTGAGAGATCCGAAATCTCTTATCTGGACTCGCTGGGCCAGTTCACTTTGTGAAGTGATTCCACACACACCCTCAAGCACGTGCAGGGAGGTCCTGCAGCACTGAATGTCGAGGCTTTTATTGCTGCAGTTTCCACTGCATCGAGAATATTCTGAATTATTGAAAAGCTGACAGCTTTCCACGAGGGCAGTAATCTCCAGTGGCTAAAGCAAATGCCCCCCGTGTTCTCTGCCCAAGGCAGTTGAGTTCTAAAGAAATGGCAGAAAGGTTTTCTTGCTTCTGGGTGCGTGTTCATAATTGTGAAAATAATTGAGTGTTTCTGTGTGCTTATAAAAAAAGTGATATTTGCTGAGAGGGCACTGGGGCTCCCTGTCCTTGCTCACACACACCTAAACTTTTGGCTACTTGAAAGGCTCTGCCCTGTCCCTCTCTTAGAAAGTATGAAGGAGGGAAAAAAAAAAGATTCAAACTTATTCTCCCTGTCTGCTTTTGAGAGATTTTTATGCAGGACCTATTTTTAAAAAAATACATATTTTTAACATCCCACTTGAGCAAGGCATTCCTGCAAGTTTCTTAATTTAAGGATATGAGAATCCCCATTAAGACTATCCTTAAGTACTTTCCTGAATCAGAGCCTAAAACAACAAAGCTTGTGGACAGGGCTTTTAACTGCTTGACAGAGGCTCTTTTAAATTTGTTGAGTCTTTAAGAATCTGGCTGCTGCTGTTTTCAGTGCCTCCACTGTGCTGCACTGCAGCTGTTGTCAAATAGAAGGGTCCCCACAGCCACTCATAAGGAAAGAAGTATCACTGCTAATAGCTTCCAGTTGTTCATAGAAACTTTAATTTGTGTGACTGCTAATTCTACACACTTCTTGTTTCTTGATTATTTAAAAGATAAAAGTTCTCAATCTGTGTTCAGTGTCTTTTTTTTTTTTGGTCTTTTCTTCCACTTCTTTTCCTGGAGAATCAAAGGGTTTGGCTCTGTGATGCTTTCTCACATGAACCCCAAGTGCTTTCTTTTACAGTTTAAGCAGGAGTAAACCTGTGGCTGTAGCTTCCTCCTTCCTGATTAAATTTCCCACTGCTATTTCAACATATTGGTGAATTCCTTTTGTTTCCCAGTTCTGAAGGTGTTAACCGGGAATCTTTACCTGGAAGAGTAGTGGAGTTTCTGAACATTCCTGTGAAGCAGAGAGCTTAAGTGAGACTTATTTTTGACATTGCAGGCAGGAAGCTTTTCCAACAAAATCCCAATAAATAAATCCTGGGTAAGGCAGGTCGTACATCCAGTTAAATCACAGATATAAAGTTATATTTCAGCCATCACTTTTAAAGGACTAGAATTTTCTGCATTTGGCACTGTGAAAGAATCCAGCGTTGTCAGATCATCTCGTAGGTTTTTGCTACTAATGGAACTCAAATGGGAAGATTAAAGAAGCAGATCATTCCTTGATAAGGTTGAGGAGTCTTAAACAAGCACAAAAAAAATTCCCAAGTCTTCTCCCCACAGTCTGAACAAACATTTTCACAACAGTAAATGTCGCCAGTCTTGCTAAAGTATCAATCTCAGTGGAAAAATCCACTGCTTTGAGTGATCAGTTTAGACCTGAAAGCATTTCCAGTATAATAAAACTGATGGAAGAATTCAAGGGCTGCAGAGGGATATAAGTGCCTCACTGTTTGCTTTGGCACTTTCCAGTGTGTGTAGGCATTTCCATTTCCCTAGAAGTATCAATTAAGCTGTATTGACTTTTATTTCTGGAAATTGGAAGCTTTATTCTCTCAGCCAAATAAAGAGCGAGGTTGTGGTTTATTCTACTCCCCTTTCATACCTTTGCTCTTTAGTGCTTCTCTAAGACATGGAGAATTTATAGGATAAAAGTGCTGCCAGCAGTATTCATTTAAAAGGGGATCAGTACACCTGGAACTGTGAAAGGTTCATGGTGAAGGTTGAGGCATTGTGAAGCTTTTTACGTGTTAGAAGCATATTTCTGTTGAAATGTGATCAACATAAATGAATTTAAACGTAGATCACACTGGCATTAAAGGAACCCTGCTGATTTCTCCGCTGGTTAATTGGCCTTTATTGAAATATTGAATGGCAGCAGGGGCAGGAGAATCCAGGACACGTTCTGCTGCAGCTGAGGGCTCAGTGCTGTGGAGAGCTGTCATTCAGGGAGCAAACACTCTCCCAATTTTGGCACACAGACCTTCTTGGTGTGGATATTTTCTCTTCAGCATCCTTTCGATCCCTTCCGAGCCTTCGTGCAGCTGTTGGCGTTCCGGTGCCCGTGGCAGTGGGGTTTGCAGGCAGTGGGACAGGGAGCTTGCTGGGCCACCACCACCAAAGCCCTTCCTGTGTCCCCCCAGGGTGAAGGCAGCACAGAACGAGCTGGGCCAGCAGATCCTGGCTGACTTCGAGGAAGCCTTTCCTTCTCAAGGTACAAAGGTAAAGTTCTCCCTTTCCCTCTTGCTCCCATTGAAGAGTGTCACTGAAAGCTGCTTAGTGTGGTTGTTGTTGGATTTAGTCTCGTTTTTCCTCTAGATTTGGTCTCTGCCTGTTTCAGGGGTTCCTTTAGAAAGCAAAGGGTGGATTTCTCGTTGTTCCTGTCAGGAGTGTGGGAGGGAAGTGCCACCCTTCCCCTGTCACCCTGCACACAGCTGCTGCAGAGAAGGCTGCAGCCAGCCAGGGAATGCTTCAATAATTCATGTGTGGGACTCCAGTGGGGTTTCCTCGGGGTCTCACCCAGTCCCTGGTTATTTGTTTGTCACAAAAACTTGTGTTTTGTTCAGAGGAAGCCAGGCACAGTCTGGCTGTTGACACACTGCCACCAAGTTTGTCTCTGGTTTACTCAGCACAGATACAAATCTGGGTTGGGGCTAAGGCACCAACTGTGCTTCCCCAACACTGTGCATCCAAACATTTGCAAACAGTAAGGGGAGTAGGTGTGAATTTGAATTTACTTCCAAGAAAACACCAGTTCTGTCTTTCAGAGTACCAGCTCTGCTGGTTTCTTCATACAGCTGACAAGTACAGAAAAGAGGAAGCTCTTTGGAACAGTTGGTGAAGGGCAAATCTGTGTCCATGTGAAGCAGCATAAAACAGCCTTTTGTTAAAAAAAAAAAGTTTCTAAATTTTCTGTCCTTACTATGGAACAACTTCATGGCCAGCGAAATGGAAGCAGCCCAGTTTTCATCCAGCAAAAGAAAGATGCAACAATAAATAAGAGTAGCAGCAGAAAAGAGAATAATAGGAAAGGATAAGCCCAAGATGACCTGGATGCAGTACAGTTTGCAATCACCCATTCAACTTATTTAACCTGAAATCATTTTCTTCCTGTTTATTTTGACAGAGGACTGGTGGGCCCAGCAATGTCCTACGTGATGCCTGCCTGGTAGCCAACGTCCTGGATCCCAGGATCAAACAGGAAATCATCAAGAAATTTATTAAACAACACCTCTCGGAGTATCTGGTTCTTTTCCAGGAAAATCAAGATGTAAGGGAAGCTTAGCAAGCTACATTTGGATTTCACATTTTGCTCCGCTGGCATTCACAAAATTCATGCTTCCACAGGTTCCTGTGGTGAAAAGTTTTTATCCCAAGGGCTTGGAAACAGTGATTGTGATGAGCTGGGAGTTGGTGTTATCTCTCTCAGGATGACTTCCTCCCACCTTAGACCTTGGTTTCTTAGATCATCAGTAGAAATGTTTTCTCCCCTCATGTAGAAAATAGATAAATTCATGTTAGATTTATCTCCTGCCCTGCAAAGGGTTGCAAGATGAAACTCTGAAAATTGCAAACCCAACACCACCACCCCCCAAACAATCAAGAAACACCCCAAAATGCTTAGAAAGTTGAGGGGGAGGGATTTCTAGGAAGTTCATTATCTTTGTACCTAATTTTTAAACTTCCTGTCCTGATGCTAGCAGCTTTTTAGAAGTTTTAACCTTGAATTTGGAGAAAAAACCCAAACCCACAAACCAAAACCATCTTTCAATCAAAATGTAATTTATTGATTTCAAAAGTTTGACAAAGAAGAAAGGCTAAAATGCTTAAGTTTAAATAACATTTTTCCATCAAAGTTTTCTGGATTAATCTTCCTGCTTTTTGACCAGAAAGCACAATTATTGAGGGGAAAAAATCCCATCCTGCTCAGATTGTAAGAATTTTAGTTGGAGTTTAAATGTGAGCTGAATGTAAGAATCCAGGAATTCCTGCACTCTCATCCCACTGTTGACTTTAACCTCTCTGTCTGCGAAACAAAGAGGGTGGGATCAAATGAAATATTGTTGGATTGAATTTTCAATAATCTCTGCATGATT
The DNA here is from genome assembly GCA_013398955.1 of Callaeas wilsoni. NCBI lineage: Eukaryota > Metazoa > Chordata > Aves > Passeriformes > Callaeidae > Callaeas > Callaeas wilsoni. The sequence continues at coordinate 37,980 of VWPU01016493.1, read as the reverse complement.
TAGGAGTACTGTTATCTTCATTTTCAACAGAACTTGCTCTCTTAATTCGCACAAGATAGGATTTTCAGTCTGGCATGTGTTTAAGCACTTGGAATCCCGGAATCATTTAGGCTGGAAAAGACCTTTAAGATCCTTGATTCCAGCCCTTGCCAAGTTCACTGCTAAAACCCTGTCCCTAAGCGCCACATCCACACATCTTTTAAACCCCTCCTGGGATGGTGACTCAGCCAATTCCTGGGCAGCCTGTTCCAGTGCTCGATAACCCTTTCAGTGAAGGAACTTTTCCTGATATCCAATCTAAACCTCCCCTTGGAGCATTCAGAGGATGTTAATAGATGTCAGATCAGCTCCGATCGATCGCCCAAGCTCCTCTGCAGAGCTGCAGCGGCAGCACAGTTCTGAATACATGCAACTGCTGCTGCTAAAGATGCTGTTGATGCTAAAAAGGTTGTTGTCCATGGGATCCAGGTGGCCTGGCTGGATAAGATTGACCGGCGCTACGCTTGGATCAAGAGGCAGCTGGTGGATTACGAGGAGAAGTACGGGCGCATGTTCCCGACGGAGTGGTGCATGACGGAGCGCATCGCCGTGGAGTTCTGCCACGTCACCAGGTGAGCCCCACGCCCAGCTTCCTGAAAAAACCAGGCTGGCCTGGCTGCTGCCACACTGATCAATGTGTAAAGGCAGGCTGCTGATATCTCTGTGGAATTGTCCGTGATTAAAAGGAAGCGAGGAGTGAAAAACCCTGAGAAGCGTCGCTAAAACGATGAGAAATTGAAGCGATGTGAAAATCAATTTTCAGTGTAACAGAGGTAAAAAACAGTAATATTTCAGGCCAAGTGGAATAGCATGAGCTGACTGTGATGTGAGTGCCTCAGACCAGGCTCTTTGCCAGCCAGAGACAGGGAAATAGAGGAAGGTGGAGTCCCAGTAGAACCATTGCCTTTGTTCTGGGACCCCAGTGGGAAGCACTGCACTTCCCGAGGCTGGATACTGAGGGCTTTCCCAACTGGCTGCTAGGACATGGGGTCCTGTTACCCACAGAGCTCGGAACAACTGTGGTTGTGTTTGAAATGGGATCTGCAAAGCAGTTTTATGTTAGAGAGCCTCTTAGGAATTAGCCTGAATTTTGTGATGAAGGTCTCTCTGGGGAATGGACTGAGTTCCAGTGTTAGGTTTCAGATCTTTACAGAAAACCACATTTGTTTTTTCTATCTATTTGTTTTATCCCCTCTCTCTTGCAGGGCAGAGCTCTCTAAGATCATGCGCACAAGGGCGAAGGAGATTGAGGTGAAATTGCTTTTGTTTGCCATTCAGAGAACAACCAACTTTGAAGGTCTCCTGGCCAAGCGCTTCTCAGGCTGCACTCTTGCTGATGGCACAGTGGTAAGGGGATTTCTGAAGAGCAATCCTTTACTCAGCAGCTTTTTTAGGAGAAAGAAACCCCTTCACACATAGCTCAGGTAGTGGAGACTACAAAAGGTGTCACCTGCAGCCTCCCCTTGCACTGGGTGTTTAATGTGACTCTGCTCAGTGGCCTGTAGCTGGAAAAGTGATTCTGGGTCGTGTAGGCTGTAGAGAAGATGGCACAGGGCTCACAAGAATAAAAATACACTGCCTGTGTGCTTTTTTGGTTCTCCTGGGGCCCTGTGCTGTTTGAAGCCACATTGCTATGGGGAACCACAGGGTGATTATGGTGTGGTAACTGCCCTGTAATGTTTGTTCTCTACATGTCAGTGACACATTATAACTAAAAGTCCCCTCTTCTCCTCCTTCCTGGTTACCACACATTCACCACACGGTACCAGCTTTCAATCCCACATTGTCTGTTGGGTCAGTCTGGCTTGCAGGGACATTGGTGGCTTCTGCTTTTGTCTCTTTTTGTAGAGTGTAAAGGCAGAACCGAGAGGAAAAACTCAGGAAACATCTCTGGAGCTCTCTCTGAGCTTTTCCTGCCTGGAATCTCAGCCCAGAGCTCTGCCAGCCAAGTGCCCTGGGAGCACAGAGCATGTGTGCCTCAGAAGCCACTGGTTTGAGGTTTTTCTGTCCAGCTGGTGTCTTGAAGCCTGCTTGGATGTGATAATTCAGCCTCCAAGGACAGCCTGCTGGACCCACTTGTCATTTGCTGTGGGTGCTGCTAATTAAAAGGGGAAGTCCTGTAAGGTTTTCTTCCTGGCTGAATTTAGATCTCTCAAGAATATGGCTTTATTTTTTCTGTCAAATTTCAAACGAAATTTGCAGCTTTAATTAAATTGGCTTCACTGGGTTGTTACAAGTGAGAAAAACAGAAGGGGAGGGTGTGGTTTCAAATGACAGAAAATCCTGTATTTCCCCCTTTCTGACATGCCTAGAGGCTGTGACATTGTCTGTCATCATCTGCCCTGTTTCATACCCAAAATGAAGGCCACCATTATAAATAGCTGGCTGATGATTGCAGAGGGGGGACAAGCAGTGGGAGCAGCAATTTGGGGTTTATTGCAGGGCAGAGTTTTGGAGCTGCTGTTGTGGGTTATCCCAGTGGAGACCACACACTTTGGAGTGGGGTTTGGGGGAGTGGAAAGGTCAAAATGGCCCTTCAGGGAGGATTCAGGCAGCGTGGGTGCAAACAGAGCAGGGGCTGAGGGCTGAGTGTGCTGGGGGGGATGGAGAGGGAGCTAGGATCTGATCACCTCTGCTGGGAGAAGGCAAATTGCTGGGCAGTGCTTTGGAGGGCTCAGGGAAGCAAAACATGGGTGCAGCCGTGTGCCAGAGGGCACAAAACTGGCTGTTCTCTAAGGAGCTTCCTCTTTCCCAACAGAAGAAGCCAGAAGTGCCACCTCCCTCCACCAACCCCTTTCTGGAGGATGAAACTGGGGCAGAGACAGATGAGATTGTGATCGAGAAAAGTGATACGGACAAAGTAAGTCTTTGAAGTTCTCAGCTGTCAGCAAGGCAGCCTCTGTCAGAATCTCCGGTGGGGCCTAAGCTTTTCCCATCCCATTGATTTGAAAAGTTTGTTTTCACAGCAATAAATTTAGTGCAGTTTTGATCCTTTGGTGCAGCATTCAGGCTCCCAGTACGACCGTGCTTTGCTCTGGCTCACTTCACTGAAACCAAAGCAATCTTTATCCCGGTTAACAGTGCGGAGACAATCCTGCCACGTGAGAGCGAGCTGGATTCTGTTCCAGCCTGTACAGCAGCAGCTCAAATGTAACTACAGGATTTCTGTCAAAGCAAGATGAAATAGCTATTTGGGTTTTCAGATCCCCAAAGAAGCTCCTCTGCAAACAGTTGCAATTCATATTTTGCCCTGTCAGCCAAGCAAACTGTCTGGAGTCACCAGGCAACTCATTGAACTTTCAAGTGTCAGCTTTAGATTTTCACTCCAGATAAATCACTTCTGGGATTTTTATCTTTACAGTGCTTTTCATCTATTACCTCTGCAAAGCAGGCCAACACCTAACTGCTTGTAGAAGCACAGGGCTTCCAAAGCCCTCTGCAAACATTAAAGGGTGAATGGTAAATGCAATTGTTTCAATTGGCACCAATATCAAAGCCTGTGTTTCTTATACACCAGATGGATGTTTTCTAAAAGTTCAGTTGTGAGTTACTTGAGGCTGGTACTCTCTCCTGATTTAGGGGATTTACAGCCCTGTAAATGGGCCATGTACAGGTGTATCCTGATGGATGACCAGAGCCTCAGGACCTACTCAAATCCATGCTCCTGGGAAGATGAGGAGGTGGGAGCTCTCCACCAGCACAGTCTGGTGCCCTGCATCCCCTCCAGATTTCCACATGGGCAGGGCAGCCCCTCCACAGCATGAAACACAACGATTTAAGCAAAGTTTTGCTCTTTTCATTAAAATACAGCTTGGACAGCTGGTATTGTGTGGACTTTATCAGTGAGACAGAGATTGGGAACTTGGGGAGACACATCTGGTGCATTTTTTGGGAAGAGCTTGCTTTCCAGTACCTAATGACTGGAAGATTGGCTTCGATGTGCAGTGTTGGGATGAGAGGACATCCTTGGAGAAGTCAGTGGTGTTAGGAGGCAGGTGAAGAGATAATTGCAACAATTAGGGCTGGGTTTGTTGAACAGCAGAATGCAGCAGTTCAGGAGCTTTGAGAAAGGAACTGCTGTGCTCTCTGTGGCTGAGGAGGCTGTTGTGCAGCCATCCATGGAGATACCCCTGGAAGTGCTGCTTGTGGTGAGATTGCCCTCTCCTCTTGGGAATGCCCTGTGGCAGTGCCACAGTGCTGGGCTCTGCTGCCCTGCAGCCTCCTGTGTGCCAGGTGGGCTCCAAGATTTCAGTCTCGCAGCTGCTGGTTAGTGCTGAGAGTCTGGGAGTGCTGCAAGTCTCATCTTCTGCTGTCACCGTCACCGTGTGAAGAACAGAAGGGACACCAAGAGTTGAAGGGTTTTCAGTGGAAGGGTCCTTCCAAGACACCAGTCCTGAGAATTCAAGACACTTGGGAATCTAAGAGGGAGCACAAGAATTCTGGGGGGGAAATCCATGCTAAAAAAGCACCTCTTTTGGTAATCCTAGCAGTTCAGTTTAATCTGTTTACTTTGGACAGTAATGAAAGGAAACTGGGCCAGCTGCAGACCTCCTTACTGTGACTACAGTAACCTTTTATTATTTCCATCAAACTCAAGGAGGAAATAGCTTAAACATCTGCAGCTTTTGGACAGGGTTGCACACTCAGAAATACAGCTTCACTGCTACTGTTAAAAGATTTAGTATTCCCTCCACCGGGCACGCTGGGAGCAGCGTGATGCAGAGACACAGAGAGGGAGATCCAGGCCTGCTTCAGGAGCTGGCTCTTCCAGCCTGGTGAATGGTGAACGTGGTGAATCTGCAGCCTTGTGCTGGCACTGCCGTGCCAGGCACTTGGCAAATGGGAGGTTTCTGTGATTCCCAGCCGTTGTTTTCCTCCCAGCTCCAAGGTGCGTGTGCATCCGGCAGAAACGGGTGCTGGCAGAGGGATTTGGGTGGAGGATGCCTGGTAATGGTTCTGTCTCAAGGCTCTTAAGACTTACATTCTTTTTTTGGTGGTGCCAGGCTCTTAGAGGTGGTCTGGCCTCCATAAAACCATTTCCTCACTTTAGGTTTGCAGCCGTAAGTTGGGATTCATCATTTGGGGTGGAATTATTGCTGAGAAACGTTTGCCTTGTCACACTCTGATAGTTCTGCCAAATTCTTAGTGCCACCTCCTCTGTTGTTCAGGAGAGAAAGTCCTTTAGGCTCTCTTGTTTTGCTTCTTTTGTTTGACTTTTCAAAGGAAAAAAAAAATTCAGCTGGAAAAATTCATATCTTCATTGGCTGGGAGCTGATCTTGGCTTTTTGTGGAGAGAGAAGCAAGAATTCCATTCCAGAGTCACTGCAGCTCTCTTTGCAGCCAGTGAAAAGTTGCTGGTTTGCTGGGATGCAACAAGAGAAATTACCTATTAGTGAAAAATAATGACAATCTAGCTGTAGGGCAAAAAAGAGCTTAAAGGCCCTGCCCAGCCTGGTATTTAAACATGCACAAATTTAAGTGTGTGAGTAGTCCCAGTGGCTTTGCTGAGCTGTGCTTGGCCATGGTTAGAGTGCAGCACTAAACTGAAATGAGGGTAAACAGGATGGCTCCCAAATGGCACACGTGCTTAATGCTCTAAATGTGATTTAAAAATAGAAATCTTTGCATCCCCAGAAACACGTTTCACAGTGAAAGCAGGCCTGTAGTGTTGCCTGTATAATTCTGGCTCCTCCAGTAATTACACGCTGTTTATCTAAATAAAATTCATTCAGATGAAGCCTGTAACTTTGAGTTATTACCCTTGATATTCTAAAATGTAAGGATTCTTCAATCTTGCTTCCAAATAACTGCTACATTTGATTTCAGAGGGGACTAGTGGAGCCTTGTTACTGCTTGAAGGATTCGGGGAGTTTTTATTTGCAAACTGCATTAAGATTCTTCAGCTGAAATCTGTTAGTGTGGAGCAGCCTTCTCTTTAAGGCTAAGAATATTTTACAAGTGGAAAGATAATTCCTTGGATTGCTAACAGCTCTCTAAGAAGGAGGGAAGACTTGGATATAATGACATTTATATGCTTTGATTATCTGACAGCAAATTTCGTGTTGCAGTATCTCTAAAGATTTATATCCTTCTGTGCTGTCGCGTTGCTGTTCCTTCAAGGTCTTACAGGGCAGGTTTGAACCAACACTCCAAATGTTTTCTTGCAGCCAAAGAAGCCAAAGGTCCCTGACAATCCTTTCCATGGCATTGTTTCCAAGTGCTTTGAGCCTCACCTTTATGTGTATATCGAGTCCCAGGACAAGTGAGTAACCAGCCTGAGTTTTGGGGTTTGTTTGCTTTTGGACGTGTTGGGTTGTACTGGGTTCTGTACTCAAGCTGCAGGAAATTAATTTATTGAAACTCTGCTGCCTGATTTCATCAGGAGCAGTGATTGTGGTTGGAGGAACTTTGAGTGGGACCTTTGCTTGGACAAAATGGGCATTCAGAGGGCTGTGGAGGTCGGTTTTGTGGGTCACTGCAAAGGGCTGCAGGAGTGGTGCCCGCTGCCCTTCTGTGGAAGAGCCTTAGTGTTCCTGAAATTACTTCTGTTCCTCTGCAGTTCCCGCTGCAGACACATGTCTGTCTTTCATCTCGTGTCTTCCACAAATAATAGGGTTGGGTTTTCTGTAAAATACACACGTGGCTTCGTGGCAGAGGAGTTGCAAGATTTGCTTTGTAGAAATAACTTATTTGAGATCCTTAGATGAAAGCTGCTGTAGATGAGCTGGCTGTGAGATAACATTATCATTGCTCACAGATTGGGGCTTTGTCAGGGGCTTTAATCCCTGGCACCCTTCTTCACCTTCCTCTTTGACTTGCAGCAAAACAACTCAAATGAAAGGAGCTTTCAGCTCAGAGCTTTGAGAAGTTTTCAGAGCTCTCACCACACGTTCTTGTGCACCTCTATCCACACCAGGGTTTAAATAACATCTCAATAACAACTCCAGTGCCACCTGGGAGAGGAGATGGTTGAAAAAGGTTCAATTTAGTATTTTAGCACAGATTAGTGGCTGGAAAGGAGGAGGTGCCTGCTGCATGTATCTCATCTGTCTGTGCTCTTCTATCTTCCAAGGCTTTACACATGATGGAGAGTGTAACTCGAGGCTTGTAGTGTCCTGATTTTGTCCAAACTCCATGATAACCATCTTGAAAAAGCTTTCCCATCAACTTTTTATGCTTAGAAAAAAAAAGTCATTAAATAGCTGAAACCTTGCACAGTGCTGTGTCCTGCTGGGTTTAGGTTCTGCTCTGCAGTGTAACAAAGGGAAACTGATATTTCCCCCCTGCCCTCAGCCAACTGAGCACAGACTTGTTTGAGTATTTCTTCCCTTCTCACTGGGGGCCATTTTAATCCCCATTTTGGTAATTCTACCCCACTGTGCTCCTAGCCCCTTCAGTTGCCTTTTTTTTCCTTCTCCTTTTCCCTTACAATCATGAGATGTTTTATATTAGCTTTATAGCCACAGGCTGCAGGGAGTTCAAAGAAAAACTGCCACAGTATTCCCCATGCTGCCCCTGACTGCCAAAAATTGCTTTCCTTCATGATTTTCTCTCTTCTTCTTCCTTCAATTGAACTTTTGAGGAATCTGTTGCCCATGTCTGAAAATGAGATGTTGCTTAGATCATTAATTGTATGTTTGAGCTCTGAGTGGTGAGAGTAGCGTGATAGTTTTGTTCACCCTCTCCTTGAATCTGTGGCAGAAAAAAGCCTGGACATTTTCTGCCAAAAAATTATTTCCATACCCATTTAAAGAAACACAGTGCCAAAATCTGTAGCACTTTAAGAGGAGACACCTGAAAGAAAGAGCTTAAAGATGCTGCTCTCCACCCTCAGCTGCAGAGTAAATATCAGATTTCTGAACAGCAAAGCAGATTTCATTCCTGCCCCTTTGGGATGTGCGTCTTTAGCTCTCCTTTGTGGTCAGCTGGAGCAGCAGGAGCACACAGATGTGAGCTGAGCTGTTCTGCTGGAGAGAAGGAGGAGCTCTGTCAGGTCTGCAGGGCTGAGAGTGTGCAGAGCCCTCCTTAAATCTGCCCAAAGGCATGTCTGAGCCGAGAGCGCTCGGAAAACTGGCACTTTGTGCTGTGTGTTTGCAGCCTCATCAGCAGAGGGGCTTCCAAAATCCCCAGTCCGTGGAAACTGCTCTGCAATGGTCCAGGTGTCTCGGTGCCCCTGGCCTTCCTCAGAGCCCAGCACTGTTCACATCACTGAGATCACAGACCCAGCCTCCTGAGCACCCTGCTCTGCTCTCGTGCTGCTCACGAGGTCCTGGTTCCTCTCGTGATTGCCAGAGGTGCAGAACAACCCTGAATAGGTTGAGTGAAAGAAAAGAAAAAAAAAAAAAGGAGGAGGAATGCAGGAATGAAAAGAACCAGAATAGAATTCCCTTTATGTGATTTCATTTCATACTTTCTCCTGGTTAGATTTGGCGAGTTCTCGCTCCCAATAAATATGCTACTGTTAGGAAATACCACATCTGCACTACCAGAGAATTTTCTTGGAGCTTTTCCGCAGAGACTGTGGAGAAAATACTCATTTTCTGTAGCTCTCCTGCCTTCTTCATGTTTCATCTCCCAGCAGCTTTTTCTGCCAGACTCTCTGTGCTCCCATTGTACCACACAAAGATTCGTGGCCTTTGTATCATATTTGGGCCAGCTGAGACTAATGTGAAAGTTTGCCATCAACCAAGGTGTGCATTAATGATATATTAGATCTTTTAGTGCACAATATCCTGACGGTTTGCTTGCACCAGTGCCATTCTGAAATAGGAGCAGTCCCATAGCCTGGTTTGATGGGCAGTTTTATCCAGGTTGGGATCAGAACAAGCATGAAACCCCAGCACTGCTCTCCCAGCTCTTCAGAACAGCTGCATTTTCTCCTGCATCCCGGTTGACAAGACCTTGGGGGACCAGGAAAATGCAGATCCATTTCACTTCGCCTCGGAGGAGAGGAGAACATGTGGGCTAAGCATAAAGAAACAAAAGCCATTGACATTCCTGACCGTGTCTTGAGACTGAGAGAAGGCAAAAAAAACCCCAAGTGACTGGTGACTGCTAAGAAAGCTCCACTTTGTTGCCCAGCTGGAGGCAGGCACAGATGCAGAGGTGGAGATGCAGCTGTTGAGTCTGACAAGGAGCGAGCCACGTCCTCTTTCCTTGAGAAGCTGCAGGAATCTGCAGCCTGCAGCATGTGTGAGCCCTCCTGCAGCAGCCATCTGTTTGGCTCTGCTACAGCTACAGAGGGAGGTAAATTCTGCTTCGCTGTGGCCCAGCACAATCAATGCTTCGCTTCAGCCTTCGATTGCTCCTGCCAGTGCGGAGATTTATCACATCAGTGGAGCAGCCTGATGTTTTTACAGTGCTTGTAACACAGCCGAGGAACTGTGGGTGTGGAATCAGGGCTGTGTGCAGTGCTCAAGCAACAGGCGTGGAAAAAGGGGCTACTTGTCTTTGCAACAGCCTGGCTGAAGCCAACGAGAGTCGCTCCATGGTTGAGGGTCCTGATAGTCCAAGCACGTTTCTGTGGATGAGTTTGGCCCAGCAGATCACCCATGGTAGGAGCTCATCCATTCTGAGGCAGCAACCTCTAAGTTTATCAGGGAAGAGACTTGGGGGCTCTCTGGCAGGCTGCAATTAGAGGAGTTTTCTCTCTCACAAGAGGGAAAGCAAAAAGGGATAGAAACTTGGGGAAAGTTACCATTGTTGGTGAGTTTTCACTGGCAGAGGTGAGTGAGAACGTGCTGCAGAGTCTCAGCCATTGGATCGTGGCACAGCACAGCCACTACACCCCCAAAGGGCTGAAGGTTGTGCCATGGGAAGGGGAGAGCTGTGGGAACTGGAGCCAAGACCATGCTGGAAATAGGAATATAAAGTACAGGAACTCCTTTTGGTCAGCAGAGTACCTCTCTCATCTGAAAGGCCTGTTTCCCAAAAGCCAAGCTTCCTTGAGGAAGGCTCTGTGTGTGTGTGAGTGTGTCTGGGGGAGGAGGTTTATTGCTGGAATTCAGTTCATCTGGCAAAGGTTATTCCACAGAGCTGAGCTGGGCTTGGTCTCTGCCACGGATGTGCTGTCTCTGGAGGAGCAGGACCAGAGAGACTCCCCGAGATCAGAAGATTCTGTGGTTCTGTGTTGATGGCTCTGGCCCTCTGCCATGCTCAAAAGCCTTTTTGTCGTGGTGAAACGATGGAGTGAAGTTTATTGTTGCCTAAAGACCGAAATATTTGAGTAAGGACCAGGCTGTAATGAATCACTGGAGACAATAAGAGGGCTTTTTGTGCTTTTAAAAAGAGTCTAAGTAGGAAGTGCACTTTGCGCTCGTGCTAAATAAAACTTCTTTAAAGGATGTGTGAAGTTGTGCAAAACCAGGTGGTATCCAAATGGGACCAAGAAATGGCAAATGGCACACCATTTTGAGCACATCCCTTTAAAATCCGTATTCCCCGAGGTCTTCTCCGGAGGCCGCTGAGATGGGAAGCCTGACTGTTCCTTTTCCTGGTGCCAGGAATGAAACTTGAGCACAGGCTTTATGCACTTGCATCAAATGTGCTGAACCGAGTCCTGGCAGACCTGGGAGCTTTTATGTGTGCCTGGAGAACAGATTTGAAGCTGCCACTAAAACTCCTGAGCACAAAAGGTTCGGGCTGTGGAATTGTGTGAGCTTTGTGCCGGGAGCGTGGAGATAAGAAAGGGCTGGCGATTCCCAGCTGCTAAAACCTGCACTTGCAGGGCATCTCACTGTAAGCATTATTCCCTCTTTCCACTCCCAATTCCTCCCTCAATGGACTCAAATATCTTTTTGTTCCCCACATCAGGAATCTGGGCGAGCTGATTGACAGGTTTGTGGCTGACTTCAAGGCTCAGGGGCCCCCCAAGCCCAACGTGGACGAAGGAGGAGCCGTCCTGCCCAGCTGTGCTGACCTCTTCGTGTACTACAAGAAGTGCATGGTGCAGTGCTCCCAGCTCAGCACTGGTGAGCCCATGATAGCCCTGACCACCATCTTCCAGAAGTACCTGCGGGAATACGCCTGGAAAATCCTCTCTGGAAACCTGCCCAAGTGAGTTTGGCTTCCCCAGTGCTGCGGACGTTCCACTGAGGAGCAGATGATTTGTAAAGATAATTAATAAATACATCCTGGTGAACACTTACTTGCCTGTCAAACACCCCAGGTAGCAGCAGTATCACTCCATTTACTTCATGGTTTTCTCCAAAGTTCAGCTTCTTGCACTGAGGAAAAAGCAGGAGAGCAAATGGGCAGTCACGCATTGTTTTTCTTTTAAGGGCCCCTGGAGAACAGCTTCATATTTGGCTTTGATTAGCAGCCACATTTGCAGTTTCTTGAAGTTCCTTTTGAAATGCCAGCCTAAGTCTCTTCAGAGAGGCCTGGCTTTCAGGATTGCTACTTGGGTAACCAGTTCATACTGTGATTCTCAGCTGCCTTAGCCCAGCATCATCTATATGGTAATTTCTAACGAAGGTGGTTTATTTGCGTGATGCTGAAGTGCTTACCTGTACCTCCCTCTGCTCTGGAACATTTTATCTCTGTGGCAATAAGATCTGTAGATGAAAGTCCAGTGAAAGGAAAGGGAATCATAATGAGTTATGACACACACCAGTATGTGTCAGTGTGCAGGCTAAAGGTGCTCCTGAGATGTTGCCAGCCTCCACTGCAGGTAATTTTATTTGCTGTTTACCGTCTTCAGTTTGTTTCCTTTGTAAACCTGGGAGCAGCAGAATGACTTTCTGAAACCAGTGAAATCTTTCACAGATGGAAGGGGAGAGGGTTCCATCCAGACGAGTGGAAAGATAAATTTAATGTGTGTTCTCCATCAGACCTCAGTTGCATTCTTTATCCACGTTTTTTTGAGTGCTCCATTTTTGCTGTCCAAGATAAATATCACTGTCCTATTTTTTTTTTTTAATGGATTTGGATTATAAAGAGTTGAGAGGTAGGGAATTTCCTGCCTCTAAACTGCTCTGAGTCTTTGTTGATACATGAACGTTGATCACTGGAATACAGTGGAGGGGAAGGCACATTTTCTATAATTTGCTTTGTTGATACCATCAGCTTTTAAAACAGGTTGCCAAAGTCTCAAATGCATGTGGGCAGCTGTTTAGCGCTGCAAAGATAAATATGACAAGTTTCCTGATAGTTCTGAGATTCTTCTGTAATCTTTAATTAGATTTTGAAAAACTGGCAGTGAAGGTGAAGCTACCTGGGGAAGGCTGTGTTCCACTTGCATACTAATCTGTTTTCTTGTCAGTGACTGAGTTGTCCTTTGCTTGAAGACCTGGTACAAAGCTCTTTGTAAAGGAAATTCCTTCACCAAAATAGCAGTTGTGGGTTTGATGTCCTGTGTTGCACAGGGTATTGGGCTTTATGGTCATAAAGCCTTTTCGTGGCGTTAAAATCCAGCAGTAAATTTGCACCTTGTGTGTCTGTACACCCATAAACCTCACAGGTTTTACCTGTTGGTTTTGTTTTGTTTTTTTTTTCCCCAGGACAACCAGCAGCAGTGGTGGGCTCACCATCACAAGCTTGCTGAAAGAAAAGGAAGGCTCTGAAGTTGCAAAGTTTACTTTAGAAGAACTCTGCCTCATTTGCAGCATCCTAAGTACTGCAGAGTATTGCCTGGCCACCACCCAGCAGGTGAGTTTTCGTCTCAGGGGGCAGCCAGCCCCCCTTCTGGGCTGCTGTGGAGACTGGGAGAGCCAAAAGTACTAAAATACCCATTGATTATTGAGCTCTGTGTTATTCAATCTGTATTTCAAAGAAAGAAAAGTATTGATTTTGCTGTTTCTACCTGAGGAAAGTAATTTGCTTGTAATCCTGCTTTGCAGCGTCAGTTTTGGGTTCAGTCCTTTTCTGCTTGTTGCGTAACTTGTTTTGGATTGGGGACCAAATTTGTTTCAAAAATTCACGATCTCCCCTTTATAAAAACGAGCGCAACAATAATTCAAAATACTTTTGGGAAAATACTTGCATGAAATATTGGGGCAATGTGGAGTGGAGAGAGGAGGAATTTATGCTGATGTGATTTGCAGCCGCGCTGCTCGTTACATTCAGGTGCTTCCAAAATGCCATAGGTCAGGAATGAGCTGTGATGTTTGGCTGTATCCAGGCCTCTCCACCACTAGGTCTGGCAATCCTCCTCCTCCTCTGCAGTTTGGGCACAGAGAGAGTGTTGAGAAACATCTTTATTAGCAGGACAGATGCCACAGTGTTAAGCTCGTACGGTAGCATGTCATACTAGAGTTACATATTTGACCTTGGAGCTTTAATTCTTTGAGGACGTGGAGCCACCGTGGCCCATCCTGTCAGATCAACAGGTCTGGGATGCCAAGAAGCAAAGATTTCCAGTGTCACTGGATGAGTTTTGGATGTAGTTTGGTCACAGATTAAGTTTGAAGAAGCTGACCTTTCCAGGGCGTAAGTTTTCAAGAACGATTATTTCAAGTTAGAAACCCGATCTCCCTGTTGCTTGTTTTGTTTCCCAACAGCTGGAAGAGAAACTCAAAGAAAAAGTGGATGCAAGCCTAATGGAGAGAATCAACCTGACAGGAGAGATGGACACTTTCAGCATGTACGTTCAGCACGTGCCTCCTCCCACAAAGTGTCAGGCATCCCCTTTTGTCAGCCAGGTGGTGCTGGGGTAATAACAATGCCAAGATCCCGGTGTCCCAGGATCCACCCAGATCCACAGCCTGGGCACAGGCATTTCCCTGCCGAGGGAATGGTATCCTCTGGCTGCTCCAAGAGCAGCGCTAGCACAGGCTTTAGCTGCTCCCCTCGCTCCAAGCCAAAGGAACCAGAGCACTGGAAAAGGGAAAGGAAATAGTGAGTTTCCATTTGAAACATCATTTGCATCTTGGCAGCTCTGCGAGGTGGCTGTTACATTTCAAGAAAGGAAGCTATTTCAGTACATTCCTTCCTGCTTTAACTTCCCCCTGTTAATCAGCAGCCTTGTCAGTATGATCAAACCCCATTTCAGATGACATAAAAGACTGATCCAATCTTATATTTGGGGATTATAATTGAGAGAAGATTATCATTCATTAAAATAACTTTTCATGTAACGGTGCTAAAAATATTCTGCTCTAACATCCTTTCCTCTCCACCCCTGACAGACAGATTGAATATTTTTTTTGAGACAAGAAAATTGAGGCAGAAGTTGTTTTGCCTCATATCAGACAAAAGAATATCTTGGCAAGATACTGGGAAAATAATCCCTATCACCAGCTCCCCCTCTCCCTAAAACTAAGATTCAGCCCAGATAGCAGCAAGTTATTTTTTTCAGAAGACTTCCTTCCTATGATTCCTCCTCTCCTGCTGCAGTGGACAGGATCCCACTGAATCTCCATCCAGCTCTTCCACGTGGTCTCAGGCTCCATTCCAGGCTGCAGAGACTCCCTTCCCTTCAGGCTCTTCTCAGACCTTTTTTAAGAGTGAATCCCTGCCTGAAATCCAGGGTTGCCAAAGCAAGCAAGGTAGCAGGGAAGGAGAAATAAAATGTGCCATATGGTGGGATTTTCTTAACGTGGGCAAGTGGAGGGTGAGTTTTGCCAGCAGGAACCAGCAGCCTCGAGTTCTGTGGAAAGCACTGCTTGCTTTCCACAGTGGCTGCCCCACGAGGTGGTTGGTCCCAGGCAGCCAATGTGAAGTGTTTTGGAAGTTGTCTAATGCGTAGTTCACGTTTGCTGCTTTGGACAGCTTTAAAGTCCAACTGACAGGGCTGATATATCTTGTAACAAAGGCTTTTAATTGACTTTCATTTTGTTCCAGTTGAGGGCTTTGTCCAGCCTTCTGTCAGTGTAAGTCAGAGCTATAAACCTCGCTGGCGTTCACTCATTCAACATCAAACAAGTTGTTTCTTCTGGGATTTGATGTCTTGTTAGGCACAGTCATAAAATAAGTGATAAAACGCTGTTTATGCACCCTGGAAAGTGTTTCTTCTTTCAGAGAAAGACAAGTGCAGAACCACCCCAAATGTGTAAAAAAGGTTTTTATCCCTGAGGTGACAGAGCAGTTTCTTTAGGGAAAGTGAGAGAAATTATTAGCTCTTCTAGAAGTTCAACAGAAGAAAACTTATTGTAATGTAAATCCAGAAATCCATCATTTCCCTGTTGATCTGTTGTGAGATTGTGGGCAGCATTCAGAGAACCCCTGAAGTGCTGGGCTCACTGTAGCTGCTGCACTGCTCCTTTATGGCCTCAGCTTCCTGATCCCTCACTTCTGTGCATGTCAGGGGTTGTGTGAGGAGTCACCCACTGCTGTGTGCTGCCTGGGGAGAGCATTTGAAGTGTCTTCCAGCAGAACCAGACTCCAAACCCTGTTGGCATGTCGTGATCCTTTGTGTCCCCAACACGTTTCCTGCCGCACCGCTGCCCCTCCTCAGCAGGTGTTTATTTTGAAGTGCAGAGAAATGGGTTTCTCTCCCTGTTTGCAAAGTTGTGGCTTTCAGGTGAGAGCTTGCACTTGGTAACCCAGCTTCTGGCAGAGTCCTGAGTGTGGACACACCAGTGGTGGAGTCACTTTCCATCCACTCAGAGCTTTGTGCTTCTCTTTGGTGCTGAGCCACAGCCCTTCCCTCCCAGTCAGTGGCAGCAGGTGCCCTGCAGCAGTCAGCTGTGCCCACGGTGGTTATTTCAGTCTGGCTGCCTTGGCCTGCTGGAGTCCCCCAGGGAGTGAATTCTGTAGTGCCCAGCAGAAGCAGAGGCACCAGCAGAAACAGTCACGGGCTTTTTTTATCCCAATGCAAGTTTTAGATCGTGTAACTTGAAGCCTGTAATCGCTTCATCTCCCATACTAATTTTTCCGACTAATTTTGGATGAGTTTGCCTTTCTAAACGAATTAATTGCTTTGAAGGAAGTCTTTTACTTTGCATCCTCTTCCAGACTTTATGTGCTGGAGCTGTAGCAAAGGGAACATGCATCCTTTGTGGGTCGTGGTGAAGAACAAAACCCAGGTCAGAATTAAGTGTGGGTGACACCATATCTCAGTGAGAAGGTGGACACTTAAAAGTATTTTGAACAGTGAACCCCACAGTAGTATGCAGAACTTCACTAAGACAGTAAGGGGGAGGAAAGATGGTTTGAGGAGGCATTGCTCAGATTTCCCACAGTCCTGTGATTCTCATCTGTGCTACCATCATGAGAAAGAGCAAAAGTAAAATCCGCTTCTTGCAAATATAATCCCGAGGTTGTAAACAGGCATCTGTGGCAGATTTAAGGTTGACACTGTTTTCAAAAACTCTGCTTAGTGAAACAGAATCAGTTATGGCTTCTAGCAGAAGCTGTCTGCGGTGGGGAGTGCTGCTTCTGAGCCCGTGAGGGGGGTCCCAGCTGCTGCAGGCAGAGTTTCCTGGCCGTTGTTGCAGGATCAGCTGCACCTTTATGCACATCATAATATGGTGGCCTTAAATACATCTCTAAGCAATATCATGCTGTTTAAAAAAAAAAATCAGAACAACAAAGGGGGAGGGAGGGAAATGTGTTTGACTAATGTGTCCTTTGGTATGGTGTATGTCTCAGGAACTCAAACAATGGATGGCGGCAGTCCTAGATGTAGTGTAAATAAGACATCTGCCTTCATCTTCACACATGGGAGAGGCAGAACTCATGCAGATGTCATTTTTAAAATCCTCTTTGCAAGTTCCTGTGAGCAGTAGAATATTGACTGTGAATAAATGGAGAGATGATTAAATGTTGGCCTTACACAGGCTGGATTAAATTGGAAGCTGAATCCCAGTCTGGGCTTGATGCTTGGGGATTTCTCCTCTTCATCTGCCACCTTTGATCCCCAACCCCTTATTTGTGCTAAAACAGAGAAAGGTGAACTGTAGAAACATCCTCTCTCCCCTGAAGCCCATGGTGCAGCTCCCTGCAGAATTTCCCGGCTTCTCCTCAGTACAAGTTGTAGCTGTGTGCATTCACATCATAGTGCTACTGTCAGCCAGTAGAGGATTTTCCTCCTCTCATAGTCAAATGCTCCAGTTCTGGCACTCTGCTACTCAGTGTGATTCTGAAACTCATGCTTGATCTTTTTTTTTTTTCCCTCTCTCTCTTTTGCAGTGTGATCTCCAACAGCATCCAGCTGTTAGTGCAGGACCTGGATGCAGCCTGTGACCCTGCCCTGACTGCCATGAGCAAGGTAGGGGTGGTTTTTTCAGGTAGAGGTCACCTTAAGATCCATGTGGAGTTCTTGTGTGCTTTGCTTGATTTCACTGCTGATATATTCTTTTACTCTGATTTTTTTTCTTACTTTTTCGAGCAGCAATTGCTGTATTTGTAAATACATCCCTCACTCCAAACCCTTTTATTATTCAGATTAATGCTTTCAGACTTTTTGCACCACATTAAAACATAGAGACAACGAAATACATTCAATAAGTACTCAAGGCTTTCTCTTTCCACTCCCAGTGCCAGCGAGAGCATTTAAAACTGGGAAAACTTTTGTTAGCGTGGAATTTCAAATACACCTTCACGTTTGCTCTCCCCTTTGTCTTCTTTGGCCGGGAGTTTTACCAGCCTGCTTGTTTGGGGCTCTTAAATGGAGGTACTCAAATGGAGGTGATGTGGAATTGAGATTGAGCCTTATTGCTTCTGTGATCCTCTCAAGGACATATGGAGCCGTTCCTGGAGAGGCCCCTGTGACTGGAGCTTAAGGATTTTGTTGCAGTTACACTGCTGGCTTTTATATGTTTGAAATGCAGAGCTGTGTTTTCTTGCCAAAGTATTGTGAAAACCCAGACTGCTTTAGACAGAGGTGAAGACAACAAAAGTGGATTGAACTATTTTTTTTTTTTTTTAATTAGAAATATTAAACATAGAGCTCCATTTTTGTAGGATCAACACACTGTCTCGCTGCCATGGATTTTAATAGCTTTCTGCTTTATGATGTATTCCAGCTGTAACCAGCCCCGCCACCCCCAGCTAATATTTGAAGTGGAATGCAGCTGGTAATAGAGCTTGTACAGGTTCCAAATGGAAAGAGGATTTTTTTGCCCAGTAAAATAACACCACTAGGAAGGGCTCGGCAGTTCAGGTGTTGCCTGTGTGCTGTGGCAGTCCCTCAGACCTCCTGAACCTACAGAGTACAGTAATATTTGAATCACTTAGCTCTGACTGTTTATACCCAAGTAAACCACAACCTTGAGAAAGCAGCAGCTGGTAGGCCATTTATTTTTGTCTTTGGAACACTGGTAAAATGCAGCACATGTGATGGCACTGATGATATATAAACAAGTTTAAGTGTTATGAAATTAGCTAAATAAATACTTGTCACTTGTGCACACACTCCTCTATTTTCATCAGACAGAGTCACTTTTATGTGATTTTTATTAGACCTGGATTTGGTGCAAGAGGGTTTTTTCCTTCACCCTCCTCCTCCCTTTCCTTCAAGGCTGGGTTATTACTCTGACACTTGAATAAGAAATGCATGTAATTATTTAAACACAGAGTTAGTATTTGGAAATGTAAAATTTCAGCCTGTATTAAAGAAATAAAGACTGTGTGGCTGATCCATTCCAATTCTGCTCTCTCAAGACCCATACTCCATTAGGGCTCTTCCTTTGTTTAGCTTTTTTTCATTTACTTCACATTGTGGTGTCCTCCAGGATTGAACATTCCCAGTCCTTTGTTGGAGTCTGGCTTTGGAGTTTTTTTTTCTTTGCAAAAATGTTCAGGAACTATAGAGGTAAATTATGAAATGCTTAAACCTCTCAATCCACTTTGGCTGCTGGCCACGTTGAGAGATTTAACACAGAAAACAGCATCAGGAATATTGCTTTCAGCTGGGAGCGCTGCTCGGTTTCCATGATTCTTTACTTTGTGTGTTCTGAAAGAGATGGTAAATGCTGAGAAGGCCCCATATTACAAAATTTGTGGGTGATAATCCTTACTCTGACTTTACAGCAGGTGTAGGATGATTAAACATGGCTGTAGGATGGGGAGCTGGGTTGTGGGCTGGAGGAGAATTTGCCCTAAACCCCCTGATGTGATATTCTGGATAACAAAGAACTGTTAATGTGTTTGTACTGATCTGAAGCAGGCACTCACATTGCCTGGTGTGCTTCCTTTTTAATCCCTGGGATGAGGGAACCGCTAATCTGCACGGGATGTTTTTGCACCAATTAAATTTATGGATTGCACTGGATAAGGTTTGATTTACTTGCTGAATTAGGCATCGATTTATATGTAAAACTCTGCCTGCAAGTGGGGCTGGGGGACATTTTAATGCCTCACGTCGATCTCTTGCTGGCTTTTTACATTTTCCTAAAACCTTTTGGCGCAGCTGCAATTCCCGCTGTCCTCACAGCCGAGTGGACAACAGCGAGCGCGGGGCTTTAATCATTCCTCCACTCCACACACAGAAAACCCCGGGAGCAGAGCAATCAGAGCTGCCAGCTGCTAATTAAAAGCCCCCAGGAGAGCCCTGGGACGGTGTGCAGTGTGACCTGCAGGGCCCAGCTCCTGTCCCCAGACAGCCCCCGGCAGCTCCGGCCGCTTCCTGCTGCCCTCGCAGCCCTTCCTGCAGGAGCAGCTCGAGGTCAGGGCAGCAGGTGCCCGGTCTGGAGCCCGCAGGGAGCAGCTGGCACTGGGATGCTGCTGGGAACAGGGAGGCTCAGAGATTCATTCATCCTCTGCTCAGTGACGGGGCAGCCCCTTCGCTGCAGACCCAGGGCTGGACGCAGAGGAGGGACCTGGTGGCTTTTTGGGGACGCAGGACCATGCCACTCTTGAGCCCCTGCCTTTCCCAAGAGGCAGCACAGCTCTTGTGAAGTGCCAAACCACCCCAATTTTGCTCGGGGTTTCTCTTTCCTCCTGCCTGTCTTGACTTAAACCTCGTGTTTTGCTGTGAGAACCAGAAGGTAGCGCCAGGTTTTCCGAGCTTTGCAGACACCCCGTGTCCTCCCAGCCTGCAGGTGCCTTTGGGCTTCTCCCTTTCAGTGAAGTCTCACTGCTCCTGTTCCTTGGACTCATCTCCAGCTTGTGTATGTAAACTATGTGGATATCCCAAGAAAAACATAGGACAGGGGAAAAAGTGGAGTAAATTTAAAACGACGGGAACAAAGCTTTACCAGCAGAGTTGGGCTCATATTTCTTTTGATGACTTTTCAGTATGTGTGCTATTCCTTTCTCTGCAGCTACTGGGTGTTTTTTTTCGGGTGAAACACACCCACATACACACACACACACACACACACACAAAAGGGCTATTTTTACTGTTCATGCTTTAAAGGATTGGTTGTAAAGTATTGCTTTTGGAATGATGACCAACAAAATGAAAAAGCTACTGTTTCATTGTTGGTGCAATAATTCAGCTCAGCAGTCCCTTCCCACTTTCTGGCCGTTCCCACTCTGTGGGGATGGTGTGTTGGGTGAGGATTCCTCTGTCAGGAAGGGAATGTGTGAATCCATCAGGGAGAAGGGCACAGAGCATTTTCTTTGGATGTGATCAGTGCCATGAGGAGTAGAAAAGCAGGTGACCACTGACAGGACTTGAGGGAACGGCTGGAGCGGTGTCAGGGGAGGTTTAGGTTGGATATCAGGAAAAGGTTCTTCCCTCAGAGGGTGCTGGGGCACTGAACAGGCTCCCCAGGGAATGGGCACGGCCTCAAGGCTGCCAGAGCTCCAGGAATGTTTGGACAACACTCTGAGGCACAGGGTGGGATTGTTGGGGTGTCTGTGTAGGGCCAGGAGCTGGACTGGATGCTCCTTGTGGGTTCCTTCCAACTCAGGATGTTCTGTAACTCTAAGAAAACCTGTGGAGAAGGTGATGAGAGAGGTATCCCTTCCAGCCACCCAGCTGGTGTGAGACCAGCAGGCCGGGGGTTGGTTTGTTTGGTTTAAATAAAGACAGCTTGAGTGGGACATGTGTAGACTCAGACACTGTGGTTTTGCAAAGAATTTGGCTTTTCTTTCCCACGAAGTCACTTAGGCTGCGTGTTGTTTGGATGGAATTGAGTCAGCTGAGTTGCAGGGGGCAAAGTAGCCATATTAAATTAAATTAAAACCAGGAATAAAAAACTTTATATGCAAAATCCAGAGCTTGAGAAAACAAATGGGAGGACAAACAGCCTCTCAAAGGAAAAAACTCATCTTCCATATGTGCCCAGTTTCCTCTCCTGATTTCCTATGAGTTTTCCTCCTGTCTCATCTCCAGCATGAGGAACAGATCTCCGAAGAGTTATTGGGAGAACATTGCAGAGTTCTGAGCAGCAGCAGAACTGAGTGTGCTTTTCTGGATGCTTGTGTTCCTCAGTGAGACTCTGGTAGATACATGAAGCCAGGCCAGGCCCAATCACCTCTTTTTTGGTTTTTCCACTTGACTTCAATTGGGAGTACCCTGTGTACTGCAAAGCAGGCTCAGAGAAAGTCAAGGGAGCCACACATCTGGCTCACAGGGGCTGTTCTCGTGCAGTTCTGCTGAGAATAAATGAAAACAAAATGGGAGGTTGAGTAACTCTTCTTGTTTTTGTACTTTTTACATGAATTTGGAAGAGCTGGATTTGGGCATCCTGGCTTGTACACCAGCAGTGTTTTCAGTGAGCTACACTGGTGTAGAGTGCTTTGGACTTTCAGACTTTCTACCTCTTCCATCTATCTGTCATCAGTCTCACCAGTATTAAAGTCTTGGCTGCCATACAGGAATCCAGACTTTGCAAGCTTGCAGATATTTTCTCAAATGCCTGTAATCAGGATTTATATGGGCACTTCATCCCAGCAAACTGGAAACTGTTAAATATTAAAGCAGTCTGGTGTGCTCCAAAGGCTTTTTTAATCCTAGTGGTCCCCATTTGTGCAGGTTACTGGTCAGAGTCTCTGCTCTGGTGCAGAAGGGGCTGCTGTGGGCTTTCTTTGTGTCTTCTTGTGGAAGGGTTTTGCCCAGTCCCTTTAATGAGGAAGAACTTGACCTTGGTGGTGAATTGCAGAGGCAGTCTCTAAATGATTCCTTAGAGATCTCCTGGCAGGAAGTTTGTACAGTTTCCCTTACCTATTGCTTGAATATTAATGAACTAAACAGTCATTTTTGGTTGTTTTTTCCCCTTTGTGCAGATGCAGTGGCAGAACGTGGAACATGTTGGGGACCAGAGTCCTTATGTCACCTCAGTCATCCTCCACATTAAACAGAATGTCCCCATCATCCGTGACAACCTGGCCTCCACGAGGAAGTATTTCACTCAGTTCTGCATTAAATTTGCAAAGTGAGTTACCAACATACACAGTTTCTTGAGATCATCCCATAAACAGTGTGATGATCACTGTGTGTTGTTTGCCAAGTGAAGAAAGTTTTGGGTTGGGCATCTTTAAAAGGCTTTGAATATCTGATTTTAGATGACTCTTACTGTGGGAAAACCTACTTTTCTTCCATGGGGCTTCCAGGTACTGAGAAATTTACCTCAAAATAGCATTTACAATAAGCACTGTAAGGAGAGCATGTGTGAGAAGTATGTTCTACCTTCACAGTCTGAAAGCTGCTTCTCTGTGCAAAAATAGCTCGGTAAGGAGGGGAAATTCACATTTAAATGTCGGGGGATATTAAAGTATCTTCCTGGCAAGTCACTTAAAGTTGAGCAGCATGAAAGAAGTGGCAGATGAGACAGAAATGCACCTTGCTGCTGGATTCAGGGTGGACATCCAAGCTTTCATCTCTGTGTCTGAAGCAAAAATTCAGTTCTTTGGGAAGATACTTTGAGCTCTTCCCTGCTTGCCTGTGGCCAGCTGAGCTCCACGTGGCAATGCCCCAAGAAAAAGCCCCGGGAGGGCTCTGCCAGTTGTAGCTGCTGCTTTTGGTGTCGCATGTGACCGTGCTGGTGGACTTGTGAGCAGTGGCGTGCGTGTCATGTGTCACTCTAAAATACCTTAACGTTTCATTCATCTCTGATAAGGTAATCACCCTGAAATAAGCTCTGTGGCCTGGCAGGGACTGTGTGGGTTGGAGCCTGGAGCTGCAGCTCCTGCCTCAGCAGGGTGGGATGCAGCAGCTATCCTGGGAACTGGGAGCTTTCACAGCAGGGAGAGTGGCCTGAGAGCTTCATCCCCCTCTCTGTCTCGGGGTACTCATGAGTTTGCATTAACGAGCAGTTACTGATAAATCATGTTGTGATGT
Organism: Callaeas wilsoni; assembly: GCA_013398955.1. Lineage (NCBI taxonomy): Eukaryota > Metazoa > Chordata > Aves > Passeriformes > Callaeidae > Callaeas > Callaeas wilsoni. Next base: position 14,831 of record VWPU01016493.1, on the reverse strand, counting down.
TGCCCATAATCGCTGTTTGAAACGCTGTCTCGGTGAGAATTTATTGCACGAAAACCTTCTGTGTGGTTACACTTGAATTTTATGTGATAAATAAAACCCCCCATTTATTCAGCTGTTCACAGCACACTCTTAATACCTCAGCTTAGTTGCCTCCCTTTTAACTTTATTGCTAGGCACATGCCAAGTAAACTCCAGATGAAACAGCTCGCAGATTTGAGTGAAGTTCTCATCTGAGTGTCCTCATCCATGAGCACAGAAGCCACCGCTCCTCTCCAAAACCTTTTTTTAAGACAGCTGCAGCTCTGGTCTGCAGCACATTAAGACACAGTCCTGAACTCACTGTGCCATGGATCAGGTGTAGAACGGAAAAATGAGTTCCTGAAGGTTGATTTTGCTGGATCTGTGCAACTTGGTGTTAAGGAGAACCAGCCCAGTGATAAGGGAGCACCGATACCCTTAAAATGTGTTTTAATGTGTACAAATATTTGTATTTTTGAAACTCTGAATTCTTACAGAATATGCTGGCTGGGCCAATATAAATACCTGGCCTTTTGTGTGCCCCACAGTGCTGAAAATCCTTTTAACAGGCCTTGTGCTTCTCCACATGTTAATGCCTGTGTCTTTGTGAGCTGCCACTTCTCAGCTCTAATGGATTGTGTAAAGCGCGAGTGTTGAGTTACAGGACCACAGGGGAGAAGGCAGCTAAAGTCACTAAATTTAAAACAGCGGGATCCGAGCCAAGTCTGGAGAGAAGAAAAATGGCCATCAGAAATTGCATCAGTCCTCTAAGCTAATTTGTCATTTTTGCTTTGTTTTGACCGATGTGCAAGCGGCGCTCCCTGGGGATGGTGAGCAGCCGTCGGCTTTCCGGGAGGCGCTGGCAGCCAGGGTGGGGGGCTCAGCTCTCTCTGCACCTTCTCCTTTGAAATCAAACCCCACAGCAGCGAAGCCGTGGCTGCTATGCTGGGATGTGTTTGGGAAGTCTGTGACCTGACCTCAATGAGGAAGAGATTAGAACTGAGAGACAGGAAAAACAAACAGTTCTCCTCCTCGCCGGGGGGAAGCGACTCCTCCGTTACCAGCAGCGCAGCGTGGTGGGTGCTGTGTCCTTCCAGGTGCTCCAGCTGGAAAGTGAGAGCAGTTTGGTGGGAAGAAGGTTGTGATGAGGAGGCTCCTGGAGGTTTCAGGGCTGAGCTCAGCCTGGGCAAGGGCCGGTCACCACCTCGGAGGAGGGCGCAGAGCAGAGCCCTCCTGGGCTGCAGTGACTCAGCAGCACCAGAACCTTGAGGGATGTCCTGCAGGAGCTCAGCCCGGCAGACAGACAGACAGACAGACTGTGGTTGCATGTCTGTCTGTCTGTGCCTCACTCAGCAAGGCATTGTGTTTGATGCATCATCAGTGCAGGGGATTAGGAAAACGCAGGCTTTGGCAGAGCCACTCCCGTTGGATGGGAGCCTCTCAGATGCTGTGGTTTCTGTGCTTTAGGTTCCTCAGCTGTCTCACACTGCTTTATTGTTACACTGGGGACTTATCTGCTTCTAGGGAGGGTTTGCTGGGTTCAGTTTTATAGCTGAAACTGTAAATGAATTCTGGCATCCAGTCTAGCTGTGATTGTGCAGGGAGTAAAGGCACTCAGAGCACAGAGCCTCGTGCAGAGCATTACCCCTGAACATGCACGTATTATTCACATCAGGATTGCCTGCTGTACTCTGAGAGCATCAGGCATCGAGTCCAGCCTAGGCAAGAGGCTCCAGTGCATTTTTCTATAAGTGCAACTGCTCTTGATGGTCTCTGCTAGTCCAAAAAAAAAAAAAAAAGGGGGAAAAAAAAAAGCAGAGCAGCCCTTGGCTCTTACAGTTTGTCTTGTCTGTCCTGCTGGAGTTGGGAAGCTGTTTCCAATAAGGCAGCGTGAAATAAGAGGCATGTGGGGATGGAAGGTCGCTTTACCCCTCTGCACTGATGGTGGGTGGCCATCCAAAGGGGCCTGGGAATTGTTTCATGCAAGACAGAATGCTGTCTATGAGAGATGGTGTGGTTATATAGAAAAGAAGATTAAAACCAACAGGGGAGGGGGTCCTTGGGCTGCCAGTCTGCCACCCTGCAGAAGGAAAGGCTCACCCTGTTTCTAATACACAACATGAGCTTTAGCTCCATGCCTGACCTTGCAGAGGGAGGGACAATTGGATCTACCTACACTGTCAAAGGCACAATTAATTTCTTGCAGTGTTCTGCCAGCAGCAAGCTGCTGCATCCAGAGTTGCTGCTGGTTTATCATTTTCTAGGATCGCCTAAGCTCTGGCTGTGCTCATCACTCTGTAATTGCCCTCTGGGAATTAGTTATAGACCTGAAAAATGGACTTTTAAAACAGGTAGGTTAAATCTCCACTGTAATGCTTTTGTGCAAGAGGAGACGGGCTTGTTTTCCTCCTCCTCCTTCTGTTCCGTTGCCAAGGTTGTTTCTCTGGTGGCCAAATTCAAAGCTGCTCGGGGCAGCCCAGTAGCTGGTTCTCAACAGTAGTTTGAAATTGTTCTCCTTGACACCTCTCCAGGATAAAATGATTCACTCAGAGAGGTAGTGACTGTGTCTGAGGGAAGGGGAAGGGAAGGAACCTTTGCTTGTAAAGGCCCTTCCTTGAACCATTCCTGTGGGTTTGCTCAGCAGCTTGGCACGCTCCGTGCCTGAGCTACACTTTTGTCATTCTTCCATGAGAAAGGATGAGAAATAAATGTCCTGGCTTGGAAAACAGGTGGCAGGACAAACAAGATGCTGTCCGTGCTCCTTGCTTTGTGGGGAAGAAACAAATAGCTTAACAGATGCAAGGGGGAAACCATGCTGAATTTAGATCATCGTTATGAACAGCCTTCAGTCCAAAGGACAGCAACCAGACCGACTGATACTGACTTAGGACAGAGCCATTAAAATCTAAGAGCTGCCACCAGGTCACGGACAAGTCCTGGAAATGTGAGCCCTGCAGGCATTCAGCCAAAGGAGGACATGTGAAAGAAGCAGAGTACATTAAAAACAAGGCAGCAAGAGGAAGGCTCGTTCAAGTGGCGTGGTCCTGATGCAGTTTGTCGCTCACGCTGACCCCTCTCCTCTCGTTCAGCTCCTGAGCTTTCCTGGTGCTGCTCCTTGCTGGAGTCGTTGGGCAGGAGCTTGTCCTACAGGTGCCCAGCCAGTGCTCTTGCTGGGAGGGAGCATCTGGTTCTCCACTGAGGAATGAAACTGCCTCAAATCGAGAGGCAAAAAGCTAAAACCAAAGCTGATGCTCCGAAGTGGTGAATATTTGCCTTCCATCCTCACAAAGCTCTCCCTGGCTGGGCAGTCATTTTTCTGAGTCTGAAGTCCATGACAGTAAAATATGGTAATGGTGTTTTCCTTTTCACAAAACTTTTTCTTGTCTTGATTGTGTTGGCCAGGAGCTTTCTGGAAGGGTGCCTCTGTGTGAGTGTCCAGGGCCCAGCAGACCTCCAGCCTTGGCTGGACCTCAAGTTCAGTGTGTAATATGCATGTTATGGAATTACTTGTGTGCAGGAAAATGTAGGTTCTGGATACAGTCAAGTTACTTCCACTCATGAGCAGTGAGACTAATCCTGGTGTGTTGCTGTTTTTATGATGCACAATAGTTTGTTTGCTGACCTTTTGCTGTAATACTTCATATTTAGTTTATAGCAATTTGTTTACCTAGAGTATGTGTGCAGCTTCTCAATGAACTTTGAGTTTAGGAGGGATTAAAGCAAACAAACTGTGCCTAGGGTTTGGGATTTTTTTATTTAGCGTATTTAACGTGTCTGGAATCAGCTTGGGAAGCTGGCACTCGGTGTGTCTTTGTGGAAGCCATCCTGGTTTGGTTCTGCATGCTTTGTCACCACTGAAGACTGTCTGCACCACTGACTGCAAATATTCTTATGTAATTGTGTCGTTTTGTATCTCTCCTGCAGCTCCTTCATTCCCAAGTTCATTAACCATCTCTTCAAGTGCAAACCTATCAGCATGGTGGGTGCAGAACAGGTAAGAGGAAATAGGTGCATTGGCTGTCATATTTTATGGCTTTTGGGTTCAAGAAATTGAGGTAGGGACCCTTCTTCTCCTACCCTGCTCATGGGCTGGGACCCTGCTGCTCTGTGAGGATGAGATTTGGAAGAGGCAGGGTTTCATCTGTCCCCTGCACATAGAGCTTATTAGCCCTGTGGGATCACAAAAAAAGAAGAAAAAGGAAAAGCAAAAAAAAACCCCAGAATCATCCCTAATGGGACCGCCATGAACTTCAAATGGGTGCCTTCAAAGCTGCTTGGGTTTTAGGCATCAAAGATGGTTCTGAGCAGTGTCTGCAAAATGAAACAGGAGCTTTACATCAAAACCTTCCTCATCCTTAATGGAAAGCAAATGAGTGGAGCTTGGTGCGTGCTCGTCTTGTGTGATGAGCAATAACCTGAGAGTGATTAAAGGGAGTCTTTTTAAAATAAGCTTCTAAAGTGATTAACCAGCAGTGGGCTTATGTCTAATGTTAAAAGGTTTTAATATTCCTATATGAGAATAACAGCCCCAATTTGCTTCTTTAAAGCAGCCTGGGAAGGTTTTTATTAGCCTGATTCTCAGTGAATACATCTCATTAGAAGTGGGACATACCTCCCTGGGGCAAGGGGTACACAAGTCTCAGCAGCTGATCTTTCTCTCTCTGCAGCATGTAGAACCCCAGTTCCCTTAACATCTTTTGAACCCCCTTGGTCACTCACCAGCATCTTTCCCTGCCGCTTTCTTCTCCCTGGTGCAAATGTTGCTGGGGAATACATTTTCCTGGCCTTTCTGGTCCTACAGAAAGCTTTTCCTGCTGTTTGCTAATAATTATGGTTGGAGTATGAATACTGGGGTGATATTTATGGGAGTATTCAGTGTTCAGTGCAGGGAACAAGACCTGTGGGGTTTTGCTTTCTGTGTTTTCCTCTCTGACTTAACAACCTCCCATCCCAGCGAGCTTTGGCAGTGAGTTAGCAATGCCAGGGACCTGGAATGGGTCACGGGGGAAAATGGGCTGAGGGGACAGAGTCTGCAAGAGCTGTGCCTGTGGAAAAGGCTGCAGAGTGTGCAGAGCTCCTGTTAGCTGTGAGAGAGTTTATGTGGGAAAGATGTGAATTCCCCAACCGTGGAATCTCTCCATCTCTGGGATCCCTGGTAGACACACAGGAACCCAGCTATGACAGCCTGAGCTGTGGGCTCCAGCAGCCTGGGGTGCACAGAGCTGCTCATCTCTGCTGTGGTTTCCTGGCTTCCCAGGGGCAGATTGATGGCATCAGCTCTTCTCATGCAAACCATGAGAAGGCAGCACCCAGCAAGGACACGCCAGCGCAGATAACGGGGTCCAGATTCCAGCCGGCCTGACCTGCCTCTCCTCCTCCTCCACAGCTCAGTCCTTTGTGTTCCTTTGAATTCCCACATGTGCTGAGGCCAACATTCACGTGGTTGTGGTCACTGCTGGGGGTTCTGCAGTCCCCAGAATGTTGTGTGTCCCTCCAGAACGAGCTTCCACCAGCTCCCTTTCTGAGGAAATGCTCTGAGCACACCAACAGCCCAGCGGGCTTTCACACTCACTGCTGTCTAAATAAACTGGGCTGCTCTTCCTCCAGTTTGATTTCAAATTTGTGTTCTTCACTGGTGGTGTCTCTTCAGACATACTTTGTGCAATCAGAGGAGTGTGGTGTTCAGGATAATTTTGCTCTAAGGAGCCCTAAGCAACAGCATTTTGTCCTCAGACAGTGCTGCTCTGTCTGGGCTCAATTTCATGGCTGCTGCTTCTATATTTGCTGAGGTAGTAACAAACAACATCCAGGCTGTGAGCAGTTCTCAGTGTAGCTGTATTGTGTGACAGTTTTTAAGGAAAGAAACCCCAATCGAGTGGTTGAGTAAATGCAGAAAACCTGACACCGTGGGTGGCTGGGTGCAGGAGGAAGCGTGGTCTTAGTTCATTTGACCTCGGTGTCTAAGTCATGGTACAGCTTCAGGTAATCAAGGTTGTTTCACTTTATGCTGTTGGGGGGAAGGACTGGAAATCCCTGCCTGATGTGCCAGATGTTGGGCTGCCATAAGTCATTTCCAGTCAGCAGAGCAGTGCTCTGTTAGAATCAACCACGGTGCTGCTACGTAGCCATGGGTGATCATGTCTCCTGGAAGTGTCATTACATGGCTCAGTCCCTCCTGTTCCTGCAGTCCAATTACCAGGACTTATTCCAGTGTGGGAAGTGTTAAACTTTTCAGGATGTTGAGTTATAGCAGCTGATGGATCTTGGTAAAAGGAGCCTGAGTAACGGAGTGTGGTTAACTCTTGCAGCTGCTGCTGGACACTCACTCTCTGAAGATGGTTCTCCTGGATCTGCCCTCCATTGGGTCCCAAGTGGTGAGGAAGGCTCCTGCCAGCTACACAAAGATAGTGGTGAAAGGCATGACTCGGGCTGAAATGATCCTGAAGGTAACTCAAGACTTTTGATAACCTGCCAGCCAGACTGCTGGACTGGGAATCGGAGCGAGCGAATTCCAGGGGGCCCTTCCTTTGAATGCAGCAATCTGCAATTGCACATGAACGTTTGTGAGCTCGGCTGGGGGCTCTGCCAGCTGCTCTACAGAACTGGCTCACTCCTCTTGGGTTTGCCCCCACTCTCTTCTAATACCACTTTCGAGTTTTCACCCTCACTTTTCAAGGCAACCAAGGGCTCAAGTTCTGCTTGCTAGGAGAGCTGGGACACCAGCTTCCCTCAGGAGCTTGTGGAAATCAGAGTTTGCATCCTCGAGTGTCTGCAGTGGGGCAAACCCCGGGGTTCAGGTTACTCCAGGCCTTCGTGCAGACTCCATCACGCAGGGGAGCCAAGCCTTGCTTGAGTCACCTGTTTACTGTCTAGTGTAACAGCCAGTGCAAACATGTCTGGGTTACTGTATTCACCAGAGCCCTTTTTCATTTTCCAGACCTGGTGCCTGGAAAATGACCCAAAAGCAGCATGTTGTCTTCATAAAAAGCAACAAGCAAAGCAATCTGCCCTTCCCAGTTGGTGCTGGAGTGAGAAGTCAGGTTTGATCCCAGGAGAAGCTGTGGGAGCTGTACAGTTGTACCCTCCTGGGTGATGGGATTGTCCCCTGCTTGCCAGCAATGCTGGGAAGGCATTCCTGTGAGGGAATTAATGGGACCTGGGGTCAGGCAGGACAGGCAGCTGCCAGCCAGAGCCTCCTGTAAACCACAGCCAAGGCAAGGGGGGGTGAGGAGCCCGAGCTGTCCCTCCTTGCCTCCTGCTCAGTGGCTTTGCTCCCATGCCCAGGGGAATGTCACCGCTGAGTCTGTGCTCTGGATTCAGACGTTAGTTCTCCAGCTCCATGCTTTTGGACTAAGGTGACTAAGATGTTACTGAATTGTAGTCTAAATTTTCTTAGAAATGATCAGAATAAAAATATCCTGGTTTGTGCTAACGGGAGCAGGGAAGATTGGTGCCTGTTGCGTACAGAACAGGTCTTTCCTTGGAGCTCATGTGTGAATCAGAAGAGTGATGGAGTTAATTTGTCTGCCCTTAGCATCACATTGGAGAGGAAGGCAGTCCACGGAGTGCTGCAGGTCCCCAGGCCGTGCAGCAGCAGTGGCACTGCTGTGTCACAGCCTGTGCTGGCCCTGCTGCTGCACAAAGCGCGTCTGGCCCCAGGTGAGGGCTCTGTGTAACTGGAAATGAAACAGCCACAGGCTAACGGCACTGGGAGCTACAGCGTGTGTTCCCAGGCTTGTTCTGGGGCAGGTAATTCAGGAAGACAAACTTTGGGCCCATGGGCAGCACAAACAAACCCGTTCAGCTGAGCCCCACGAAGCACAGATGGGAGTGGGGAGGAGGGCGCCGGGCTGTGCACGTCCCGCAGAGCTCTTCCCCTTCCACTCTGGCTACGCTGTCTGAAGCTCCAGCTTTTCATCTTGGCAGAAGATTTTTACAAGGGCTGTAAATTAAGGATTTATAAGTGTATACATGGCTATGATGTTTCACTGGTCTGAAGTGCAGGGAAAGAAAGAAATGTCTTGGTGACAGAATACAGTGTGGGGTGAGCTGGGTCAATGCAAACATATGGAAATGTTTTTAGAGACAGGGAAGAGTCTGGTCTGGTGCTGTTTCTGCCCATTTACACACACACACACACATACACACACACTCTTCCCCAGAAAGATGATTTGGCTACCCAGCATTATCAAAAGATGTGTTCTCTGTGGAGCTTGCTGCTTATGTAAGAAAAGCACATCAATGAGGGATCATCTTACAAGCTTTGAGGCTATTTTGATTTTTTTCCTGGTTTTTACCATTGCTCCTGGGCAGATGTTGGTGGGGGGTTCACATCCTTCATCCCAGTCTCTCCAGAGGTGTGTCCAAGAGGAGCTGCACCCCAAGGACAGCGGCTGCGTGTGGCACTGCTCACCCGTTGGTGACATGTCAGGAGAGCTGCAGAGCAGAGAGCTCTGGCCCACGCTGTCCTGGGGACCGAGGGAGTGACCACAGAGTGTTGTCATATTCCCCTGGGACACACTGCATGTCCTGCCTCCGGGCAGGAGGGAGCAGGAGGGACACAGCCAAAGGGAGGGTCTGGACTGCTTCCAGGCTGCCTGATCTCTGGGGACTTTGTGAGTGTCACCAGCACTGCCGGCGCTGTCCCCTGAGCGACTCCCCAGCTTGTCTTCCCCATGCAACACGATAAAATCTTGAGTTTTGACAATACCCCAGTGCCTGCCAGCCCACAGGCCACAGACAAAGTCCTGCTGCTCTCTGAAACATGATGCAGAGCCCCTGAGCACCACTGCTGTGCTCAAAGAGACCCGGCTTCCTCCCTGCTCCTTACTCTGCTTCTCTTCACTCACCTTTAAAAGCAGCCTCTTTCTTGTTCCTTAAGCATTTTATTTCAGGAGCCAGTCCTGCTGTCACTCCTGTGCCGGAGTTGACTGAGCACTGTCTTTAACTCCCATTATTTTTCTGATGTCTCTTTCCTTGTCTTGGCAGGTGGTGATGGCTCCACATGAGCCCCCAGTTGTGTTTGTGGACAATTACATCAAGCTCCTCTCTGACTGCAGCACTGACACATTCCAGAAGATCCTCGACATGAAGGTTAGAACCTGTCCAGGTTCTGCTCATCCTCTACTGCTGCTGTGGGATTGTTTGGGATTTTATTTCAGTGTGAATTCAGAGGGGCTTGGGGGGTGGGAGAAGCACTGTCAGACAAGAAAGTGTATCTTTACTCCGAAAGTAGAGTTGCTACTGAAGAAAAGATTTCCAGCTCATTTCACATCTTCATACCTGCTCTGCTCCCGGGGCTGAGTTCGGGGTCATCCAGAGGTCTTTGTGCAGCTCCTGGGGGGTGAACGGGAGGTCGAGGTTTGAAATGGGCTCTGCTGCAGCTGCTCCCTGATCAGTGAATGCTGTCCTTTGCTCCCTCAGGGCCTGAAGAGGAGTGAGCAGAGCAGCATGTTGGACCTTTTCCGCCTGCGCCTCCCCGCTCCTCCCCCCGGCGGGGACAGCACCGGCTCCCTCTCGCTGAGCGCTCCCACGCCCGAGCAGGAATCCTCTCGGATACGGAAACTGGAGAAACTCATCAAAAAGAGACTCTGAGGGAGCAGAAGGAAACTCCGTGGCTCGGGTCTGGCGGCAGTGAGGGGGAGCAGAGCTCATCAGGCTTGTGATTTACAGTGTGCTGCTGAAACACCCGTGTGCTGTCACTCCCAATCCCTGTGATCTCTTAACCATCGCGACGCTTGCAGACCAAGGAAGAACCTGACCGAGGTGTTTGCCCTTAGCTTAGCAGGAGTGAAACCCAGGACATTGCCAGGTCCACGTGACGGAGAACATGGAGGCGTCTGGAAGCCAGTAGCTACAGAAACAATTTAGGTGGATTCAGAGACTCTCTGGCTGTGATACACGTGGTGTCGCAGCTTTTATCCTGGCTGAGCTCCTGCTGCAGCACTGAGGGTTTTGCCCGAGTTCTGTGTTACTGCTCACTCCCTGCTGCAGAGCTGTTCCTCTGATTATTTATTGTGGGGTGGGGGGAACCAACCCCAAACCATCACCACCACCAAAACCCCAACCCTTTAACAGCTGGGATCCAGGCATCTGCAGCTTCACTGAATCCATGAGATGCCCAGGAAGGAACCCCAAGGCAGACTTCTCCCCTGCTCCCAGGACAGGCATGCATAAAGCACCGTGAAACAGCAAGGCAAATCCTTTTCAGAACAGGAGGAAAGGGCTGAATTATGCCTTCTGCACCTTGGCAAAGCTCCTGCCAACCAGCTGGCAGCCTCGGCCACTGTTACAGCTTAAAGGCCAAGGAGGACATGTGTGGAGGCCTCTCCAGCTGCTTGGTATTTCCCTGGCGTGTGCTGGGCTCGCCCGCTGTCCCCAGTGGGAGTTCCCATCCTTCCTGGCCGGCATCTCTCCCTCTCTCCACAAAGAGCCCTTCATGGAGCAAGTGTCAGACTGCTCCAGCCCCTCAGTCTCACTCCAGCTGGCGTGTCCCGAGCAGGGATGTGCCACCTTGGCACCTCTGCTGCCCTGCAAGGAGAGGTGCTGGAAATGTTGGTTCTGTCGGGGAGCCAGGGCCGCTTCCCAGGACAGGAGGCTTTCAGCAGCCTCAGGCTTCAAGGCCCTCCTCCTCCTCCTCTGAGCTTCAGCTCAGTGCAGAGGGGAGGAGAACCAGCAGTGAAATACTTTGGATAACCCAGGCCCCTCTTCCCATGGCCCAGCTCCTGGCTCCCAGCCACAGAGCCTGCGTGGAGCAGGGTTGGGATCAGTGGATGCTTCCCCGAGGAGTCTCCATGCAGGGAGGCCTCACCTTGTCATTAGCACTGCTGGATTTCTTCCCAAACTCCTCTGTACCCCTTCTGGGAGACTTTGAGGGCATATGCCCAACCATGAGTGAATCCCACATGGCTGCAGGGCAGATCAGCCAGTCGTGCCTGTATTCTTTAACTCAAGCTTCACTTGCATGTGCAGGAAGGAGCAGTCCTGTACCAGTGTGGCAGGTGAGGAACAACCATGCTGTCAGATGCCTTTCTGGGAGGGTCATGCTCCCCACCAGGGCAAGTTTGGGCCTTAGGACTGTATTTATTTAGGGGCTGTACTCACAGGGATTGTAAAAATCACTGCTGCACGTCAGGGAGAGGAGATCAGACTCCAGGAGCATGAGCTCCATCCGCCCAAAGCCAGAGTTTCACTGGGATGGGGAGTGAAGAGCAGCAATAACAACACCTGTAGGGAGGGACAGCAGTTTCTCATCACTCCAGTTTTACAAATCTGCTGTTGCCTCGTTTATTTCCTCTCCTGAGTCCCCGTTGGGTGGCAAAAGAAGGAATGGTTGAAAGCACACAGGGATTCTGAGCAGCCATTGCCCAAGAACAGATTATCTCAAGGTGCATGTGCAGGATGGCTCACGAATTACCACACTGCAGAGCTGGAGAGGAGGGAACATGGGTTTGCAGAGATTCATTATTCCCATGGGGGGATGAATAATTTATTTTAGATGAATTTTTCTTTGCTTTGTCTCAGGCTAAGTCTCTCACTAAATTATGAATAGCTGAAGATGATGTTGAAGTTATCATTGTGTGTCCTACCCAAAGGCTTCCCTCATTTCATTCTCTGCATTTCATTCTGTAGATAAGAGGAAATAAAAGGAGAAATGAATTTTTAGTTTCAGCCTTTGAAGAACGCTACAGGGCTGGGTGTTTGGAGTTCTGCTTTCAGAGAGCAAATCCACAGTTTTCTACTTTTGCTGTAAGAGTTTTGTGCTCCTGGCTCTTGGGTGTTTATTAGATTTGGCAGGTCTCTATTTGTGCATTAGCTCTTTGGAGTTTACAGCTTTGGGGAATAAAGGATGATTATGTGTTTTCTGTACAAAATGCCACTTTTTATGGTTTCAGGCCGGGGTGTAATTCTGGCCGTATGTGGGGTGTGACACTGAAATGAATTAAATGGTTACTGATGCTCATTGCTGGGTGTTTTCTGTACGCCTGCCACGCTGCAAACCCCAGCGGCCGGGATGGACCTCACCCAAAACGTGCTGGACCCAGCAGTCCGTGCTGTCCATCTGCTCCTGCAGCTCCTCTCTGCCCTTTCCAGCATCTCCTCTCCGGCAGCATCCTCATTCACGGCAGCTCCCTGCACCGCGTGGGTGGCTCAGCGCTCCCGACCTTGTGCCCCTAAATAATCACATCATTTCTGCTGTCTGCCACTGCGGGAGAGATTTCTGAGAGATCCTAATTTTTCCTTTGAAATTAATTAAGGGGTAGTGCGTTTTTCCACGCTCTGCATGACGCTGGAGCAGCTCCTTTCGCTCGGAGAATTAATGACTCACTTGCTTTTCTGCTGCCGGTCCTGCCCCCTCCACCCTTGGGCAGGAGCAGCCTGCGCCGGGCGCTGGGTGTTCCTTTCTTTCCCCAGATTTACAGCCAGGACTCTGAGCATCCGAGTGACGATGTCCAAGCCTCCACGAGCCTTTGCTTGGCTCCACGAGGGCGGTGGCAGCAGGGCTGTAAAAGCTGATGAGACCTTGGCAGCTTCGGCCACGTGCTGTCAGCGCCCATCCCTGCAGCGCTGCCGTCAATCCCAGGGCTGGCTGAGCACAGCTCCTCTGTGACACAGCCTGGCATTTCCCATCCTTTGGAAATAGCTTTCCTTTGGAAATAGCTTGCCATCCTTGCCAAATAACACGGGATCCTTTTGGTTTGCTCCTCCCGCGTGGCATCGCCTGTGGTTTGGTTGCTGATTAAGCCGAGCACACCTAGCCTGGTGGAAAGTCCTTTATGGAAGGAGGATCTTGATAAGAGACTTTTATCTGCCCTATCCTGCCTGTGCGTGGGCAGTTAAAGAGTAAATAATGTGGACAAACAGGCAGGGGAAAAGATTTCCAATGCCATCAGGGATGGCACAGGTGGGTACGGTTTGAGAGACTTAAAACCAGTCAGACTTTCCGAGAGGGCAGAGTTCATGTCCTGAAAAGCAGAGCCCCCGCACACAGAGACTCAATAGTATTTGAGTTATTGAGCAGTTAAGATTAAACACTGCCTTTTCATCCTGGCAGGCAGATTTGCAGGTCTGGATGTTGGTGCTGCGGGAGACCCTCGGGTGGGCTGCAAAGCCCAGGAATGAGAACCTGCAAGAGCACAAAAAAATTATCCTTTGTGTCAAGCCATGCCAGAATGGGAGGTTTTTTGCTAGTAAATAAGGAGCAGGAAGATTCCCAGAAGACTGTGGGCCTCTGCTTGTGCCAGGCACTGAGATCCCTCTCGCTTGGACCCTGATCCCCATGGAGTGGCTGTGGGAGCCCCCTCACCCCTGGGAGGTGACTGCTGGGATGTGCCACAAGTTCCCCCCTCCCAAATTGCACTGAGTGAGTTGTTGGCAGTGTGGGTTTTCACCCAGGAGCTGCACAGCAGCTCTGAAATGATGATTACGTTCATCTGGAAACTGCTCCAGTGCCTTCCAAGGCATCTGATTTCATAAAGGGCTTTTATGGGAGATTTTGGAGGGAGGAGAGATCAGCTTTCCTATTGCTTGCAGAGACCAGCATCTCTTTTTGGGGGGGGATATACTGAAATTAAAAGGACGAAAACACCTGTCCAGCACATTTGCTCAGACCCCAAAGATTTCAGTCAAAATTCTTAATGTTCTTTTTCTTTCCATCTGCATTTTTCGGCAAAGACAAACAGCCTCATAGTATTTCTTCAAAGGAATGTAAATTCCTTGAGGAAGTCTCCGGAGTTCCCAGCACCGCATAGCTGCAAACCACAGACGCCTACGGCTGAAAGTTCTGCTCTGCTTTTAATTTTGGGGCAGGGAAGGAATTTTTTTCAGAGGTTTGGGTTCACTTGTGCTCGGCCCGTCAGCCCAGACTGCTGCTTTCTGCGCAGGGGAGTGTTGACTTTGGCTGGCTGCAGAGTTGCTTTCCCTCCACAAGAGTATTCCCCCACCGAATCTGATGACATGGCGCAATTATTTCATTAGGATTTTCCAAAAAAGGTTCCCTCGGTCTCCTGTAGTGCTAGAAAGACCTTTTCCTTCTGTTCTCTTGTTTCGACTTCTGCAGCTTTGCCTGAAAAATGCAATTAGGGGCGGCAGCGCTGCTGCCTGATCCAAATGCTCGGGAGTGGGGAGGGAGAAAGAGCAGCCCGGAGGGAAAACTTGGGGGGCTTAACCCGGCTGCCAAAATCCTTGCTATTGGGGAAAGCACCACTGGAGGTAGGGGCAGCCCGCCGGGATCTGGCAGCTCTTTCAGCGCACCCCAAAATCCGTGCTGGCAGCGCATTGGGATGGTGCAATGTGGGTTGGACCGGGATGCGTGGAGGGCAGCTCGTCGGGGCCGGTTTCACAGAATCCCAGAATCATTTAGATTGGAAAAGACCTCCGAGATCATCGAGTTCACCCCGGGACCCATCCCCACCTTGTCAACCAGAGCAGAGCACTGAGTGCCACGTCCGGTCTGTCTTTAACCTGGGACTGTGACTCCGCCACCCTCCAGTGCCTGATTCCATGCGGCTGCGAGCGAGGGGGCAGCGGTCGGGCAGGGATGCAGGACGGGGGTACGGGGATGGGATCACCGGGAGGACAGGGACACCGGGAAGACGGCGAGAACCGGGACGACAGGGAGGCACTGGGAAGACGGGAGGAATCCGGAGGACAGGGACAGTAGCGGGACGGGGACACCGGAGGAATACGGGGACACCGGTGGGACACGGGGACAGAGGAGGGACGCGGGGACACCGGTGGGACACGGGCCGGGACACGCCCCGCCCCTGGCGTGGCCCCTCCCCGGCTCCGCGGCCGCCCCGCCCGCCGCCGCC
>VWPU01016492.1:0-39950 GCA_013398955.1 Callaeas wilsoni | reverse complement strand
CTCTGTCAGGATGCTGCACTCTGCACCCCAAGGTGCCTGACCCCAGCCACCCCCACAGCAAGAGCTGCACTGCTGCAGCTTCAGGAATCCTGTACCTGCTGGTAGCCTGGAGCTGCTTTTCCCAGTGAGCCCTGCCCAGTGCAGAGCAGATCCACTCCTGGGGATAATTGTTTGGAGTACCTTCATCAGAGAAGCTGGAATTCCTCTACAGACTCTAAGCCATCCATATCTTTGGTGTGAATTTAGACTTGATTTAGAAACAGGCTTTCTTGTGGGTGCGTATTTGAGAAATCAGCTTGTTCCAAAGGTGCTGGTGTGGTTGGGGTTCTGTTTTAGTTTTTCTGGTTTTTTTGTTTGTTGGTTTGTTCTGGGGTTGTGGTGGTTTTTTTTTTTTTGTGAGGGTTTGGGTTTTTTGGGGTTTTTTTCCCTTCTTTCCTCTGAATTGACTTTTGGCTTGTCATATCTTTGGACCTCTGTATCAGATATTTCTATATCTGTAAAATAGGGAAAATATTGCAGCAGCCCAGCAGGGTTAAGATTTGAAAGAGGGCAGGGTAACAGGCTGAATCATATCCTTATCTACCATTATTATTAATATTAGATCTATTATCATCACTTCTGATTGAGAAACAATGAGAGGCTGGATTTCTGTGGCCCTTGGTCCTTCACTTTGGACAAGACTGTCTAGTAAAGAAGGTTACAGACCAGTCAAGCCCCATATGTGTGAAGATGTGGTCAAGATCCTTCAAAACTCTGACATTAAATTCTCACTTTAGCTTGCTTTTGTTTGTCTTTAGCAGTTCTACGAAGTTTAAAGGTGACAGCAATACAGCCTTACCCCAAATAAGAATAACCATGAAGAGGGATGAGACAATCGTTTTCCAGCACTGCGGTGATGCCTTAGGATTTCAGCTTTTATATTTTCATGTGTTTTTAATCCTGCAATTCTTTAGTGTGTAACTCTGAGCTCCATACAGAGTGTTAGCTACTGCTTTTCCCATTTTGGTCAGACACAGCAATTCCTCTCCAGGCCTGAGAATCAAGGACACCTCACTGTCTCAGGCCCTGAGAAATGGAAACAGAAGTGAGTTGGGCGGGAGCAAACTGAGAGAATGGGACTGCACTGCCTGAAGCTGGAATTGGACAATTAACCTCTGATATGCAAATAGACAAAACTTATATCTGTCCCAAAAACGTGTGGCTGTGTCCATCCTGGGTGCCGTCTGTGTGAGACTCCTGCACTGCCCAAGGTGGGCCCTGTGAAGGCCTTTCCATAAATCCCTGCCCTTTATCCTTTCACTCTGGCCAGCCTCTGCTCCATGTCAGCCTCTACAAGGCATCAGCAGTGTGGCTGACACCACATCCTTCGGTGTCATTGGGGATCTGCCTGTTTTGGAGACACCTCCCCTTACGTGAGCATGCACTGAGTGTTTGATGTAGTGGTGTATTCCTTGCTCTGCATTTTCCTTTGCCAGGTGATCTCACTGGAACCGTAGCATCCCATGCTGGAGTTTTCTTTTTGATTGGCTTTCTGGGTTTGTTTTCTGCGAGTGCAGTTGAAGCTGGTTGCTTTTAGCTAGAATTCGACAGTGACTGGTGATATCAGGTCTCTTAGTGATCCTGCTGAGATAATGCAGCCTGCTTGGAAGGCTGTGGTGTATTAAAAATATTCAAACCAACAATAACAAAGCCTTTCTTACGGCATTCCTCTTGCCTGTTTTTTAGAAAGCAGCATATGCCTGGATATATTTATCAGGACAGTGTTCATTATTCTCCAGGGGATGGCAGGCTGCTGTCTCACCCTCTCAGCTGGGTACAGCTCACAGCATGCTGTCACACTGGGCTGTGCTGGCAGCCTTGCCAGGGTGGCCAGCAGGAGCAGGGCAGCCTTTTTGTGCTTGTGGGAGAGAGCAGGGTTTTTCTTTCATTAAACAACCATTCTGTGTCTTCATTCCTTTCTCCGGCTTTAAATTTTACAGGTACAGGTTGGGAAAAATAAATTATTAATGCATGCAAATTAAATCCCAAGAACTGTTGTTAGGGCAGAAAAATATTAAAGAAGTCTTGCAGGCCACTGGAGGCTTCAACTGAAGAAAGAATATTACTGAAATTCATTCTCAAATATAAATACATAGGCCTGAAGATGAGCCCTTTCCTATCTAGGTTTAGTTTTCCAGATTATTTGCTTATCGTAGTCCATATTAAGCCCACTTTATAGACTGGCAAGTGGTTGATTGCTAATTTCCCAGATGGATTTACTACAAACTGCTTTATCCATGTTTGTTTGGAATAGTGAATTTTACAGGCATTTCTACCTGATGTGTAATCAATTTAAATCACTTCAACTTTAGAAAGCACAGAGCTTTTGCCTAGTGGGTGCTTGCTTTCTTTTCTTCCTTCCTTTCTTCCCTTCCTTCACTCTTTCTTTCTGCTTCTCTCTCTGTCCTCTCCACATTGCGCTGTATCTGAGGAGCTCTCAGCCAGGCACAAGCGAGAGGCCACCTGCAGTCCCAGGCATCTGTGCTGGGATTTGACCCAAGGGACTGAATTTTGTGAAGCAGGGAGGTAGGGAGGTCAATATCAGAACTGAAAATTCACTAGGAGTGTTGGCAGGTTTTTTTCACAGGTCTGTAGCTGCCAGTATACCCAAAAAAGCATCAGGGGCTCTTTAGAATTTTCTGCAGTGATTATCTGAAAACATATGATTCCTGCCTGGGTGGTCATGTTTGAAGGCTGTAAACAGCTCAGGATGTTGCATTCAGCAACATATTACGTAGAGAGTCTTTCAATATCTTTAATATGTAGGGTTGGGGTTTTTTTTGTTAGTGGTATAATCACCAACCCTAAGAGCTAATCTGCCATTGGATGTTTCCCAGCATGCTTTAGTTTCATTATCAAAAAGACAAAGTAATAGGGTCTGGTAACTTGATGGCATTTATAAATGATTCTACTGAAAAAGGATGCAGGAAAATAAAATGTGGATTCTTCAAAACCTACTGATAATTTTTAAAAAACCCAACTCCCTCCCAAGCATGCCTTTAGGTTTTTCCACACGTCTAGCTCTGTATAATGCATGCACCTGACCTGGTTTATAACCACAATGTGCAGGACATGCACCAAATAAATTATATTCTAATATCAATTTGTTTTGAAAATATATATTTTATTGTTTTTTTTACTTTCTTTTTATCTGTCTAACCACTACCACTAAATTTTAATATCCAAGACATGGTGCTCAGGTGCTGTCAATCAGCATAACTGCCTTGCCTTTGCTTCTGCCAATTTAAGCCAGCTGAGATCATGTTTTTTTCAGCATTCTTTAAAAACTGATAGTGAAACATTTCCTTTGTGTTACCTTGAAAGGTTGTACCACATTTTATTTTTCTGGAAGTGTTTATAATGGAGCATGTGTCGCCCAAAACTAATTATATCTCCGGTTTGGGTTTTTGAGCTCGTGCTATACATCATATTGGGAAAAGATTTTAAAACTGCCTGTGAGAGTCAGGAACCTGATCTCCATTTCAAATTGATGCCAGACATTTAGTTTCACCTGACATAACAACAATGCAATGTTATTTTGAAAATTTGCTCTCCACTCACATTCCAAGTCTCATTTAGGATTTCAGCAGGAATTTTCTGGAACAGCCAAAGGACCACATATCCTTGGTGAAACCCAAATTTGAAACAAACTTCTGGCTTATACCTGACACACACTTTGTCCACATCTGTTGGATCACTCATGATTTATTTTTTTTCCTAAAGAAAGAGTGAAGACTCTCATGGTTCATTTCTCTTCCTCCTCTGCTTTTTAGAGTTTCACGGAGCAATGGGAGCTCTGGACGTGAAACCAGATAAGAAGAGGTCATGGCTGGGGGAACAAATCACACATGGGACTGTTTCTTTTCAGCAGATGGTAGCCATGTACTGCTCAGCCAGACAGAGCTGTCTTGCTGCATCCATGTACAAATGGGAAGATTAGGGCATTCTTCTGGCACTGGAAAGAGGAAGATAGAGATTCCCTCTAGCTGAGGAGGAGAAGAGGCCTCAATTCCCACCTCCTGGCTCAGTGTTCCATCCAGAAAGATGCTTTGTGGAAGATAGAATCAGTAGCAATGCCTGTGATTATCTCTGCTTGAAAATAAAAGGACCGATCCTCCTGCTTCTTAAACAAAACGAGCAAACAAAGAGCAGTTTAGGAAGATGATTCTTCTGAAGAGAGAATTTTGGAGTCAGGATCCTAAGCAATGCCCACATGTAGCCCAAGGTAGGCTGTTATGTTTTGGAGAAAGGCTTTGTCTATATCTCTTTGGTTGAAGTTTCACTGAAAAATTCACAGCTCCCAGATTCAGACTACGGATTTGGATATTATTTTAGCAGGAAAAGTCCTAAAATGTGAGGCGTTGCACCATCTGATTACAGAAAATGGTCTTTCTTCATGTGCCTGGCCTGTATTATTTCCTTGCATTGAAAAAAAGCCAAAATTTTCAGTAGCAATTTATCAAGTTAATAAAGCAAAGCAGCCAGCCTAAAGTGCCATGAAACATAAAGAAAAGGAAAGTTTTTCTGGTTGGCTGAAAAGACCTTTTGATTTAGGGCTAAGGATATCTGCCCTTTTTCTAAGAGTGGTAGAAATGTCATTAGCCAAGAGTCCAGTCCTCAAAAGTTAAATTATTCCTCACCTGGGAGTAATTTGGATTAGACTATCAGATTATGAAGGGCCATATTGATCCACACCTCTTTTTCTTAATTTTTTCATACTGGGTCATAAACAAAAAAAGCTGCATATAAAATTGCCTGCCTGATTTCTGACATGCCCCAAGTAGATTTGATTCACCAAGGTCTTATTCTATCTAATCTGACAAGAGTCCAGACTGCTTTATGCATAATAAATAAAGGCATTTGTGATATAACACAACCTGTTTCCATGCCCTGTGCTGTTTTTCTGGGACACATGGAATGTTGATGACTTTTGGACTTTTATATTGTTTTGTGTTTTTATTTTTTCTGAGATAATTGTGCTCAGGTGGCTGAAGAAAAATACAATTATCTGACATGACAAGCAGCCACCAGTTTGAATCCTAAATGAAATGTCAGTCAAAATAAATGACAATGTTAGGGAGAGATAGTGCCCTCATTATGACTAAGGTTTGAACTGAATTTTTATTATGAAATGTTGATGATGGATACAAGACTTTCAGAACTCAAAAGGGAACCTTTATAATCCTGATACTCAGACAGCTGGGCAAAAGCCTCTTGCAGGTAGTGAGGATGATCCCTCAGATGCTACCAGGATGAAGGAAGCACAAGGGCTTAGTGAAATTTTCAGGTTCTGTTTAGATCAAAGATAATATTTGATGTAGTAAAATCCTTATTCTTGTAATTTTTGCTCTTCTGGATGTGATATAATGCTTATTCAGCAGCCACATAATGTTGTATAGGTATTTGCTATGTTAGAACCTTGTTTAAATGCTTGATGTTGTGCAGGATTTTTGTTTTGGTTCTTCCAAGAGATACTTGACTTTGTACAATTTCTTTTTACACTGTTAGAGCTTGCAAGATTTTCACTATTACCATTATCACAGCAACCTTTCAGTGTTTGATATAACATCATATATCTACAGGGGTTTTTTTCAAATGTTTTCAGTAACTTTTTATTATTTTCTGTTTGAACATCATTGGGTCGCTTTACATCTGTTATGTAAATGTGGAACAGACCTGAAACAAATATTGAGATTTGTTGTGTCTTGCTTCCCATCTATAAAAGTGAGTGTGACTGAGCATCAGAGAATCAGGACTTTTTCCCAGCAGACTTGGAAACCCCGTGGTGGCCACGTGTGTCTCTGGTCCTCTTACAGTTATCATCTACAAACTAGGCATGTAATAAATCTTCATATAGCTTCCAGAGGTGATTACTGTTGTAATCAGGAAGAAATCTTCCTCCAGCATTATAGTCATAGTGCTTTCTGCTGTTGCTAGGATTTAAATTATACTTCCGTTGCTGCTAGAAGAAGGCCTCCAGCTTTGGGTGCAGTAGGTTGAGGCACTGATGATGAGCTCTCTGCTGTGGGCTGGAAGCCATTCCAGAAAAAGTCTTCACGTGAATGTTAGCCATCATAAGGTGCTCAAAGAGTGTGGGAGTTGAAAGGTATTCAGGGTGGAGAAAAAAGATTAATAAACTGATTAATGACAAAAGATGTTTTGGTTTCAGCTATCCAGTGCAATATGTTTTAGGGAATAGATTTTAGATTTGTGCTGTGGGATCACAGTAGTACTTTACAGAGCTTGTGTTCTCCTGGAATCTTTCCCTACTTGTGTACGATCCTAAAAGGTCTTAATGGAAAATCAGTTTTTCAGGCTGGAGCCATTCAGGAGTCTCTTTGGAATTACTAGCTGCATGTGTTTTGGAGCCAAACATTCCAAATATTTTCTCCTCCTTAACCTAGCATTAATTGCCAAATTTGCTGGCCACAGCCACTCTCCCCTTTCTTTTTCCCCTATACCCAAAACAGCACTGCTGAAAGGTGCATGCAGCCTTTCACATTCCACCCAACCAGGAGTGATTCCACCTGCTTTTGACAGCGTTCTCCCCGTTAGCAGTGGTGAGGACATTTTGCTGGAGCCGTGCCCTGGGATTAGGCCCATTTGGACCCATTATCAAGGCTGAAGGGATTGCACAGCCTACTTCCCTTCTTAGAGTCCCTTGTTTCGTATTATCCATCTGGCTCGGTAGAAGCTGCCTCCCAACAGTTTTCATAACTATGCCAAATTTCTGTTCCCATGGAAACTGTTTTAAGAGTGCTTTAAAATTTGAGAGGCGTATCATTTGCTATCTAGAATGGGTCATATTTCCATTTTCTTCGGTCTCTATACTTTCTTTCTTTTTATTACTGGTTAGTGTTGCCACTTGTCCTGAACAAGAGGAAAGTCATGAGTTTTGGACACCAGTCTTGTATCTCAATTTCTGCATTTTATGTTGTGAAGAACAGCCATTAAAGAGTTTACAGTTGCTTTATTGCATCTTTTAAGAAACAGCAAGGAAATTGCACGCATTAATAGAAGGTAGAAGAGCAAAAACTTCAAAAATGAGTAGTTTTATACTCTTTAAAGTGGATTTTGGAAACCATTCAAAATTCTTTTACCACCCATGATTAGATAGGTTTATTAAATGTGAAAGAAATTGTTGTGATGGTATCTCAAAGTCTGTGCAGCATCTATGCATGTACAGAGCTTACAGGTCCATTTCACAAAAAGGTTTTCGAAGCTATTCAACTTGAAAAGTGTTACCTATCAATTCCATGGAAGAAATAAATCTTTGTTTTCCATTCACAGGAAAGCAATCTGCTGCATTTGTTAAATATTTTCCAGAAGCAGATTAAATGCCACAGTAGCTGAGGTCTCCTCAACCATTGCTTTATTTAATAATCCCATCCCAGATTCCTCTCACGTAGCCACAGGTTTGGGACTAAAGAGCAGAGAAAAACATACAAATTTCAAAGATGTCTTTCACTCATGAAGAGAGCACAGGTGTTGAATATTTCTGCACTTACATGTTGCCACAAGATGCTATTTGTAGTATGCCATAAAAATGTCATGTGTCTTCTACTGTCTGTTGGCACACCTTCTGTGAATTATTTACATATATGCAGGGTTCAGAGAATGTTCTGTGAGGATTAGGAGGGCAAAGAGAACCTGTCATGACAGTATCTCTATTTGGACTTTTATTAAAAGGATTTAAGATGTGATCTATTTCCTAAGAAACCTAAAAAATGCTGCTCACTGCTAGAACAAAGGTTTGCTCAATGTGCTTAGTGGGCAGAATACTAATTTTTAGACCATTGTTGTTCCCAGAACCTTAGCTCTTCCCATGGAATTCTTCTTTCAGAATAGCACTTAATCAAGGAGCTGAATTAGAGCCCAATTAAAAGGTGCTATGGGGCTTATGTATGTGCTTAACTATTTTCCTGAGTAGTGATGAAATCAGGAATCATAAAGCTTTTACGAAAGCTCTGATTGTTTGAGCAATCTGTTCTATGTACTGCTTTCATTAAGGATGCAACATGGGAAATCATAGGCATATCGGCTTTGTAAAGGTTTCAAAAGCTGATTTAGTCTTTGCTTTAGCTAGAAGAAGTCAGACAAAACAAAGTACTTTTCTCTTTTTTTTTTCCCTTTAGCATCTCTTAATAAGAGCTGAGGTTTTTCCTTCCCATCTTTCTTGCATGGTTTCCTTTACAGTCCAATTTCTGCTCTCCTCTGTTCTGGTCTTCTGCCATAGAAAGGCTGAGAAACCTGCCTATTGTAAACCTCATTTTATGGAGAGATTCGGAGACCAGCCTCAGTGTAGTTACATTTCCCCTCAAGCCAGTTGTGTTTAACTCCCTCTTCCAAAAGATCAGACTATAAATATGCTTTACCCTCCGCTCTTTGTTGAGAGTCTTATCCCTGAAATAAATCCCAATAAAAATGGAGGGATATTCTATTGTTTAGCATGAGGTACAAATAGAAAGGTAGAAGACAGTGAAGATGTAAGCTCAGAATGGAGTTTGCGTACCAAAGCAGAATCTCTCATCTCAAACACAAATAAGTTGTACCAGGATTTCTCAGGTCTTCAAATTGGTGCATCAAACTAAAGGTCAACAACTGCTATTTAATCTGTTAGGAAGTCCGTGTCTGATATAAATCTGAAGGGCAATGCAATATATATAATTATTAACCTTTAAAAAATTTGTGTAAACAGAGAAAAGTAATGATTCTGACAACCCCTGAGTAAAATTACGGGTTTTCATGCCCACTACAAAATGTTAAGAACACATAAGTCTGAGAAGAATGTAAAATCAAACATTTTTCAACACATTTGGAAGCAGGGACCAAAATTATCTGAACTGTTTATTGGACAACTGCTTTAAATCCCTTGCAAAAAAACCACTAACTTCATGGAGCTTTAAATATAGCTAATTAACAGAATGAGACAGGAACTGTTAAATAACAGGTGCAAACAATTAAGTAATCACTCAGGCTGTTGTGAAAGAGAAGATTTAAATAAGATCCAGCCTGACTCTTTGCAGTTTTGTGGAGGAAAAGAGCAACAAAGAGACGGATCCTTAGAAAAGCAATGTATGCCCTTTTTAACTGGGACAGGGGAACACATGTCAACAGCACTCGTTATCTCAAGGAATGGGCGAGGGGCAGGAGAGGACTCGGGGTCCAAGGGGAGTCCCAGATGCACAGATTGCACTTCTGCATCTTTTCCCACCATTTTTCCACATAGACATTCCAGGCATGTCCTACATGCCTGTTCAAGTTTAGGAGGAAGAACTGGAAAAATAATTTCTTGATAAAAGCACAGGAAGAACAAGTGTGGGAAGAAAAGTGCAGTTGGTGAACCCCAGTCATGAGTCAAGATTTGTTACACAGCCTGGTGGGCATTGCTAGGGGTTATCATCTCTGAGCTGTTCGTGTGGGAAGAGCCCAGGAGCAGGGAGCAGCATCTAAATGAAAAAGTTAATTGATGGACTTGCTATAAGGCAAAACCCTGCAGTATACATCTGAAAAGAACAGAAAACCTTTCATTCTAAATTTAAATTGCAGTTTACAGACTTTATAGTTCCTTTCCTATGCTGCAGCCGTATCTGCTTTAAAAAAATATTAAAAGATGCAAAAATGTAATAAAACCAGTTCATATGAGAATAGTTGAGAAATTCTTGGTAATATACAGATGCAGAGGGGGATCACCCAAGTGTGAAAATTAAATTAGGAATAAAAGTTGGGGGGAGGAATAGTTCCAGCTTAAGGTTAAGCTAGAAAAGATTCTTTAAAGTAAAATGGGAGAATGTATTGTAATCACTAAGACTTGGTTGAGTACATTGGTGGGGGAGAGAAAAAACAAAACTACAGTAAATTTTTAGCAAAAATATTTCTTCAGGAACCTTCTGTTCAGAACTGACTGCTGTCCTCACAAGGTCATGTCTTCATGTGCTGTTTGGATGCAGTAACCAATGCCCAGCATCTGGGGGCTAATTCATGTTGTACAGCAAAAGTCCTTTGTGTGTGAATGCGTATTCCTAGAGATCTATCAAAAAGTAAAATTGAACATATAACAACAGCACGAATGTATAGGCCCCATAGATGTGCCAGCCTTGTGGAAAGGGTGTTCTGAGCAACCCCCATGAGCGATGCCTCTCTGTGGTGCATGAACAATGTAATTCCCTGACTGTGGTCCAGCTTTGGTGGCAATCCCTGGATTTTCCAAGCAAAGCAAGTCTCTGTTCTGATTCAGGCCCTGCTGGTAGGAGTCTAAGGGGTTCCTGAGTTACCAGTACATGAGCAGGGATGCCACTCCAGTTGTAGGTGGTGTCTTACCATTTGTAAGCAGAAACACAAAAGAAAAAGTTCAATTTTTGCTAAAATGATCAGTTGTTCTATCTCAGCTGTGTGCTATATTATGGAAGGAGACGAGGATACTGGGAAATGAAAACCTCTCCCCTACCCACAGGCATTATACACACCAGGTCTCTTCTGGTTTTCTGCAGCACAGCAGATGTGCAATGCAAGTTTGTGTGATTAATAGAAATTTGGCTGTTCTTGAGCCCTCTTCCTTCACTTATGGAAAGTGAGGGCTGATTTCCACACTCAGCCTCCTCCTTTCTATATCAGCCCTAATAGGACTCTGATGCAGAAGCAGCCCCTGCCCTTGGAGCCGCAGGGGTGATTGTGGCTGTGGAGTGGAAGGCAGAAGGCGGAGGGTTGGTGGAACCTGGCCGGATGCTCTGTGCCAGGAGAATAAATCGCAAAAGCCAACACTGCTGGACATGTTGAGTATTTACCATCAGGGTTCACACTCCAAGCCTGAAAACCCTTGCAAAGGTTTAACTTTGTAAACCACCTTATCCTGCTGTAGCACAGACTGGCCATTTAAATAAATGTAATTCTTTGAAGGATCACAGCCTCAAGTCCCAACAGCTACAACCACTGCCAGAGGAAACAACAGTGCAGTAGTCAGAGATTAAGATTCAGAAACTGGCATGCCAGTAAGGGAAGAAAAATAAAGGGAGTCAGAGCAACTTAAAATGGTTTCTCCTTCCATTTGGAGCATTTTCATCCTATTTGTGTTTGGATGTATTTTACAAAAATGCAAATCTGGCCAGAGATCTGGATTCCAATATGTACAAGATATGAATCAGAACTTTAATCCATTCCTAGAGTAAAACTGCTGTAAATATGACAGCATATTTACCGCCCAAACTTTTTTTTTCTTCATTTAGACACATTTAATATAATTATCATAGTCATAGCAATTAAAGAATAGTAAGTTTTCTCATTTAAAATGCTGTTCACTTTTAGTGATGGTCATAAGTGTGATTTAGGAGCAAATGCTGGGAAATATTGTTAGTCTATAGAACAAGAATGCATTATCATACTGCAATTACATAATCATGAGTGCAAGTGTATGACAAATGACTTGGAATAAATTGTGGGTAGAAACCTCTTCCAAATAAGAAATAACCACTCATAAGTAGCACAGCTAATTGCTTATATGCCCTACCAATCCCTACAGAATAGATGCATAGGAAAGAATTAGGTGGTTGCATCAGCTGCTTTGAATTCAGAAAATAAAAAGGAGAACTGAAAATGAGATAGAAGATAAAAACTGCAGTGCCATGAAACCACAAAAATATATGTCCATAGTATATTGTTTTGTTGGATTGATTGTGGCATAACTGCCCGTTCAGGGTGCTGGTGGATTTAGCAAAGCAAAGTTGTAACTGTGTAGTAGCTATGTTATGTTAGGATATGAAAGTGATTTTTTTTTTTTTTAATATTAAATTTAAAGAAATCAAGTAAAATGTCCCCTTTTTGTGCCAAAGAATGACTTTTATGAATAATTTTTCTGTGGGCTACAACAAGGAGTTGCATATATGTGTTCCAATTTTTTTGTTTACAGAGACAGCTAGTTACCAAAAATGCCAAAGCAAAGTGCCCTGTTTGTCCCTCCTGCCTCAGGTATGAAAGGTAAGACAGCAGAAGCAGCCTTTTCCCTTTATCACTCCATGTACCTGGTCAGACAGCTTCTTCCTTGGGACTGGGGCTGGTGGCAGGCAGATGACTCTCTAGAACAGGGCAGAAGGGTGCCTTAGATATGGAAATATTTAGAATAAACAGCTTAATTCCCAGGCATCAGCTTCAGACAGTGCTTGAGTAGGGAGGCCTGATTGTAATGATAGGAATGGAAGAAACATCAGAGTCCTGTCCAGGGCACAGTACTGATCCCAGGTGAGTACCCAGCCAATGGAGTCTCCTGTGCCAGCTGGACAGTGCCAATAATGGCCATTTCCCAAAAAGCAACACAGACACATGCCAAGATTCAGCCTTTGGCTCGCTCTCTGTGGGGCCAGCCAGTTTTTCCACCTGGTCACCACATGGTAGTGTTGGAACTGATAGAGAAGAAGCTTATAGGAGTTAGCTACTGCAGAATGTCCTGTGTGTTTTGTTAAATTCTGTTCTTAAACCCATAATTCCCCTATAGCCCTATCTAAGAACTGGGAAGTGCTTGACTGGCTGCCTGGTATATCACTTGTCCAAGCTGAAAGAATCACAGATGAGCATGAGCAAACAAAAGCAAAAAATTATCCACTCTTTCTTTTGTGCTATTTTTGTAATATTGGCTAAAGAAATTTTGTGTACAACTTGTAGCCTACTTGGGTCTATATAATAATATGTATGCAAAGGAGAGAACTGTGCAAAACTCTAAGGTGATTGTGAATTCCCTCTATTGATTTCAGCACAATGAATTTCAAGGACGCTGAGTTCTGACGAGTCTGGAGATTGCATGAACATAAAATTACAATGCAAAACCAATTTGACTACTGAGTCTCACCTGGATTACTTTCAGAACCTTATGAAATGGCAAATTTAGCATGTTTTGACAGCCAGGGTTGTAAAATGAGCAAGACTTAATTGTAACTGGATATTAGGTTGAAATTCCTGTAAAATCAAGACTGAATGGGGGGTGTCTTTATGTGGTTTCACATATTATTGCCCACACGGCGGATTTTTATTAGTGGTGTCAAAATACTTTAGGACACTTCATGTTTTCAAATGAGATCAATAGCCAGAACAAACTGACACAGTTTAGGAATGGTGCTTTCAAAACAAATGTCCTGATTCGTATTGTTTTAGCTGAAAGATAGAGTGACACTGAGGTCAGATATTGCATTCTTCTACTCTTTGATATTTTGAAGCTTGAGAAGAGGCTGGAGGAGAACAAGTGGAGGCAGTGGTGAGTTTTTTAGCCTTGTTTTCTTGCTCTTTGGTGACATTGACTTCAGAGGTGCTGTTCAAGAGAATGTTTGCATTTTCAAATGAGAGAGGATGTGTCTGCTGTGACATCATTGCCACTGAAAGCAAGTCAGTTATACAACACCTTTTTATAAACCCTTAAAGGAAAAAAAAAATCCCTCTTTGAAATTCATCTGAGAGTTTGATTTATACATCAGATAGCAAAAAAAATATTAACCTTTCAGTGTCTTTATTCTGCCCCAAGCTGTGTTTGATTTAATTGATTGCCTCATTGCATGTTCTGTGAGTAGCTGGCAGTCTCTTGCTCCTGTACCCAGATGAAGGAAAGAATTTAAGCCTACATTTGTCAGACAAGCCTACCAGTGCTTGTTTGAGCCTCTTGTGTACAGCTCACATCAGCTAAGATAATCTCTCTAATGTGATGGAAATTACTTCACCTGACAAAATCTGCTTTTGGCAAGGTTACCAGAATGAAAAGTGACTGACTGTGAAAATATGAGTAGGAGCTGAAGCCATATGTCTCCAAATAGTTTAAGGAACTCACACGGTAAAGAATGAAAAGGATGGACTGCATGAGGGGCCGGGAAGATGAAGCCAGGCAATTTTAGGTCAGCACTGTGCTGATTTCAGGGGTAGCCTCATACCAAAGAGTTCAGCTGGAAGCAATACCTGCCTGGTTTCAAGCATTGTACTTTCCTCCAGCACTCAGGAGTCCAGAACTCCATGGAAGTGTGTGGCTCTTTGAGGCAGCAGCACCAACAGAGCTGGTCAAAACCAGTGCCACGGTGGAAAGCTGTCTCTGGCTGTTCTTATAAAAACAGTTTGTGAATGCTGGCTAGTCTCACAATTAAAAAATGGAAAGAACAAGAATAAAAATGGCTTCATGCTTCAGCTTAAATATACAAAATTATATCTAAATGCCAAGTACACCCCTATTGAGATGCAAATACTGGACCTGGGCAAAATGAGAAACCTGCTTTCTCCAAGGACTGCACAGACCACTTTAGTCCATAATGCTGGCTGGAAAAGCTTTGATAATAACATGAATCATAGAATTAAAGACTAGTTTTGGTTGGAAGGGACCTTTAAAGGTCGTTTAGACCAATTCCTCTGCAATGCACACGTGATGGTGTAATCTGTTTGTTGTCCACTCCTGAATCCCTGAAAGCTGAGGGTAGGAGTTAATGCCTTATAGCTGTCCCAGAATATGCAATATTCAAAGTTCCATGTAGCAAGAGAAAAGAACTGAGGAATTTATTTTTTTTTCCCTCTGGAATGATTGGGAGAAGCTCCAGGTCTTATTTAATTCCTTTTGTTCTGCAATTATGATGGTGACTAATCAAGCTCCATAAGACAATTCACGTATGCATTTGTTGGGATATTTTATTTCCATTTATACTCGAGAAGTCAGCATATGTGATAAGGGTTTAATGGTTTGATGCATGGGGAAACATATAGCTCAATACTTGGCTCTGCAAATCCCATTTATTTAATCTCTTGACAAGTAATTATTTCATGATCTAATTCCCAAGTAGGTATGTGAATCAGGAGGATCACAGGTTGTACATATTTGATGTCTCTACACAGGTTTTTTTGGAGGTAGATGTATAAACCCTCTGAAATTGTGAGAGTTCTTGTGGCTTCCCCTGTCGTGGTAGCAAGCCCAGCTCAGTCACCACTGTCCCAGCAGAGCCTGGCCTCAGTGTCAGGACAAGTGCGTTCAGAGCTTCCAGCTGCTCCAACACAAGCAAATTTCCTGCTGCATTCTGTCTGCTGCATTCTGGACAGACATTCCAATAACAGCAGCATGCAGTAAATGGCAACCGTTCTTGAGACAGTTTTGCTGGATGTGCCTGAATATTTGGGTTACAGAATCAGATGTTTGTTCATTTGACCTAATCGCCCCCCGCCTATTTTGAGTGTGTGGCTAAGAAAGGCAGGAGAGTAACTTTCATCTGATGCTATAAATGCAGAAGTGTGACCCTTCAGAAAGCCTTTACAGGAAATCTATCAGTCCAGCATGGAGATCCATCCTGTCCTATATCCTACCTACAGCTCCAAGCAGGGACACTGAAACAGGGAATGCCATAAATATATTGTGTATAGAGGGATTCTTCTCTGCTTCCAGTTTCTGCCTGTCAGTGGTCTGGGGCTGGGGGAACAGAGATGATGTTTTTGACACTTTCAGTGAAGGAAATGTGATGTTGACTTACTTCTTCTGATAAGGACATTGTATTTTCAGCTTGTTTGCAGTTTTGTTGAAAAGTTCAAAGGTTAAAAGTGTATAGAAAATTGAAGGTTAGAGCACTGACCTTGAATTAAGAGAAAGGAAACCTGCATCTTTACCAATTGTTAATGTAGTAGTGCCATGCTTTCTGCTGGCACTGTTAAAAACAAAGCAAATAAACCCTCTCTTGCCCAAAAGTGCAGAGTGCATAATTCTCAGTATTTATATTTGATACCTGAAATCTGTAAGTTTCCTTATTAATATGCTCAATTAAATGAATAATAGATATTTTTAAAGTCTTCTTTAGCTACAGGTCACCTACACAGGTGGGCTCTGGGTTGTATTTTCCAGACAATTTTCTATATAGTTCAACCAAAGTCACCTGTTTCACTGTCCAATTTTCTGGACTTGTTTCTGTAACACTTGCATGATTTTTCCAATAAGATGCTGAGAACTCCCTGATTCTCTGAGTGTATTTGAATGTAGCATAAATTGGTTACACTTATCACACATTAGGAATTGCACAGTGTTTTGTAGATCTAGGCCAATAAGTGTGCTAATATTATCTATTAATCATTCTGCAGTAGCTCTAAGGTACATCCATAGAAGACCAGAGCTTTTTTCCTGCTACATGCTGCAAAAGTTTAGCGAAAGCTGTGCAAACTTGATTTTTTAAAACACAAACAGTATTTAGCAGTTGCCTTTTTGTGGATGCACCATGTTTTAAACTGCAAAGGAATACATTTTCAAGCATTTTAATGCTGTTTTATTATTTCCTGTTTCTCTATCTCTTTCTGCAGGGCTTTTTCATCTTCTTGCTGTCTGATACAATAACTACTGTTTCATTTTAAAGATGAAGCTAGCAGGATCATGAGTATCAGTACTTTTTCTGGAGTAGTGCTATTGGATGCTAATTTTTGTTTGCTTACAAAAGAGATGGAGACTGGCACATTCTGTGCATCCAGCCTCTGTTTTTACTTTGATCTCGAGACCCAGCACTGCTCATGAGTCTTATCTTCCTTGTTACTCTGTTGTTTCTTGCACTGAGTGGATTTTCAGGCTGTAGAGCAGAGGCATGGAAAGATGGTGTTGAACATGTGAGACTTAGAACATCTGTCACTCTTTGCAGTTCTGCTTCTGTCCTCTTTTATAAAGGCTTGTGATGAACATACAGGATCAGTAAAAAATACATATGTAAAAATACATATTTTTGGGTTTCTTCTTTTCAAGTATGAAGTACAAATGAAGCTGATGTGACATCATTATCTGAATTTTAGTCTGGGCAATCAACAATTTGTCGAATGTTTACACTGGATTGAAATTGAAGTATCATCTGCCCTACAAAGGCATGAAAGAATGCATATTTTTGTAAAGGAACTGTAAAGTAGGTGTGAATCAAAGGGACTCCATAGCATTATATTTCTGTTTGATAGTGCTACAGCAGCAAACAGTAAAACCAGCAGATGGATATAACTATCAGTCTGATTTTCTGAGCCTGTAATCCTGAAAAATTAAACCATCAAACAAAGAGAAATTTTTCATGAGATTTCTGTATATCTGTAAACAGCTTTTAAATTAGCACAATTAATAGTTCTGATCAGGGATTTAAGGCAACAGAAATACCCAGAACAAAGTAATTCATTATAGTCTGATATTCTGAAGAATGGTGGGGAGCTGTGCATGCTTACGCAGCATCTACCTTGTCTGTTCACGTGTTAAACAAATTTAAATTCAGATTTCTCATTGGTGTACTTGGACTAGCAGGAATGTGCTTTTTATTTCTTTATCTTTATGTTAAGAAGGATCATTACAAAGCTGCTAATGTTTCTTGAGCGTGCAGAAAACAGCACTATCACCTTTGCAACTTTGAGAGGTACAGCCCCGGTCACTGTGAGGGAATAAGCTCTTGAAGGGTGCATGGAGCAATGAGGTGGCTCCGGGAGCTGCCAGGGAAGGAGGAGGGCAGCCATGGTGCTCTGCTGAGTGTTTGCTTTCTCCCCGTCTGCAGCACCCATCGCTCAGAGCAGAGGCTGCTCTCCTTAGGTGAGGGAGGAAAGGTGACTGGGCCACCTGCCTGAGCTGACACAGCACAATTAGCCCAGCTAATGAACTGCCACGAGATGACAAACTCACTATGTAATGGCCACAGCAATTGCTGAGGCTTTTCCAGCAGGCTGATTGCTAAAAGATCCTGGCTTCTGGAATGTTCCTTGGCCAGGGCGATGAGATCTCCTAGCCAGACACTGCTACCTGTGCTATGTGTCTGTCAACACTTCCTCTACCCTGGCGAAAGCAACGCCCTCCCCACAGGGCCAGGTCAGAGTTTAAAGATCGCAGCATCCTCTGAGCACTGCGGGGCTCTCAGCTCCCTGCTGCCTGCGACACCAGGGGCCGAGGGGAGCAGCTCGTGCCTCTGCTCTGCAGCTGCCAAGGCTGACGTGACCATGGCCAAGGAAATCCAGGGCCAGGAAGGGCTCCCAGGAATGATGTGCAGCCTCACCTGCTGAGACCGAGGGGCCGCGTGTTGGGGTGACTGAAGCAACAACAGGAATGCCCAGGGGACTACATGGCCCAGATAAAGAGGTTTGGTGGGCTGGCTCCAAAGGTTGAATCCCCCTCTGTGAGGATGGCTTCTGCCTTTGAATTCCTGTGACCTGATGTAGGCTCGGTCTGTCTGACTGACAGTGGACAGACACCCCTTGGATCTCCTAAGGGAAGGTAACCAGACCTGTCCTGCCCTTCCCTTCTCCCTATAGGTCACTGCTGTGTCATCCCTGCCCCCTTCCCTGTATCCCTTTTAAGCCCACTTGAGCTGGAATTTCTCTCTCTTCGCTTCCGGACTCATTCGAGGCAGTTTCTACAATAAACCCTTGGAACACCGGCCGAAGGAGCAGCCTCCCTCATTAATTTCTGGCTACCCTTGGGCATCCCTAAGCCCCGGGCACGCGTGGCTCCGTGCCTTCCACCGCCCGGGCGAGGCAGCTGCCAGCGAGGCACACACACAGTGCCACAGAGTGTCCTCCTCTCTGCTGGGCACCTCTGGACAGGCTGCAGCTCTCCTGGCCTGGCCAGTGCCCTGGCGTACTGACATAGCCGTGGATGTGCCTGACAGATTTCTGAGCGAAATGGGATGTCCTAACGCAGTGCGGATATGCAGGAAAGCGTTTACTGCTCCTGTCACGGGGATCTCACACTCAGCGGATTGAAAAGGATTTTGAGAAAAGACTATTTCTGATCGGGAGAAGAAAACAAAACATGTTCTTCTGTGGAGACAGAGTTTGCCAATCACGTAATGTGTGGACGCCTGGACAGGGGGAGCACAGTGTATAATAAGGGTGCTTGGGGGCAATAAAGTGGCTTCTGCTGGATTCATATTGCATCGTGCATAGGTTGTTTACTCCCGCATTCTTCCAGTTGAAATTTCTATTAATCAAAATTTAAAAAGTTGTACTGATAAAAAAACCCATAAATATACTCCATTTTAATCACATACTAAGCATAGGTTAGATTGTGATTTGCTTTGCATGCAGAATTCTGAACCAAGGTGTCCTTACGTAGGAATAAAAAGTATGTTTTGCCAGAGGTTTAGGGGTTTTGGCCTCCTCTTTTTGGGTAGCCATTTTTAAGCAAATAGAATTAATCTAAGTGCTGAGAAATATTAATGGCATATGCAGACATTTTAAAGAAATAAAAATCAAATCCTCCTTTGAAAATTGCACAGTGAAATCAGCGGAGATTAATTAATAAGAATTAATCTGGCACAGTGAATCCTCAGGGAATAAGTATTCAAAAAGAATATCCCAATAACCTTAAGTTAAATAGATCTTGGCACAAAATTAATTTTTAATTTCCTAATAAAATTTATTATTTTATTGGTCCTGAATGAGAATGAACAATTAAAAAAAAATTTTTTTATCAAATAAATTTAAACTATTGAGGGGGATCGATTAAAATATTTTTGCATGATAACAACAAAATATTTAATTATGTTTAATTATGTTTTTTCTTTTCAGGACTTTTTTTCTTTTAAAAAGTAAGTTGTTTTTTGTGTGTAAATAATTGAAAAGGAAAAATGAAAATGTAGGTTTTAATGTACTCCTTTTATCTTCTGAATGCAATTTCAACAGGATTAACATTAAAATTTTAATACATATTTTGTTAAAATAACAACCTCTTTGATTAGATATTTTTTCTTTAAGGTGTTAAAGATTTCATGCCTGGATTTTATTATGTAAATCAGCAAGGTCTGAGCTCTGTTTTAGGGCTTTTATTTTTGTTTATAGAGTCTGCCAAAAAAACCTGGCCATAAATTAGCATTTTTTGAAACACGACAATTATTTTAGGAACATTGACCTCGGAGATAATGGGCCAAGTTTTCAGCTGATGTCAACTGATGTCGCTTCACAAAAGACAAAGCCTCTGACCCAGAGTTGATAAGGGCTTGGTATCCTGGAATTTCAAATAAATGTTAGCGGGTTTTCTGATGAAACCTCTTTATTCCTTGAGAGCTGGTTGTAATTCATGTAAATATACACTCTGTCAGAAAAATAGAATGACTGATTTGGCACAGAAGGGCTGTTGCAGTCATAAATGTCACAGGCTTCATTTTCTGTGCAAAAGGAGCAGGGTAATCAATGCTGCTGCAGAAGATCCCCGCCCCTGGGCCATGGAGCCCTTGCTCCCCTTGCTCTGGGGAGAGCCAGCAGGGCACAGGGAGCTGGTTCTCCTGCTTTCAGGCTGACAAAAGACATTAAAACATAAATAAATTACTCCCCTTTCGCTTCTAAGCAATTGCTGCGGTTGTCACAGGCTTACCACGCACAAAAAGTAAAGGCAAAGAATATCCATGAGCTCGTGTGTCAGCAGTGCTGGCTGGAATATCTGAGGAGTGCTGTACTTTCAGGCCATCTTTGTTTATGCTGGTGAGATTTCACTTTCTAACGCTGGAATCCCACACTGAAATTGCTGTGTGTTCCTGTTAGGTAAGTCAAGCTCCTTAATAAGCTCATTGTGGAACGAGGCTGCAAGAGGCTTCATTTACAAATGAGCATGTTTTTCCCCCTGTGGAAGACTTTGTCAGCAGTTTTAAGGGTGCCTATAAATACAAAATGGATCTTTACCTAATGAGTTACCTTCCCCCTTGTCCTTTATTTTCTGCATTGGCTGTCTAACTTTTAAAGAACTTGTTTCCACCACTGGGTTAACATTTGTCCTATCAGATTGATAAGCCATCCAACAGATATCTGAGATTTGTTATTGCTAAAGCTGATGTTGCCAGTTTTTACTTTTGAGAGGTTTGCCCCGCTTTTCCTGCCCTGAGTGATACTACGAAAAGAAAAATGGTAGGGCGATTAAAATTTTAAAAATCCCTTTAATAGAATATATGAGTATTCATGGACCTTGTATCACCAGTCTCAGTATCCAGAAAAGATGGGTGTTCAAATGAGACTTTTGAGTTTCCAGTGGATGCTAAACAAAGATTATCATCAGTGGAGCGCTGTTCTCAACATCTGCAGTTTCCATATCCAGATGTGGGCAGAGCCAATTGTTTCCATTATATCCATTTCCTCTGTATTGAAGAACTTGACATTATCTTCCACATTTGCATCTTCCCTGCTGTTGTTAGCAGGGTTCTGTGAGCACTGGATGCTGTGAATCATTAGCTGACCTACTTTTTATCAGCTTTTATCTGGTGCCTTCTGGCTCCTTTAGAATATGAGCTATCCTCTCTGTGTGCCTCTCTCACTCTTTCGCTCTGCTTAGTTTTCAAAGATGTTTTCCTCCAAAATATTAGTGGGAACCAGAGGGACAACAACATCAAAGTCAGCATATATTTCTTCTTTGTTTTTCCATTTGTATTTGCCCTTAGGTAGTGTTTTGAAATGAGGAGTTGGTAATTATAAGAGATGTTATAAGGAAAATATCATAAGGTAAGTTACTTGGGAAATGGAAGTACCTTGTGGTTTTATTGCTGCCTTCATGGAGGGAATTGCCTGTGCAGACCGAGGGCTCAGGTTATGTTGGCTCTGCAGTCTTAGGGCTGATGGATACTTAGGTAGAGGCCAGTCTTTGTAAGTTGCTGATATTTGAAAAAGCTTCTGCTCTGCAATAAATAATTCTGTTGTTATAGTCTGTTAATATTGTTAGCAAAGCTCATATGTGTCTCTGTCCAACACATCCCATCACAAGAACTTGCTATCAGCATTTCTTACCTTTTTTAAACTTGTCACTCAGTATGAAAATTGCATTGTCAGGTATCTGCCCAAGGCTGTATCTTTTCTGTGTCATCCAGAATGATTCAGCTATTTCAGGGAATGAATTTAGTAGAAAATATGTTTTCTCCTTGAATATACAGATTGAGACAGGTTAGGACCTATATATTTTAGTAGGCACTAGTAACTTAGCTAAAGTGTTCCTCTGATGGTCGAGAGGTACGTTCCCCTGTCCTCATTAGAGAAAGAACTTGTTTAATTTTGTTGAATTATGACTCCAGTGGGGAAAATAAAATTGGTACATACTAGTGTTCAAGCAGACTACACAGACCGTGTTCCAGCCTGTGGCACCAGGAGTAGGGAACATGGTTCCCCTGCTCTATGTAATGTGAAATGAGGTGTCAGCGGGAGAAAATAATGGAAAGAGACTTGGTTATGTGGAAGATAGTAAAACTGAATGCTGATGAGAGAGAATAGTTGTACCTAGAAACCACAGATCATACAGGCAGTAGCTGGATAGAGAAACTAGAATGGAATAAGGCAGGAAGCTGAGAATGGAGAAAAGAGAGCAGAAAACACAGAGTTTAAGCACGAATCATGAGGAGTCTGCTCACAAACTTCAGTATAATTCACACGGAGTTGTTTTGGTGCTGGATCAAGATCCTAGCACTGAGCTATGTCTTGTGTCACACTCCACATCCCCAGTGTAGCAACTTCCACGCTTGGTTACTCCTTGGCCACCTTTCCCTGGCAGCAGCTTCTGCCAAACGCAGTCTCTTGTGACATCCGTGCTCTGGCGGGGAGCTGAGCTGTCCCAGCTGAGTCCCTGCTGTCCTGGAAAGCCAGGCTGCCCCGGTGGCCCCGGCAGCTGCAGCCTGTCCCCATCTGCGCTGCCCGGCCCCCAGAGGCACCAGCCCGGGCTGAGCCAGGGCAGGAGCAAGGAGAAGCCTTTGTGCTTAATTGAGCAATGCTCACTCCTGAGCAGCCTCGTCTGCTCTGGGGAAAAGGCTTGCAGAAGCCTGCAGCAGGCTGGATGTGGCATCCCAGGCCACTCTGAGCTAGATCTCTTTAGACTTTATCTGCTGTGCCTTGCTCAAACCTTAGCATGAGTCCAGGAACCTTCATGTCCTCATGGGCTTTTTCTGTGGCCCTCAGCACTGCTGTTTCTGAATATCCAAGCAAAAGAAAGTCAAAATGAGGTTATGCTGGCCACTTTGGGGACAACATTTCCTAACTCATGTGTGCTTGACTTTATAACCCCAAAGCCCTTGCAGCATAGAGGGTTTTTCCGTGTTCTGTGCCTAGAGCTAAAGTGGGCTCATATTGATAAATCTCCATAAAAACAGGGAACTGAGTTTGTAGAAAGTCCTCTTGGGGCCTGTTTCTATAGTACATATGCTACTTACAAGAAGACACTGTTGACTGAACAAAAAGTTGCACAAAGTATATGATTATCTTGGGTACGTAATTAATATGACTGGAAACTTACTGCATAGTGATGAACAGTTATAGTTCCCATACTACAAATATTTTTTTAATGATTTTTTGTATTTTATCCATGAGCAGGATACTGTGGTAAAGAAATAATCAGTTCTCAAACTGTGTGAATTCAAATGGGAATGAACCAAAGACTGGCATATCATAACCATAATATATTCCAATTTTTCCTTGTAGCAAGGTTAGAAATCACTGTCATATACTTAGATTTGTTATTGTAAAGGGGTTTTTTATTAGGGTTTTGGAGGGTTATTATTATTATTATTTACATGTCTGGCTAAAGATTTCAGTGTAGATCTGTTACAGTTTGTGCTACTCTGGAGACAAGCAGGGTTCTAAGAAACCAATCAACTATTTAGATATTAGCTGCGCTCTGCATCTTCATCTCAAAACTATGTCTGTCTACAAAGCAGTGGTGTATTATTAATTAAAATTTGATGATGTTTCAAACACCACTAGTTGCCAGAGAAACTTAATTCCTCCCCAGTAAGACTGATTCCATTAGGGGAGAAAAGATGAAGAACTTGGGAGGCAGCCATTCTCCCAAGCACATATGCTCCTGACAATTCAGTAACAAGATTTCTTTATTAAAAGAAGAAAAAAATAACAAGGCAGGGAGGAGGGAAGAGGGAAGAAGGCACAGCAGTTGTATAAATAAAACTAACATCAGATTCAGTGGTGAGATTGCATCAGTGTAGGCCAGCAGCTGCCTCCTCCGCTCACCCAGGGAGCGTGGCACACGGGCGCTGCTCTCACCTTCCTCCCCCAGGTGGGCACACCCTGCTCTTTGCACCGAGCTATGTCTTGTGTCACACTCCACATCCCCAGTGCAGCAACTTCCATGCTTGGTTACTCCTTGGCCACCTTTCCCTGGCAGCAGCTTCTGCCAAACGCAGTCTCTTGTGACATCCGTGCTCTGGCGGGGAGCTGAGCTGTCCCAGCTGAGTCCCTGCTGTCCTGGAAAGCCAGGCTGCCCCGGTGGCCCCGGCAGCTGCAGCCTGTCCCCATCTGCGCTGCCCGGCCCCCAGAGGCACCAGCCTGGGCTGTGCCGGGGCAGGAGCAAGGAGAAGCCTTTGTGCTTAATTGAAGAAGGAAGAAGGCACAGCAGTTGTATAAATAAAACTAACATCAGATTCAGTGGTGAGATTGCATCAGTGTAGGCCAGCAGCTGCCTCCTCCGCTCACCCAGGGAGCGTGGCACACGGGCGCTGCTCTCACCTTCCTCCCCCAGGTGGGCACACCCTGCTCTGTGCAGCCAGGGCTGCATTGCTCCTGCTCGTGCCCCCAGAGATCCCCTCTGGCCGTGCTCACCCGGAGGTTTACCAGGCTCCTAAATTCCATACTCCCCTCATGGGTGCACTGTTATATTTTAAGAAGACCCTGCAGAATGTCAGCACAGTGGGAGCGAAGGCACTGTCCTTACAGCTCAGCTCCTGGGAAGGGAGCGTGACTTAACACCACTGCAGAGCTAACTGATCAAAAGGAAACACTGACAAGCCTCATTGGGTATGTAAAAAAAGAAAAATCCTTACAAGTCTGTCTTTAGGTGGTTTAGAAATGTGTATTCCAGAGGAGAGGCAATGAAATGGAAGGCTAATTCTGTGTTTATTTGCATACTCCAAAGGTTTGTAATAAACATTGATTAGCTCTCCTGGAAGAATAAAAGGCGTAAAATGTAAAACAGTCTGTCTAGAGGAATATACTTTCACAAAACACCTTGAATTAAGCCCAAGATGAAAAATAGTCTTCAAAATGCTGCAGTAAGACATATGGAAATGGCACAGGGAGAAGCTTTTTATTGTTGCGAAAAAGTCTTGCATGGCTCTTACTTTAGCCTAAATTAGTCTACTAAAATGTTTCCTTTGATTATATTATTATTTAAATTATACTTTTCATTTGTAAAATATGTCCTATCACTGACTCTCAGGGCATTTGCCTGCAGTAATGAAGTCTCAAGACTGCCTTAAAACCGATATTTTCTTTTTCAGTGGGGATCTCCTCTTGCTGTGTTTGTGCATGTTGTAACATAACTGAACCCTAATTTTTGGGCACCACACCAGCAGTACTGTCCTAGAAATCATTGTCATCAATAGCATCCATAACAATACTTTGTAAATCACTCTGAGATAAATGTTTTGGATTACCATTTTGGCACTGAAGAAAATGAATTACCTTCATCTCAGATGAGGAGAAATGTGCAACTTACACCAGTGAGTGGACTTTCATCATGTACAAATTGATGCTGAGAGATTAGTACGAGATGCATTGATGTGGCAGAAATTTGGAGAATCCCAGAAAAGAGATGCTGAAATACACTTAGTCCCAAGATCTGGGAAGTTTCTACCAATGTGAAATGCAGGTGAATTAAATCATGGCTCTGACACTGGCTGTCACCAAAGACTGGGAACTCAGGAGCAGTTTATTGCTCTCATGAATGTCAGACTTCTCTTATCTTCTGTTTCATCCTGTTGTCTTGTAGCAAAACCATATAATTTTTGGTTTGAGACTTTATTCTTCTTCCAAAAAACTGTGTATTTTATAGCATGTGGATCAGACTTATAGCAAAGATCTACTTTTTAGTCATACTCAGGTCTTCATTCTTCATGTTCCTCTGGATAAAATAGTAAGAAATCAGGTGGGAAAAAATTTCAGTTGTTAGTGCTGAATTTTTCCTCCTCTTCCTGCATGGTTCTTCTTTTTATGACCATTCCTAATTTCATCTGCTGTCACCATGTTCTCTTTTCTATCTTCCTGGAACAGTTCAATTTACCTAAACAGCTCATTTTATCATTGCCTCCCTTCCCTTAGCAATACATTTACAATACATTTTTGACATATACTGATATATGTTGGTGTCCCATTTTTACCACAATTGTCGGTGAAAAGGATATCAAAATCACTAAAGAAAAACTCCCTAACCCAACTGAAAGTTTTTTGGGATATCTTATGAGTGACCAGTTCTTGTTTTACAGCCATGTGAGCATGCAATTGTCCTCCAGTGATTTCAGATGAACCACTTACATATGAAAAATTAAATTATATTACTGTCACAAACTACTCCAATGTGTCAGAGCTGAACTCAGTTAAGGAACAAGCAAGGTGCATGAGATGCACATGTGAAGGAGAAAAGAAATGTCTCTGCTGAGCTACTCCTTTGAGAGACTTGCCAATTGCTGTAATTCCCATAAATACCTATTTTCTACCTGAGATCTTATTCAGAATATGTGCCTATCTAATCTTACACTGGCTACTGTGCTGAAAGTTTCAATCAACTATGAAATCTTAAAATCAGGTAAGTATAAATGTCATTTCTTGAATGATCTCACTTTGTTGCTTGAGGCAAAGATGTACATAAACTTAGAACTTGTGTTTTGGCTATTTGGATAAAATTAAAAATTTTTGGTGGTTTTTTTAAAAGAGACTTTTCTGTTAATGTTAGTCATGTGCAGTAGAATTAAGTGAATAACCTTAGCACATATTTCGGGAAGATTAGAAATTATGGAGTCTGGCACTCTGAGTTTAAATCTGTATGAAAAATACAATGAGTTATTTTCTAATATTTTTAATCTCGGTAAAAAAGATTGTTATTTATTAGCCAAATGTTAAATAAATATCAAAGTTATTAAAGCTGTCTTTCTAAAATTGCTGTTCCTAAAAAATCAACACTTGAGAAATATCATACTGTGAGAGTCTGTATTTCAGCTCACCCATAGATGCGATTTCTTGTGCAGTTTTAGAGTGGATACCACAGACAGCCTAGAATAAAGGAACTTTGAGTTGGTGGTCCTTTCTAAAGCTCCCAAGGTAACCGGGGATGGTATCTGGGGTGAAGGCTCTGCTGTGCTGCCTTGCTGTGCCTGCTCAGTGAAGGGAAGTTGATAAGGGTCAGTCCCTGACTCGCATCCATGGCCTTGGAAACCAGAGGCAGAGGTAGCTCTGGAGTTTGAACACACCAGGTGTACAAAGAAAATGAAATACCTCAGCAGTAAAGGCATAATCATGTTATGGGGGGTCATTATCACAAGGAAAGCTACAATTTTTGGGAAACAACAGCCCAGAAGAAAGCGCAGGTTTGTCTTACCCCCAGTGCTATGTACATTCTTTATTAATGGCTGCACACTTCCCTAATACTGCACATGACACACTGATGCACATTCACACACAGCTTGTTCTCTTCTAAAGTCAAGAGACAACATGCAGCATTAAATGAACCTTTCTTGTTCCTTACTTTACTTTTGTTTAGGAAACAACCAAACAATTAAATGTAATTATTTTGGTGATTTCTTATAGGCTGCATCCATTGCAAGATATCTATTATTACAAGGAAAAAATATTTACTGTAAGAAAAGCTGACACGAAAAAAAACCACAAATAATGTCACCTGAAAAGTGTGAGTCACTTGTAAGGCCTTGCAGTCTAAGAAATTATCTATTTCTATCATCAAACTTCTTTATAGTCCAGTGTGCAGAGCACACCACCATGGATTGTTACCCCTTGTGCTTGAATCAAACCAGGGTGCATTCTAAAATAGTCACATCAGCAGTTCTAGCAAGCTACCTTGGGTGCCTTAGCATAACACTGAACTGTTTTACTGCATGGTTTTGTGAAATTAATGTGTATTGGGCTGAGAGATGATCATTGCGAAACAGAAACAAATATTTAAGTAGGTACGGTAAAAAGAGAAATGCTGAAAAAGTAAAATTGGAAAACTTTTTCATTCATGAAAGTAACAAGCTCATCTAATTTTAAACAGCTGACATGCTTACAGAAGTATAACCTTCCAATCTGGGCATCTGTGCTAGAAATAATGTAATAAATGAACCTTAATATTATTGATAATCAATATGACTTTGAGCAGCATGGCTCAGAAATGATCAGACCACTTATTTTCAATTAGATGTAATATGGAAAATATCATGGAAGAAGGAGGAAGATGTAATTAGACAGCCTGGGATGCTTTGTTATCTGTCGTATTTTCAAACGGAATTATTACAGAATTACTTGCTTTTGTCTAATACGTGCTTTGAAGTCTATTATTTTGAGTGAGAAAATAATTCTCCTGGGTGGAGACAAGCGTTAGAGAGCTGTCCATGCCAGTGTGCATTAGACAGGAGATATACATTGATTAAAACCCTTTTGGGAGCTGTCCTTGCTTCACTGAGCCTGGGTATGGCTGATGTGATGGATCCCACCTCAGCCATCAAGGTTAGGCTCCAGAGAGGTGTCAGAAACACCGGGATGTTCACTCTGTGCCTGCATCACTCATCCTAGGAGCCCTACAAGGGTAATCCAGAGCAGTACCTCCCGTGCTGCTTCTCCCTCGAAGGCTG
Source organism: Callaeas wilsoni (assembly GCA_013398955.1). Lineage (NCBI taxonomy): Eukaryota > Metazoa > Chordata > Aves > Passeriformes > Callaeidae > Callaeas > Callaeas wilsoni. Next base: position 11,388 of record VWPU01016492.1, on the reverse strand, counting down.
TGCCCAGACCCCCACGTGGCTGAGGCAGGGGTATGGGCACACCCTGAGCTTCATTCTCAACAGGCAGCCCTATCACACACAGAAAAGAGACTTCCTTGGTGCTCCCTCTGGAGCAAATACATGCTTTTTGAGTTGAATGAAAAAGATTTAAAGATGTAAAGATAAACATGAGTAGCATGGGAGAGCTTTGGAGGGCGAGAATCCTCCCAGGGGGTGAAGTTGAGGACTATTTTCTCCTCTGTCTTAAAAGCCAGAAGTAAAATATAAATTACCTCTTTTTGTGATATTTGGGTACTGAAGTCCTGATTCTTGCATGATGGAGTTACAGCACTGTAACACTGGAAACTGGGATGATTTGAGGATGTTTGGGTTTCCCCAGGGTTAGGAATAATTGCCAAGTTCCAATGGATTCCAAAGCAATGCTCAGAGTCCTGCAGCCGTAGAGAGGCAAGCATTGAGAATAAGCAATACACTCGATTTTTTTTAAGGTGCTGTACCTGAGAACTGACTTAATTTCAGATTCATTTGATCTTGCCTCCAGCATCTTCAAAGACAGTTGACCTTTTTTGACTTCTTACAGAGAAGAGCCTCTGGATTCAGTTGGGCAGGTAAGCTGATGACATTTTAAAAGAACTCTGTATTTCAAAACCTAGGGTGTGTTTTTAAAAAAAAAAAATAGTCCAAACATCTAACAGAAGCAACATTTTTGCTAAAAATACTAGCTCCCTGCAAAAGAACTTTTCAAAGAACGCTTCCTCTTGGTGTTTTTGGAGTGAGGTTGGACTAATGAGGTGTGAATAGTAGGGGGCCAATGTTTATGAATGTGTGACCCTTACATAAGCACTGTAAAGTTTAGATAAATATTGGTAGGTTCTCACAAGTCACACGAACAAATGTGGCCCAGTTCTGCAGTCTCCAATTCACTGGAACCAATAGCAGTTTCTCAAATGTAAGGCTGGAACATAAAATCTTTCCAATACAAACCCAAATCTTTCCTGGCTCAACAGGGCTAGATTCCAGTGTTTCAAGCTGAAAAAACCTGAATCTGCCCAGTGGGGTGATTGAGCAATGAAATTCAAGGGATTCAAGGAATGAAAAAGGTTGTCAGATTCTGGCTGGTACCTGATGGTGCGCATTTATTGAAGCCATGAGTGTCTCATAGGAAATGCTGAGATCATCTGCTAGTATCATTCTGCCATTAATGTAAAAAAAAATTGGAAAAAAGCTAAAAGTAATGTCGTATTGACATTTCATTTTCAAGATAAAAAATAGAGACAGACAGTGCGTGGGTGTTTGCCTGTGTGAGAGTGATCATTCAGATGCTCTGAAGTTCATATAATTTCCACAAAAAATGTTTTTCAGTCCATGGCCTGTAGCCACTGCTGGACCTTAAGACAGCAGAAGGCCATTCACACAGTAATTACAGCCTGCTAACTGCTGGTTGCCCAACTCATTGATAAATTGTTAAGTCCAGTGATTGTGTGACTGAAGCATGGGTCAGCAAGTAGGAATTAAAACCTCATGTTTTTTCCATTTATGTCCAGGGCCAACACAATGTTATCTTCTGAAGTCAAAAATAAACCACATTTGTAATGCATGAAAATGTCACACTGTACCAGTTCTGCTGTTTGGTATAGCTGTGTGAGTCCTACAGACAGTAATTTTTTTACCATTCAGGAAATCCTCTTCTATTAATACACTAAGCAGAGAAATGAGAAATGCATTATTTATACAATGGTTTTAGACTAATTTGCAAGGAACCTTTCGAAATGAAGCTTATAAACTGTCACCACCTCCTCCAAAGAAGAGTTGCTCTATATTTGTATCCTCATAAATGAGAACAGACTTTGACATAGTGAATCTGTGTCATTGAAGTGCTGAGAAATTGTCAGAATATTTTTGCTGATTCAGGCCCCTTGTAAAATGGTTTGCTGTCCCTATGCAAAGCATTATGCATAAAATATTAAGGCTCAAAATTTTAATGTTTTCTAAACTATCTTTTAAACTGAAAAAGCCTGTCTGAAGTTTCTTGACGTTCCTGTGTGTGGGTACAATACACAGGCCTCCCAAAGGATACTGTTCTTGTGTGTGTGTGTGCATTATGCCACCCTTCAGTGATGCTCAGGATCACAACCAGCAGTTCAGCTGGCTCACTCTGGCAATCAGAAGCAGCACAGCATTACAATCTACACCTCTTTTAGAGAAATTATCTTTTTCCTGTGCTCTCATTTTTCTCCTCGCGTAGATTGCTGTTGTAGCATTTCCTCCCCTCAGTGGAATTTTCATGAGACTAAGCTGAATTTTTATCTTAGCTGTGCAAGTGATTTTACTGGGTATCCTCCTGATTTCTATTTCTGGACTAACAGAGCTGTAAGCTACTTAGATAACTGTTGGAGAACTAAGGATACAGATCTTGTGGCAGTGCTGGATAGGGCTGAAAGTGATGTTTCCTCTTTCACAGCATCCAGTCTGTCATCTCACTGTGAAAGTTTCAGGTATTTTCCTACGGTAAAGGTGAACGAAAAATAAACGTGGTGGGAAAGGGAATGGTGGTAGAAAAAAGGAAATGTGAAATCAGATAGCTTGTAACATGTTACTCAAAATGCACCTAATTTAAACTAAAAAAAAAAGCCTTCTAAAGTTTTTATTGCACCTGGAAAAAATCACTGTATTTAATAGAACATTTTGCAGATTGAGCAAAGATACTTTTGGTTTTGGTTGTGTACCACTGACTTCTGTAAAGAGATATAATTTTATTCATTGTAATACTCCAGATGCTTAGAAATCAATATCCAGTGATTCAGTTACTTCCTATCCATCTGGAACCAAGCAGATATACAACAGCTGAATTTTTATGACTAAAGAAAAATAGATTTGACAGTCTTCAGGAATATAAACTTGTATACATAAATATCTAGAGAGTATAAAATGTCCTCTGATATTATTCATAGTGCACTTTGCTGTGTGAGGTGAGTACTAGAATGTTGCTTTCAATAATCTAATCCAAGGAATTATGAAAAGAAAAACCCAGAACATGAACCAACATAAATAAGGCAACTGACTGTGAATTTGTGGGTTAAACTCACTGGTCTCATCTAAGACATTTACCCTCACTGAGTGTTGCTTTAAATTTAAATGTCACTGATAACTAGTCAATGTTCTTATTCCAAATAAATGGACAAGGGATCTTAGGATCTATAGTGCAGATAAAATGTAGTCAGAATTATAGTTATTCATGTACACTTTTCTGTATGGTGTCTCTGCATGTTCATGGGTAGTAAATTATATGCCAGCTCTTGGCAGAAACAGCTTTACCTGCTCTCCTCTCAGCTAATCTCCTGATGCTTTTTTATTTTCTCCTCCCGCCAAGTCTTTTCTTTAAGCATTATCCTACATGCAGATGGAGAATGTCGATCACTGTTATAAGGGGCACATACAAGGTAGGATGCATCAGCAGAAGGGTGCAAGCTGGCATTTGTTCAAAGCTATAAAATGGCAGTGTGCTTTTCTCAGTAGACCTGATGTTATGATTTTAAGATATTGTTAACATATTGTCAGCCTGATCTTTGAATTTGATTGAAAATACATCAGAAGAACTTACTTGCTGCATATGGTGGATCCTGGCTTCCACTTAGTCTGGAATGATTTGAGTTAATTTCCTTACAGACTTAGAACTGAGATCACTGTAAATAAAGATCTTTATATGTTGATCATCCTGTATTTCTGCTGCTCCATTTGATGTCTTGTAACCAGCACCCAACAGTTGTGGTCAAAGGTGCTGGTCAACATCAGGCTAAAATGCTACTTTACAAAATGTTACAAAATGCTATAAGCTGAGAGTCAAAATATTAGGTAGCTGTACATGTGTGTATGACACACATATTCCTAGTAAACTATAGAATATTTTTCATTTCCAGACACTGGAGCTATGTGAAAGATGTTAAATTAAATGCTGTAGGTCGTACACCTCCCTTTTGCATGTGAGTGATTTGTTCTCAAAGTTGTGCAATCTGGTATTTCAGTTCTCTGTTTATCTCCAAAATTAATAGCAGGTAAATTTGTTCCCTTGGTGGCAGATGGTTAGCTAGCATATACATGCTTTTTTTATTATAATTAGTTGCTTCTCACAAAATTTGATTTTTCCTAGTCTGATTCTATTTGATCTTTTAATATTAGTATGAAGATCTTATAATATTCTTCTGTCCAGCAAGTGTTTTGCTTTCCTTTGCCACATACCAGGATAAATCCATTTTTAGAAAGAGAAAATTGCTCTCATGTTTCCTGTTTTATGTTGTAGGTTGCTGAATTACTTAAATAGATCCTAAAATGAAATGTCAATGTATATCTGTGCTGTGTCTTATCTGCATTTGGGAAGGCTGAAATTATTTATGGTGTAAGGCATCTGTGCTAAGCTACATTGAGAGCAAGCAGAGCGTGGAGGCAAAATATTGTAAAATATGAGTGGCACCACACCTGAGTGGCATGGGTTGGTCTGGCTGTAGTGTAAATCACCTGTTGGATACCGAGATGGGCTGATTTCTCTTTTTCTTGATTATAAACTTGGACTTTCAGGCAGGAATTTTTATTAAACCTCAATCCGATCTTCAGCATTTTAAGCAAATTGACTTCTGGGGGAAATGCATATGAGCAAGTACTTATGTATGCATAAGTATCAAATTTAATCTATGCAGGATAGGGGCTTTGCAATGAGACTTTGTTCCAGCTGAAGTCATTCTCTTATTCCTTGTGCAGAACCAAGCCCTTCCCTTCCCTTTGATGAAACTCTCTTTAGCTACAGGGCCCAGAATGTCCTGGATCTGTTGGGGAGATCGGCAGCCAGCCAGCTCCTGCCTTTGAGAGTCCACTGAGACTACAGCAGAGCAGTGCTTCTGATGTAATGTAAATACATAAAGTTAACAAAAATTTATGTCTGATGTTTGGATTTTAATCATTCATGATTTAATATAATCAGATATATGCTATGTTAATTAAATCAGATTCGGGATGTATGCATCCCTAAAGAGAAACACAGATATGACAAAGAATTTGGGATGTTTACCAAACAGTTTTTTGCATTTCAGACAGAAATCTATGTGATTTTGGAGGAAAAAAATCCAGTAATAAAACCGACAACAGGTTAAAGTAATATCTGCATTATGCAAAATACAAGCTCAACAAAGAGCCTTGAGTATTGATTATCCAGTGTAGCCAGCTCAAAACAAGGTAAGCAACACACTTTTATTTCTAGGTACCAAAAGTTTTAGTCAGACACCATGACTCTGTTACAATTACTTCGAATTTGACTTATCTTACAGTTAAGGTTAGTGTCTAGAGTACAAAGAAATGATGATTCCTCTAATCCTAGAGCAAACAGGATATAAAAATCTGCAGGCAGGCTACTGTCTCCAAGACAATGTTGGTTGTCTCTAGCACTCTGTCATAAGTCCTATTTCCCTTATTTTCACCTGTGTTTAAAAAAACCCATCCTCTAATAAGCATGAAGGAACAAATTAAAAACATAATTAGCAGCTGTGCTCTGCAAGTTGCTTTATGTGTCCCAAAACAGGCAGTCAATGGTCCAGTTCTGGGGAGTGTAGTCATTTGTAGCTCACTTTGTGATACAGTTTTAAATGATATTATTTAAATGAATCGTATCTATGAAATGAGAAAGTTTTGTTCTTCCCTTGAAGCATATTCAAAGCAAAAACTGAAGAATATTGTCCTTAAGGACATTGAAAGTAAAATTTCATTACTTTTTAAATGAATAGGCTTATTGCTTATGCACTTTGCTAGTAAACCAGCCCTCTGTTTCCATGTCACTATAATCCATTTTTCTCTCCACACCTCAGAAGTCGGATTTTTCTTGGATTTTATTAAATGCTCTTAAAATACCTTTCTTCCTTCCAGCTAAATCAAATACTAGCTGATCCCAATCCTCCACTTAATCTTAATTTAAATTTAACATGTCTTTTTGGTCCTGCTTGGGTTAAAGTTTCTATTATTTAGCTCAACCTTTACTATTACAATGTGTCTATATTGCAGAGTCCTGCCGCTTTGCTGTACAATAGGCCAGATCTAAGACCTAATGGATTTGTCTTACGAAAATATAATTCAATACATTCAGATACTGGTGATAAGTTTGTAGACAACTTACTTTCTTTTGCCATCCTCTTCATATGAAAAAGCTATTAATGCAGCAGCTCTGTGTGGGCTAGTCACCACAGTGGTGAGATTTTTGGACTCTTCTGCATAGAATCAAAGGCAGTCTATTACAGTACTGAGAAAAGGCATAAATGACAGCACTTAGCATTCAGATTCTTAATGTTCCTTGAGACCACAATCTTGGCTGTGATGAAGTCAACAGCAAAGCTGCTATCGATGGGATCTGAACGTGGATTTGATGACTGAGATGCAAAGGAAGAACATGGCACTGACTGTGAGTGAGGGAATTAGATAATAGAAGAAAAAGCTATATTATTACTTGGCTTTTGAAGAATAAGAGCTTTGCTTCTGTGTCGGTTTGGATACAAATTTATGAGGAAACGACTCGAAAAGGGCGTCTCTCTCTACTGCCTGACAGGCCAGCAGGCCTCGGCAGCCCATCCTCCTACAGGTTTGGGAAAATAATTTTTCGAATGAAAGTGAAAAAAACCGTTTATTTAACAGACAGAGTCCCCTGCAGGCATGGGGCAGAAAAGGATATTGGAACCCCCTCCTGTCCCCAGAGGAGGCTGGTGGATTTTATACAGTCCCTTCTGTCTGTAAAACTCAGCCGCTCCCAGTCCTGAGGCCGGGCGGGCAGGGCCCGGCAGCCCCTGGAGAGTCCTGCCGAGCGTCCTGGGGATGATGAGCTGGTCTTGGACAAAGAAGCAAGCCAAAAACAGTCCAAAAAGGAACAGAAGCCGCTGAGGCAGATTGCAGTCCTTTTCAGCTGAAAGCCAAAGAGCTCGAGAGGAAAAACTCTCTCCTCTCCCCTCCTAACTGGCAGAAACTGCCAGCCCAGAGAAGAAAAATTACATAAACATCTAACTGCAAGGTCAGCTCAAGCAAAATGCTCTGAAGAGCTCCCTCGGCTTCTCTCTCCCCCTCTGTAGTTTATGGGTACAGGACCCACATCTGGGCGTAAATAGGGAATACAGTATCATAAAGTCACCCCAAGACAGCTTCTCATAGTGAATAGAGTGTCCCAGAGTAGGAGGACAAGGAGAAGCTCTTAATATGAACATTTTGAGAAAATTCTGAATTTCACATTGTTTGTGTATATTCAGTAGATGAAGGTTTGAAAAATTAAGCTATTTTAATTGGCTAGATGTTAAGACCAAGTTCTGACTTATTTCCTGTCCTCATGAATTTCCAAAACAAGCATTCCTGTTGATTTTAAAAATAAATTTGATTTCCAAATTATAAGCTCTTCTTAGAAGACCGTGAGTTCCATTGACTTCATCAGTATGAACCTATTGCATGCTTCTAACATACACAAAAGTACCTATACTGGTTGGATTTTATTACCAATTGACAGTAGGCCTGGTTTTAGCAGGGAGAGAGTTAATTTTCTTCATATCTTGTACAGTGCTGTCATTCGAATTGAGCATGAGGATAATGTTGATAACACACCAATATTTAGTTGTTGCTGAGCAGTGCTTGCTCTCAGTCAAGGACTTTTGAGTTCCCATGCTTTGGCAGGGAAGCCAGGGGAGAGCATGGCTGGGACAGCTGACCCAGACTGGCCAAAGGGATCTTCCACATCATGCCAGGTCTATAAACTGAGGGCATTGGCTGAGGGGCAGTGACTGCTGGTTGGGTACAGGCTGGGCTTATTCAGTGGGTGCTGAGCAGTAATGTCATGCATCAACTGTTTCTCTTGGGGTTTATTCCTCTCCCACCTTTTTATTACTATTAGCAATAGCAATATTAGTATATTTTATTTTGTTTCAGTTATTAAACTGTTCTTACCTCAACCAGTGAGACCTTTCCTTTTCTTTCTGGTTCCCTCCCCACAGGGCAGCAGAGGCAGTGGAGTGAGTTCAGAGCCTGGTGCTTCGCTGCCGCCTGGCATTAAACCCTGACAATGGCACATTAATTAGCTGGAAAGTCACTTTATTTTCTCTAATCTAGCTATCAAATTTCTCTCCCCCACAAGTACTCTTGAAATGCCAGCCTTCTGCCAAGCTGTTTCTTATGCTTCTTGTATTTCTGGCATTCTGTCTTCCATGTAGGAGGAAAAATATTGTCCTAATCAGCACACTTGATAGATCCTGTAAATAATTTTAGAGCAGAGCTTGCAGTCTGGTCAGACATAGATTTTTTGTTCCTTTTTTTTTTTTTTAATTTAATTTCTCCTATTTTGTTACTTTCAGTTTTAGCAAGGAGGCAAAGGGGATTAATTTCACCCCAAAGTCTTACTCATACGTTTCTAAAACATATCACCCATATGACAGAATAAGACAGTACTCTTGAAAAATACCTCTATAAATCAGAACTGGTCTAGGACTCTTCCAGTTCCAGTAATGTAGTGGTCAGAGTAGATTTTCATGGAATTTGTACAGGATTTGTACCCTTTTAAAAAATGGGAAGAATAAATAATTTTGCCTTTATTGAAGTCCTAATATTGAATTATTTACCATGGCTTCTTTGGCTTCAAATTTAGCAGAGAATAGACAATGTAAGAATTAAGAACATTTATGAATGTATTATGAGCTCATCGTCTGGACACTGGCAGGACAGAAAATTAGAAATATTCCGTGTAAACTTAATTTAATTTGGTTTAACTAAAAATGCTATCAGTTCATATTTCTAATGCACAAGATTAATTAAAATCAAATAAAAAGTTGTAATAACCTATGAAAATGAAAAAAATAGCTGTCGGTCCCAGTCTGATGAAAAGTAAAGGGAAACATAGCCAAAATATACCTTTTTGGAATTAATTAAGATCTATGGGTTATAATGGAGAAACTAAAGGAAGGACTTCCATTCCTTAAATCATGGTGCAGAGGCTCTGTATTCTGCAAGAGGAATTAAATCTAAATCATAAATTCAAAGGGGTAGTACAAGTCTATATGTCTTTCTTCTTGGAGTGAGCAGAAATGAGAGGCAGCATTTTAATTTTTTTGCCTTTCTCCAAGGGAAAGGTTTGTGCTATGATAAAGATTTTGAAGCCTTCCAAGTGGGACGTATGGCTATATTCTTGTGACTAAAATGTAATTAGTAGAGCTAAACTTAGTTCTCTTCCCCCTAGTAGCAGAAAATGAGTTTAGCTCTATCTGCAGTGGGAGAGGCAAGCAGCTGGTGTGCTAAGACCATTGCCAAAGTAGTCAGACGTGTGGCATTATTTTTTAATGTATGGTATCAAGAGCTTTACTTTCCTGGCCTGAAATACAAGTGCTTTACTATTAAAGCCAGTCTGATAAATGTGATAGTTTTGTAGAAAATTTCAACTTTGGGATGATAACATTGAAAAAAAGGAAAACTGTCTCGTAAAATCCATGAGTCTAAACTGCAAAGTACTGATTCAGGTGTCTCCAGGTTTTGTCAGGCTGGTGCCTTCTTTGTCAGTGTCTCCAAGAATTGTTCTGGCTTCTCTTGCTGACCTGTCTTGTGGTTTTGCCCTGGCTGTGATGCCCAGTGGAGCTGCAGAGCAGATGTGGAACACAGGACAGGGGAGAGGACAGCAGGCATTTTAACTGTATTCCCATACAGCACATCTAGAGATGCTTACATTGCTTCTTTGGCATGAGTGGGGAATTCAAAGGGGAGAAAAAGGAAAGGTTAGGAGCTTAAAATGGTTCATCTGCAGTGAAAAATACCTTTTTTATAATGCACACTTATTTGACGAAAAGCATTCACCAGTTATGAAAAAAAGAAATAAAATAGTGGAAACCCATGTTTTCCATTAAAGTCAGTTTCAATGAAAACTTTGTCATCAAAATTTTTACCGTGTAGTTTTTGATTTGGCTCAGAGTGACACATGAAGCTACTATTGACCAGACTTTTGAAATGGGGCTTTTTTTTGAAACATTCATTTACTTAGCTACTGGCACACTCTTCCAAGAAAGACTTTCTGGGGATTTTGCCATTCTTGCCTAAGTAAAATTAATAATAAATAAATAAAGTATGTAAAATAAAATAACCAAACTGAAGCCAAAAGATGTCCAAACTGAAGATGTCAGAACCTGTTTGCTTTTAACCAGATCCCTGAAGTCTGCAGAAGATAAATTCCACAATTCTGATGTTGAAATCACGTAGCTAAATCTTCTGCTTCAAACTTGCATGGCACAATAGCAGTATTTCAATGTAGCATCAAGGTTAGTTTAAACAGCAGAAAGCTTGGTTGCCTCACTTCTGCATAATTACAAAGACCAGGAAGAAATTTAAGAAAGCAAAATACTAATACAAATCAATATATATTTTCCACCGCAGATTACCTTGTCAAAAAAACACCTACACTGCTGCAGAATATTGCCACAAAAAAAATTTAAAAAGGGCAAACACATTCCAAAAACTATTTTCATGTTGTTTAGGAAGTAATGATTCATCTCCTATGATGGCTGAGCCACCTTTTTGAATTAATTAAACAGTAAGCTCATTTGAAAAACAGTTATTAAGAGTGGTTGCAAATGTTCCCAGGGAAATAGTGATTTTGCTATGTTATAGACATCAGTTATATAGGTGACTAAATATGTATCAATGAAAAAAAAGAGAAGAAACTATGGTTAGAGTTCAAAATCATGGCACTTTTTGAAATGCGAATGCTATTCTCTATTTTCTGGGGTATTGTGACTGAGGTGCACACTACATTTGGACTCGAGGAGTCAGGGAAAGAGCAGCATTTGTCCTATATGCCTCCAAATTACAGTTAATTAATACACTGGTTCTTGAAAATCAACACACAAAATGAGGTTACATGATGGAGCAAATTTAACTCATCTCTTGAAAGTTTGCTATTTATCCATTTGTGCAGAAATTTTGTACCTTGAGGTAATACCAATAATCACCATTAGAAACTGGACTTTATTCTCTGCTCAAAAGTTCCCTGGGTAATTAGTGCAGGTGCTTAATGAAGGACTAAACAATACAAGGGAACTGAGAAAGGATGTCTGGGACTGATAAAAAAAGTCTGGAAACTTCAAATATTTAGAGGAAAAGAATATCCTGGCTGTTACCTGAGAGGCCTGGAGCATACAGGCCTTTGGAGTGAAGGTGGGGCTCTGAGCTGGGCACAGGTCCCAGTGAGGACATGTCTACAGGAAAAGGGATTTTTGGGGGGAACCAACACACATTTATGTCCTCAACGTGCTGTGAGCTCTGTGTTCCCAAACACTTTTCGGAATGAGCAAACTTATAGTTTAACCTCCACAGAGTTTCCTCATGCCTCCTCTCCTCTCCTCTCCT
>VWPU01016491.1:0-10725 GCA_013398955.1 Callaeas wilsoni | reverse complement strand
ATATATATATAAAAAAATCTTTTGTTTTTTACATGGCAGTCTTTCTTGGCATGCTTTTTCCTGTAGAACTCTTGGAAAATTAAGGGTCTTTAATGAAAAAGCTGAAAATGTATACATTCCTTAACATTTTGATTTTTTTAAATTGTTGATTCTTCTGGTTTTCTGACTTTTCAGTGCTGGTTAATGGAATGATATGAAGCATGCCTAACTCATTACTCTGAACTTATCTTTTTGCTCCTCATGCATTTTTCCTTTATCAAAACCTCTCCCAGTCCAAAATCCTTAGCCCTTTGCTTGTGAAAATTTCTGAGTATCAACAGGAAAAAAATGCAGTGAAAAAGAGGATGGACCTCCGTGTACCCTGAGTAGGATAGACATTTATTATATTTGCTAAATGATAAAGTGAGAAGATGGGTTGAAGAGGCCTTTCTAGTGCAAGAACATTTCAGCAATAATTTTCAATTTCTTGAGCAAATCCACATTGATTTTTTTTTCATTGAGTAGTTTTTTCAATGTCTTCAAAGTTGACTTTTTTCTTGCCCTTGTTTCATTTTTCTTTGATACAGCACTGCTAAATTCCATCTCATAGATAATGAGTGCTGTACCTTTGGATTGCACTGTTGACGTTTCCAAAACTGGAAATACCTGACAACACAACAAAGAAAAGAAAGTATTTCATGTCAAATGGCTATTATACCCTGTTTCTTTAACTAACTAAATTTATTATTTTCTGTATATTTAAAAGAGCCACTCCTCAGAGTGCTACACGTAAACCTATATTTCATCCCTAACATGAAACAGAGATGAATGGGCTTTTCTCTTATGGGACATTTCTAGTGTCTGTGTATAAATTAGAAGATATGTTTCTCATGCCATTGTTCCATTGAGGAAATGTCATTTAACTTCAGAAGGTGCAAAGAGAACTTCAAGGAAACTGAAATGAAGAAGGGACTGGTAGAGGTAGTAAAAGATTTTAAAAATCAAGGAATGCCATATGGAGAACTAGAAAGCTTAGCACCAGGTGATGGCTTCCACTTGGGTCTTCATGACAGAATAAGATCTTCTGTATGTGTTCCTTCGCTATTGTCTGGAAGCCCTTTGATTTGTCTTTTCTGCTGCAAGTTTCTCTGTAATCATCAACAGATAGATGCAATGAGACAGAGAGATGAAAATTAAAATATTTCCTATAAACTAAGTAGCACAGGATAGTCAATCTTTAATGAAAAACCAGAGGGAGGCAGGGGTAAGAGCCAATGCAATCTCCCACCTCTTCTGTTGTTTACAGGCTCCTGCTGAACTGACCTTCGTGGCTCTTTGCAGCAGCAAATTGCTCATCATTGGTTTCTCTGAGGCAGAGCAGGGCCATGATTTTTTTGTTTTAGAAACAGCTAACTAAAACCAGTCTCAGTTCTGGACTCTTCCGTGTGTATGCGTGTCTCTGCAGGAGGTACAGGTGCAATGCAAGACATTCACTGCTGAGAAATACCATCAAGGATGCTCTGTTTAGTTTAAAACCCACGTGGTTGCAGGAAGAACCATCTTTCTTGCTGACAGAAGAAATTTGCACACACATGAGCTATGAAATGTAGCTTGGTTGTTTGCTGGGTACAGTCACTTGCTTTGATTGTTCCTTTTGTGTTTTTCATTCTGGAAAGGACCATCTGGCTTCAGGGAGGCTCATCTAATGAGAATGACAAATGCTTGCTGGAAGACTGGTAACTTTCTACGACTTTAGTAGGTACTTTGGAGATTCTTTAGCCAGAGGGTCTGACAGACATTAAAGTTCCTTCTTTTAATAATGTCTGCTAATGTTAAATGCCCCATGTTAATATTTAACACCTGTAATAAATGAACTGATTTTCACTGTTCTTCAATTCAAAAAAATCAAGGAAAATTAAGCATATACAGCACATGCAAAAATGTTATATTTTGTTTTGACAACCAGATTTAATGCATGTGATCTTGGCAGTCATCCTAAATATTCAGTAGAGGTGGAATGCGTATAGGATTTGTCAGATCCTATTGAGTGACCTCTGCTCTCATATTCTGAATGAGAAAGGTCCTTTTCAAGTGATATAGGAGGGAATCTCAGGAAGAATCATCTTCTTACCGTGCCATATAATAGGCAATAGTCAACTATGATGAAAACTTCTGACCCATGTTTGTCTTAGTCCTCCACCTCTTGTCCAAAGTAAGGTCTGAGTAACAGAGTAAGGTCTGAGTAACTCAATGATTCAGTTTTTATTTAATGCAGACATTGTCTCTTAAAAGACTATTTTGTGGGGTTGGACACAGTCACCCTACTTTTTTAGTTTAACTTGGCAGGTCTGATTATTTTCCTAGCCATTCAAATGATCTTTAATACTTACTTGCTGTGTTTTGGGGCTAATACCGTCATGAAACTGACTTGCGCAAAAAGCTTAGAGGCTTTTGTGGTTTTGTGTTTGGTTTTTTTTTTTTCCTTTCCCTGAGTAAAAAGAGTGAAAATAACAATGGCTATCAATGCATGTAAACAGGAACTATTACTGTGCTGAGATACAGCTACACAACCTCTCTGTCACTTGAATCCATCTGATTAGTCATAATTCTTGCTACAGGTCACAGGCAGTGAATTTGGATGTTATATGTGATCTACTGGGAAAGGAAGCCAGCCTGTGTCGTACTTCCATGGACTGGCTGACCAGTGACAATGAAGTCTGGATTAGAAGCAGCTTCTTTACTTCTTTCTAGCTCTGGAGAAGTGGTAGCTGTTAACAACTCCTCTCTGTAGAGGCACTGCAAGGTCATTGTAAAGATATGTCTTCATTATAATCAATGTGAACCCCTGGATTGTTTACAGGAAAGAAAAGGGAGAAAGGGATGGGAAAGGACAGGATGATCAAATCAGAAACATGCTGGTGCTGAATATAAATCTTGCAGGGATGGGGTTTTGGTTGAAAATTCTAATTGGTAATAATAGGTCCCATAGCTCAAAGTTCAAACAGACTGAACAACTACCAGTCAATTTAAACTCTGGAGAAAAGAATTATTCTGAAATAAAGACTGAGCTAAAAGCAAAGATTTTATAATCTTAAATATAAGATTACAATTAAATTTTATAAATTAATTCCAAACAGTTGTTGCTCTGTTTAGAGTCAGAGGGAAATGCTGGACTTTAGCTCAGGAGAAGACACATAAGAAGTTTCAGTGGGGGCTCTGAGATCCTTCTCCCAAGCATTGAATCCCAGGCTCCCGGTCAGTGGATATGTGGGCAAAGTGAGGGATTTGATACATGAGTCTGCAGAGAACTGTATTGTGAAGCATCTAAAATTATGGAGAGAGGATTTCAAGGGGTGTTCATCCTGGACTGCAGATCCAAGACCATCTTAGAAGAGTTAAGTTAATTAACAGAGGTAGTAAGCTCCCCTTGGATCCTAGAATCATAGAATCATGGAATGGTTTGGGATGGGAGGGACCTTGAAGATCATCATGTTCCAACCTCTCTGCCATGGAAGGGATGCCACCCACTGGATCCAGTCGCTCAGGGCCTCACCCATCCTGGCCATGAACACTACAAAGGATGAGGCTTCTCCCCAGTGAAGCAATATCTAGTTCTAGATGGCTTCAAATGATCCCTCTACAAGGTTCTGAGACAATACAGCAGAGTAGGCTATCTTCATAAGTCTAGATGAATATGTGCGTATATCTAGACAGGATGCTGGATTCAAACTTCTTCGATTCACTTCATATTGTCCTACAACTCCTACAACATCATCTGGATTTTACTAAAAAGCCAAAAAACAATAGAACATATGAGAGATAATTTTTGTAACAAGCCACAGTAAACTCCTATTGACTACTAGTGGGGAGAAACTAACTTGGGTTGAATTAATTTTTTGAGAATTATAAAATAATTATTTTGCTGGAACATAAATGAATGTGGCTAGGAAACACATTTTTAAATTTAATTTAATTTAATTTAATTTTGTAATAACAGTCATGGATCATCTGAATTCTCTGAAATGTTGAGAGTCTGCGTAAAGTCAGAGGGATTACTAGCATTTGTTATTACATTGGGTTGGGATTTTGGGTTGGGTCCAAAACTAATTTTTGATTGCTTGCAGCTGAGGGTGTTAGAATGAACTGCTTGACCAGGATTGTTCTAGAACAATCACATTCTGTTGGAAGTAAGGCGATAATAACAACTAATATCAAGTCCTTCACAGAATTAATTCAGTCTTTTTGATGTTCATGAATTGTTAATGAGCAGCCTGCGATTTTATTTGAACTTGTAAATAAATTAATTTTCTCAATATTTTTGATAAACACTTTTTTCTTTCTGGATTGTTTATAAACAATTAATTGCAAGTACTCCTCAATCAAAATTTAATTGATGTTCATTAAATTTTATCACAGCCAATGTTTTCTGTGTTATATTTAGAGCTAGGCAATAAACATTTCTTTCACCTTTTTTAAAATTTTATTTTATTAAGGTTTAAAAAACCCCAAACATTTGGAAATTTCTTATCAAAGAAGAACTAGAGTGCCATGGTACCAATGATATCCATATGGGCTGTATAGTCCCTACATGGGAAAAATCCTTATATTTTGAATTACAGTTGCTTGGAATATCACTGCTGCTTTTATGCTTGCTTTTTTTTTTTTTTGTCTTTTATTTTGATATAGAATCATTCTTGATGGAGATTTTATTTGTGCTAAGAAACCTAAAGAAAAAGCGTTTCGATTTAAGGCAACAGTACTTTCAGAGCAAAGTGATTTCGATGAAAAACCTGCTATTAGCTGTCACTATAACACATTTTAAAACAGCTAAACTTCTCAGAATCATGAAGAAACCACCATCACCTGCTGTTTCTTCAATTCAGCCTTCAGAGAATAAACCAGTTTAAGTATTTGGCATTGGAGAAAAAAAACAAACAACTTTTCTGGTAAACATCTATTTACCTGGAGCAGCAATTTTTGTACCCATGAGCAAGCTAGGTGAGGTGAGAGTCATCTGGCCAAATGAAGCTGTCTAAACTTAAGTTGATCAACTGAAGTGCCTTTTAAAGGACATTATTTCTGTTATCTTAAGGTAGATGTCTACATTAGACAGACTGTAGGTGGCATGGCAGTATTTTTAGCCAAACCCTGCTCGTATTAGCTGAAATGGTCATTTATATGTCTTTACATTAGTGGATAAGCTCCTAAGACTTTTTCCCAGAATAAATGTTCTCATTTGCAAGTCCTGTAATATCATACTCTGTGAATTCTTTTAATATACATGTAGAAAGAAGCATTTCTTTGAATGCCTGGTCCAGCCAATCTCATCTCTAAATGGCTCATGGAAAGTAGGGGACGGGGTGTGTTTGATGTTGGGCTGCCTAAAGCCTTGGAGATGGAATGACTTCTAAGACTCGTGTGCCAAGAAGCACCAAATATTGCTAATCTCTAAAGCTTTTATGTTATTAGAACACAAAATAACAAGCTACCATGACATAACTCTTTACATAGAGGATACTTGGACTGAGGCAGATAGAATTAAATGCTTAAAAGAAATCTGTCCCCTTTGCCTACACATTTTGTCCTTTCAGGGTAGTTTCTTTTCTTTCTTATAATCCTTTGTGAATGTAAGTGAACTCCACAGGATCCCTAGGAAAGCTTCCTTCACATCACTTTTCTAATATGACTTCAGATACTTTCCCTGCTGCCAGGAGCCCTCCAGCTATGTTCTGGAGTTTCCTGTTCTGTGTTTGGACTCACTGTATATGCCGAAATCCCTTTTTTGTGCTATTTCACTCCTGAAACTTCACACAGCTGTGATTATTCCAGGAGGATGCTATTTCTTCTCTGTTCAGAATACACCACAGTATGTAATTGGCAGAGACTTGGAACTAATTAAATGGCTGCATCATCTCCTGGAGATGGGAAAGCAAGTTGTGATTTGCTGTTATATTTTCCTCTGTCTTTAAACTCTTCCTATAATCTCCATCACAGATGTGCTTGTGCAAGGGAAGTAGTAGCTTGTTCTGTTTTTATTTTTACACAGTTGTTGACAAATTTGCAGCTGCAGTACATACTCTTGCAAACATACAGCTTCATTTCTCCGGTCACCTCTTTGCAGGGCTCCTCAGTTTCAGGGTTGGTTCGGGATGCTGCAGCACTGTTGTTCTTTGATTTGAACGGGTAAAGAAAAATACAAACACAAGCACACAAACACAAAAATGTGCATGTATGCACATGCCTTGCATTTTTTTCATAACCAGACTATATAAACTTGAAATCAGTCAAAACTGTAAAGACGAGACAACAGAAAATAAAGCAGTGACCCTGATACTTTTCACTTCTTCATTACTATCCAGGTGGTGCTACTGCAGTTTGAAGACTTGCTACCACTTGCTTGACACTTCATGCTTTATTAGAGAAAATATAAAATAATACTTAAAAAGAATACTTTCTATGCTGGATAAAAATGTAAGAAATTGACAAGATTTTTCCAAGCAATTTTTAAGAAAATTGACTCAACAGGACACCAATGAAATTGCAAATGGATATTTCTAGAGGGTTAATTCTTAGCTCATCAGCTTTGGGAATAAAGTTTTATTACAAACCCAAAACTTGGTATATTATGAAAATAAGTAGTCCCTGCTACTTTTCCTGAGAATTATACATAAAGCATGTAAGCACCCAAGAGCACATGCAGAGTAACAATGAACCTTAGGAAGTATCCGTTCCTAGTGGAAAAACTCAAGAAGAGGAAAAAAGGGAAAAGACATTACATTTGTCTGTTCTACTAGTTTGGGTCCCTGGAAGAGTAAGTGGTAAATATTAGTTTGAAAGAATACAGATCTTGTACAGAAACAGTGAACTGTGTGACATGAAGAAAACGGGAAAAACAAAAAAACAGACTGCAAATAAGCAGTCCTTTCAGGAAAAAAAGAAAGAGACACGAGATTGCAGTGTTTGTCTGTATATTTGAGAACAAGGCAGCAATATACATAAGGAAGTGGGTGTTTGTTTTCTTATATTTAGCTGGAAACGAAGGAAGCCAAAACCAGATTGTACTTTTTATAATTGCAGACCAGCATCTACACTTGCAGTAGCTGTCTGCCTTTTGCTACTTCAGTGTGACACTACAGATGTTTTATGAAGTGAATTGTAATACCTTCTTGCCTTAAGAGTCCAACATCATGTGATGATGTAATGGGATGTTTTTCCTTTTGTGGTTTTGATTCTTTTTCTCCTTTTATTCATTTAAATGCTTAGACAGGTGGTTTGAATAAGTCAGGAATACTACCTTTTTATGCACTTTCTATCTTGTGTACAATGTTAAACTGTTTCTACTGAGTAATAGGAGAAGGGGTAGTCTTTTGCATGAATAGATTTATGCATAATAACCCCATTCTGTGGCACAAGGAGGGGTCAGTTAGCAGAGAACTGGGGTTTTTTTGTAGTTTCAGGAAGGTGTTTTTTAGATGATCTGCTGTTTCAGATATTCTTGAAACCTGCATCTTGGATAGACATAAAAGAAATGTAATTTGTTTGAGAATCACATCTGTTTTTATTTCTAAATGCAAGCTTTTAAGGGAGAAGGGATATTTTTTACCAGACCAGCTGACAGAGCTGAGGAAAAATGAATGTTATTTTCTGCTTAAAAATTCTTCTTTGGTTCCCTGACTAACTGACTTTGAATGTGAAGTCTGCCCATTTCTTTCATTTGCATTTTGATTTAGGAAGAGATACCACGTGTCTCAAAATTTTCTGCCTTAGGACTTGTTGGCTATCACATCTTTATTTTGTTTTTGGCATTTTGGTTTCTGGCTTGTTAGTACATGGTGATTTGTCCCATGGGAATCTCTTCTTGGTTTTTACCTGTTTTTCTCTCTTCATTCTAATTTTAATCATTTTATATACAAGCCTTCCTAAAAAAAAAATTCTTGCCTTTATCACACAGAATCCTAAAGCATAGAAGCATAGAAGCATAGAATCATAAAATGTTTTGGATTGGAAGGGGCACTTTTCACTAGACCAGATTGCTCAGAGCCCCATCCAACCCGACTTTGAACATTTCCAGGCATGGGGTATCTACCACTTCTGTGGGTAACTTGTTTCAGTGTTTTATAACCTTCATTGTGAAACACTTATTCCTTATACCATATTTAATTTAACCTGACCCTCTTTTAAAGCCATTAAACACCTTCCCAACATTTAAAAATAGTGGTTAAAAAAACATTTTAAAACCATTACCCCTTGCCCTATATTAGCCTGTCTTCATAGGAGAGATCATCTGGGTGGCCTCCTCTGGTCACTTTCTGACAGATCCATGTCCTTTTTTTGTTGGGGACCCAGAGTTAGATGCAGCACTCCAGGTGGAGTCTCACAAAGGCAGAGCAGAGGGGCAGAATCCACTCCCTCACCCTGCTGGATGCATCCCAGGATTGGCTTTTTGGCCTGTGAGTGCACATGGCTGGGTCATGTCCAACCCCTCACCCACCAGCACCCCCAAGTCCTTCTGGGCAGGGCTGCTCTGCTCTGTTCATCCCCCAGCCTGTGTTGGTACAGGGGGTTGCCATTACCCATGTGCAGGACGTTGCACTTGGCCTTGTTTAACCCCACGAAAACCCCATAACTCTTATGAGTGCAGTTCTTGAGCTTGTCCAAGTCTCTCTGGATGGCAGACAATTTTCCTAAAAATTTTATTTCATGTCTCTTTACTGCTTTCACTATTATTGCTACTACTGGTTTTTTTCCCCTACAGGAAAACTATCTAAGTGGTCATCCTTGCTTTCATGGTAACAATTTTCATATATTCCTGAAAAGATTTAAATAATTGATCTTGTTCTACATATAAATCACTGATTCATACAGCTACTGAGCCACCACCATTTTTGTGCCAGCTTTTGAGCGTGTCCAGAATTGAAAGCATAGGAATATTTTTATAACATGCTCCTTTATCATGAAAGGTCTATTGAAAAGTACTTGGCAAGGAAGGAGTTCTGTAAGATTTCCAAACACATAAAGGACCTTCATCTGATCCAAATTAGACCGATCTGTCAGCCTAAGTATATATCCACTGAAGGCATATCAAAACCTCCTATTACTATCAAGAATACGATTCAAAACCTATTGCTTAGGCTAAGGACTTGATCTGACTTTAAAAAAGCATGTAAATAAAACTGCTGTGCCTGTGTGTAATCCCAGCAGGGCTGATGGGGGTTTATGTCCAGGACAGTTTGGTTATGCATTGCAATTTGTGAGGAGAATGAGCTGCTTGACATTGAATCGACACACAGCCTAATCAGCCTGCGGGAAGTAAACAAATTCCCTATCTCTCAGTGAAGAACACAGGGCAAGGCTAAGCAGCACTGGGAAATCCCAGGCTTTAAATCAAGATGCATGTGGGCTGTAGGGCTTTGGAAGCAGAAAGCTGAGCTAACTCAGCTGTGACATGGGAGATCACCATCATGAACAGCACATGCTCCAGAAAACAACTCAGCTGTGGATGAATGAGAGGTGTCTGAGAGAGTGAACAACTGATGCTGATAGTGTTTGGAGTTCAGTGCATGTCCTTTCTCCTTCTGGGGACTTCTTTGATTGGAAAAGCCCTTGTCTGGCTCCTCTTACCCTCAAACCCTTTTACTGCCAGAGTATGTTTGGTGAGTTTTGCAGCTATAAGTACTCTGCACTTCTTTCAGTTTAAAAGCCTGGAGGACAAAAATTCTCTGGAGTTGATGGAAATGATATCCCCCATGATTGTGTACAGAAGCTTCTTAACTGACAAATAATGATATTTTAGAGTCAAGGAATTGTCCTTCTATCAAGGAAAAATTTTAATGGTTCAAGATTTCTGGAGACAGTGTATCTAATGCACAAGACACAGGGATATGGACATGGACTTATGTTACAATATTATAACTTATATAAGAGAATCATAGAATGGTTTGGATTAGAAGAGACCTTAAAGATCATCCAGTTCCAACCCCCTGCTGTGGGCTGGGACAGCTTCCACTAGACCAGGTTGTTCAGAGCTTCATCCAACCTGGCATTGAACACTCCCAGGTATTGGGTATCCACAACTTCTCTCAACAACCTATTCAAGTGCCTCATTGCTCTCATGGTAAAGAATTTCTTCCTGATATCTAATCTAATCCTGCCCTATTTCAGCTTGAAGCCATTCCCCTTTGTCCTCAAGCCCATGTAAATTGTCCCTCTCTGTCTTTCCTGTAGGTCCACTTGAAGTATTGGAAGGCTGCAATTAGGTCATCTCAAAGCTTTTTCTTCTCCAGAATGAGCAGTCCCAATTCTCTGAACCTTGTCTCATAGGAGAGGTGCCCCATCTCACTAGCCATCTTGGTAGCTCTTCTCTGGAACTGCACTTATTGGTTGATGTCCTTCCTGTGCTGGGACACCAGAGCTGGATACTGTATCCAGGTGGGATCTCACCAGAGTAGAGCAGAGGAGCAGAATCCCCTCCCTCTCCCTGCTGGCTTTTGTTGCAGTCCCTGACACATTTGGCTTTCTGGGCTGTCAGTGCACATTGCTGGGTCATGTCCAGGCTCTCATCCACCCCCAGGTCCTTCTGGGCAAGGCTGCTCTGGATCTGTCCATCCCCCCCCAGCCTGTGTTGATACCAGGGGGTGCCCTAGCCCAGGTGCAGCACCTTGCACTCAGTCTTGTTAACTTCATGAGATTCCCATGGGCCCACTTCCCAATGTTAAGAATAAATATAGAGATTGGTTTTTGCACGTG
>VWPU01016482.1:0-21083 GCA_013398955.1 Callaeas wilsoni | reverse complement strand
GCCACATGGTTGCTCGTGGCGCTAGGATGGTTCCCCCACTCCCGCACGGTCTCAGCCACATGGTTGCTTGTGGCGCTGGGATGGCCCCCCCCATCCCCGGTGACCACGCCAGAAAGGGCCTCAGCCCTCCTGGGAAGGGCCCCGGCCACCCCACCAGGAAGGGGCTCAACGGCCCCCTCACCACCTCTCAGGGGAGGGAGAAGAAAAAGCCTGCACGCCTTTTTTCCCTTCTTAAATATGTCATCACAGACGCATTGCTAACTTCTCTAACTGGGCCAGCCGATATGTCAATCGTCAGAGCCTTTAGGGATTGGCTCTGCTGGACAGACTAGAAGTTTCGAGGAGCTTCTCTCTCAGAAGCAGCCTCTTTGGCTTCTTCTGCCCCCACCAAATGTTAGATTGTGTTAACCTAACACAGTTAGCACTTCAAAAGCTTCTTAAGCCCTCCCGAACATTTTTCAATAGCCTATAAGAAACACACCCCTTGACCACCTACAGCTGTGAATTCAGGTGGATTCAATCCTGGTCACTTTATCTTATTTTCAATTCTTTTCACTCTGTTTTATTTATTATGGAGGCTCAGGTAATCTTCTCCAAAGCATCAGGAAACTGCATCTGTTTAAAACAGGTTCCAGGGCCATGCAGAACAGGGATATCACCCAAATCCAGCTCCTGAGCTCCTGGTCAGCAGAGCCACAATTTCTGTTTCTGAAACTATTCAAACAATACATTTAAATATCTGGTGCATTATCCATAATGCAGCACCATGGATCTGCCTGGATGCTGACTGCACTCCATAGAGCTTTGGCATCATAAATAACCATGAAAAATTATCAGCTGACAAGAACCACTAATAAGGGATTATTTGGCAGATGACATATGAGTGAAATGTTCTCTGTGTATATTTTTGGCCTGTGGTCTCCCTCACCCCATTTGCTTTATGTTCTTAGGAAAAAAAAAAAAAATCAAAGTCTTGGCTTTCCCATTTTTCACTACCCCAGACATATTAGTTTCATTTCAGGCCAAAAAGGAATTGGAACTTTATTGTCATGGAAGAGTCAAGAAGAAGCCCAGTGTTTATTTGTTTTGGATCAGGAACTGTTTATTTTTCTGTCTTGTTTTTTTCTGGGTTTTTAACATGTGGGCACACAAAGTTATTTGGACTGTCACAACGACTGTTTAAGACATCCCTGTGTTTGATGTATGGTGAAAGAGTCATAAAAAAAGACAGGAAAGGAAGAGCCAGACAATTACAGGCAAAATTACAAGGGGTCATGGTGGGAGGGAGATGGAAAAGAAGAAAACAAGGCTCCACATAGTAACAAATCCAAGAAGCACTGAAAACCTTAGAATTGTCAAAATTCTCAAAAGAAAGCATTTTGATTTTTGTTTTAAAATGTGTAGGTATCTTAATTTTTAAAGACTTCAAATAGTTAAATGAGAGTTTTCAGAAGGAAATGTATTTTCTGCCAATTCAGAATGATTTTCAGAATTATTTCTCTTTTCCTGTGTCTGAGAAAAAACACAATTTAGGATAACTCAGCAAAATTTTCTTGCTGCCTTCTCCTCTGGTAAAATCAGCAATCTAACAATATAATTTTTTTCCACACAGATGCAATCAGTATCTCCACGGACCTGCAACAGCAAAGCACTTTCCAAAAGCCTTGGGCTGGTGGTCACAATGAGAAAGCAGCCCAATAGTTTAAGAGCAATGGACTTGGGCTTTTATTATGTTATAGGAAAAGAAAGGTCCTTATGTCAGACAGAGAACTCCCTCTTCAAGCCTTGGCTTGACCTTTAAAAATCACAAGGAACCTGAAGAAATGCCACAGATGGATAATGCTTAATGATCTTCAAAGCAGTGACATCATCCAGAAGCAAACAAAACCATCCACCTGCACTCTCCTGTTATCTTCATTAGAAATGGAAAGTCACAAGCACTAAAGCAGATGATAACATTTGTTTTAAAGGAAATGTTAATTGAAATTGGCATGCTGCTGCTCACAGTTAGGAACAGGACCCCAAGGGATCAGCAGAAAGAAAAAGGAAAAAAAAGGTGAGTTTTGCCAGATGAGCTCTGACTCCCAGCCAATGATGGGGAGGGCTTCATGTCTGATAATCCATTTTTAACTACAGCAAGATTAACTCTGACCTGAATAAAAAGCCATTTCTAAAGTGCAGGAAGCCTATTATCTGTTCTTTTAAGCATGTGAGTGGGAGGTGAAGAAAATAATCACATGAGATCTACATTTTCTTAATTTTTTTTAAGAGATACTGGGACCTGAATATCTCAAAATAAGAAGAAATAAAAATATTCATTTTAATGCATGCCATGTAATGCTTATCACTTAATCACTGCAAAGTGCTGTCAGGTTTAATTACAGTCTTCAGTGGCCCAGCAAGATGAATAAGTCATGAATCTTAACACCCAAATCCAAATCATGAAAGTTAGCTTTCTCCTCCCCTCCCAGTGCCTACTGGATCCCTCAGAAGAAAACAACGTATATTAACAGCCTCTTCTAAACAGGACAACAAACTAACCCAAATTAATTCTTTGTTTAAAGCTGCTTTTATAGCAGGGACCAACGTTTACTTAGGGGCAAGAAATAACCCAAGTCAGCCTTACTCTGCATTAGTAACTGCTTAGTAAAGTAGGAGCTAACCAGGGCTGGGGGGGACCCTGTAAATGCTGAATAGCAGTTGGGAAAAAGATGCAGGCATCAGTGACTGCAGTGACTGAGCAGAGAGGCAGAGCAACCTCAGAAAGCTCATTGCAGCAGCCTGCCAAGCCCAGCACTCGCATGCCTACGATCAGGAACTGTGGCACTCTTCCCAGGCACAAAACTCCGGGGGGAAGACCTCTTCGAAGTTTTTTTCCTGTGCTATGCTCCATCTCACAGGCATCCTGCTGGCATGAACAACCACTAAGCCTTCAGCTACTCATTTCCCCTGGAGCTTGTTTATTCATGACCACCTCAGTGTTTATCTCAGGGCTCAATACAGTCTAAAATGCACACCTGAATGGTTTGAGGAATGACACTTAAGAACCTGATCAACGAAACATTTTTCACTGACTTCAAAGTAAGTACAACTTCAGATAAAAAGAAACACTATTCAAGGTATCCAGCAACTATTCTGTGATATTTTGAGGAACATGGTAATAATATTTCTTCGTTACAGTCTGAAGAATAATTTCTGGACTTTGGGAAATGACTTGCTGGGCAGGCCTTCCAGAAGACAGGTCTCCATGCCCAGTTTTCTAAATAGACTTATTCGCATCTCCAGTCATGAGAAAAATCAATACAAGTACAAATTGAAGATTGTGTCAAAGTCACAGCTCCATGGCAGCCACTCTTCATAGGGTTAGATCCCTTGCCAACAGAGGTGGCCTTGGCAGCTGGACAATTCACTCCTTTGTGCCGCAGCATCACCCCTTCCCTGAGCACTGCAATGTTTTACTACTTCCAGGGGCCAGTACAGCAGGAATGAATCTGATCCAAAATTCACAGTGTTCAGGAGGATGCCCTCACTTAATTTAAACTGGCTCTTAGAGACATTTCCCTGACTTTTGTTTTCTCCTTTGCCCTTCTGCACTGTCTGAATGGAAATGCAAAACTACTCTCTGTGCCTTCTTGCTGTCTTTTGGCTCTCATTGGGTCTATTCCTCTCTCTAGACTACATCCTGCTCCAATGGTTGTGTGTGTGTTTGAAAGCCCCTTTCCCTCACTGCAGTAAAAAAAACCTCCTTACAACAACTGGCATCACCTGAGCCATTCTGATTGACTTCCAGTCACTGACAGTGAATATGAAAATATGGTCATTTATATAAATACACGCACAACACCTCCAAAAAAAATGTAAGAATACTTAAATCTAAGACAGTTAAAGTCTTGCATGTACAGAAAAATAAGCAAATTTATTGAAAACATCAAAAATATCTAATTCCTCTTAATATCAATATATGATTTTTTAATTCTATTCATTACATTCAAGTTGATTGGTAGTTCCAATATCCATGGTTTAGAGAAGAGATAGGAGCTCTTTTCTGACCTGAATGGGTTGTTGCATTTCAAATGTGAATACTCATTATTGTCTCTTTTCAGAGTTTTTGATTCAACAGCCAAATGATGCTTTTAAGGAAAAGGAAAGCCTAAGGCCCATACTGAAAAAAATGGATGCATTAGAGCTATAGAAATAATTTATTCATACCCTAGTGTGCAAAAGCCACTCTCAGCCAGGTATACGCGTGAGACAAAACTCTTTAGGAAATCAGCTTCTATTATAGAACATATTTGGAAAGGTAAAGCTGATAACCTATCTGAAATATATTCAATAGGCTTCTTCCTTTAAGCTTTCATAATTACAGCGTTAAATTCTCTGATTTTTAATGCATTAGACACACTGAGGACATAGGACACTCAATTAACATTATATAGAAAGAAAAAAGTGAGGTCTTCACAAAAGAACTCAAGCAGAATTATATTCTACATACCTGCACTGAGTTCCTTTCTGAGAAAGAGGAAGAAGAGGGAGAAACATTTGCAATGGAAAAGAGGATCACCTTTTGCAACATTAGGTCGGTTGACTGACACTTTTAAGTACTACTTTTGATTATGTTCTATTTTGATGAATATTAAATGTGGCTCTGTAGAAAAATTAAAGTAGTTGATAGGAAAACCCCTAGCACATCATTTTCAAAGCTGCATTCCTGCATACAGGAGCCTAAGCTTTGATACAGGCACATAAATGGAAATTCATCCCAGAGCAAGAATTAAGAGGCTCCTGATAAAGAATAATTAGAGCCTTGGGGAGGGGACAGGTTGAGAATTCAAAAATGTGTGTGAGTTTACATAGTTTCCAAATGGATATAAAGGTGAGGGTTCTTCTATCAGTATGCCTTCTAAGACAGTGGAAACTCAGTATTTCCTGCCTGTAATTACCTGCAATGCATTTTATCACTGCCTTACCACCAACATTCATTTTCCTTTTTTACACAGCTCTGAGGGGAAACAGCAGTTCCTCTGGAGTACAGAAACAATTTGTCTACAGAATACACTGTATGATTCTGAGTACCTTGTTGAAAGACTGAAATTATCACAGCTCTCTCCAGGATAGAGGACAAAAAAAAATTACCCCTCCAGAGGTCAGAACAAATGTCACACATGCATTTCAAAAACTCCATTTTAAAGTTCTGTTCTGAAAAAAAAGGGCTAACAGAGCAATATTTCTATACTGTTTTGGGCACAGTCATTATGCCATCAATTATTATAGTGCCATCTTCTAACAGGAATTTCATCATGTATTCAAATTAGTGAGCAGACTCATTCAGCAGCCACAACAAATTGAGCTCAACAGGATTTATTTCAAGAACTACAATGATGTCAGGTGGTCAGGCCTTCATTTTTAATTTCTGGTTATATGAGATGCAAATGCATGATCACTCATTCTAACAGCCAGCCATGGCAAATAGTTACAATTACATTCCAACACATCCTTAACTATGAGCAAACAACATTATCAAGCTGGGGACAGGGCAGTTTGAATCATAAAGAAAATACTTATTTTATTATGGAAATTTTAAATTTATTTTCCTCTTTATTTACCATAGTCATGTCTTCCTAATCAGAAAAGCAAATACCAGAGTTTGTAGCTTGATCTAATGTAGAGAAGTCCAATAATTACAATAATTACTTTTTTCCTCTTTTTATCTACTCCTGCAAACTTGAAGAGATCGAGTCATCTGTTACATAACCAGCTCTGTGCACATAGGTCTTAAATGTTGCTTAATAGGGAAACCCAATGTCCTCCTATACACAACATGCAGCGACACGTGGCACACATATCTGTGCTCTGCCCAGCACAGGCGCCCCTGCACACACTGAACACCATGTCGTGACAGTCAGTGTAACTGAGGCTCAACGCTCACTGGAGATCTGTGCATCTGCCCCCCTCTTTGGAGCAGGGAGTGCTGGAACCTCACCAGTGACTGGCCCAATGAAATTAGTGAACATCCTGGCACTTCCTGGAGGCTTTGAGGACACGACTGGGTCACTGACAATTCTCACCAAGCAATGTAAAAAATTAATTAATCAGTCAGTCCTTTAGCCAACAGCCTCTGTTTCAAGGGACCTTTCAGTGATGTCAAACACTTTATTTTATTTTAAGCTCCTTTAACTATCAACTAGGTTTTTTTATTTGTTGCTACCAAACAACTTCTGACACATCATATCTTCGAAGTCCAATCTACTGTTTGTACAGAAAAAGTGGAGCTGACACTCCTTCCTCTGCTTAATTGGAAAAACCCCCAAACATTATAAATGAAGCTCCTGCTTCAAATGCTGATAGGAAGTAATGCTGAAATTTGCAGTAAAAGAGTTCAAAACATGCAAGCTTAACATTTGCTTTTTGAGCTGGCCAGGTCAGTAAAACCTTTAATCATAATATAAGTGCTAAGAAATTTAAGGTTCAAAATAAGAGATTCAATGTGAGAACAAAGAAAATTCGTTTACATGCATGAATAATCATGAATACTATCTGGAATTTTATTATTACATCTGTGTTGCACATCATAATATAAGTGCTAAGAAAATTAAGGTTCAAAATAAGAGATTCAATGTGAGAACAAAGAAAATTCGTTTACATGCATGAATAATCATGAATACTATCTGGAATTTTATTATTACATCTGTGTTGCACATCTATATTTGGAGGCAGAAGTGCATCCTGCCCTGCAGCAAGCCCTGTCTAAAGTCCTGATGAGCTGTAAACACTTGTTTCTATTGCCAGCGTGCCAAGGTATTGACTCACAGCACCTTAGGGTTGTTCTGATTTGGACAGAATAGCTTGAGGAACATGCTCACTTCAAATGCCAGATCCATTTTGTTGTTTGCACACAGCAAGCCCTTCTGTGACATGAATTGGAATGATTGTAAAATCTATTGATGTTTGTAAAAAATTGATGTTTGTAAAATCTAATGGAATGCAAAGGAAAAAGATTCCTTGGTTTCATATTGGGATACTGTAGAAGGCAAGAGTGGTTCATCCTCACCAGCCCCATCAATGTCACATATCTGCAGTCTTATTTACATTAAATGTCTTAGCAGAGGTTTACTTAAATTAGAAGGTTACACATGACTGCATAAAATTAAAGAAGTCACTTCATGAGTTTTTGATTTCCTCTGTAGTAATTTAATTCTGAAGTAATTTGAAAGAATCCTCTCAGAATGTAATATTAAATTACAACAGAACCTGCTTATGTCTACCTAAGTTATCTTTCACCGACCATTCTTCAGACTCTAGGCTCCTTTTTCAGTGTTCTAGTGAACTCTAAAATGCTTACTGAACATCTAACTGTTTTTGTTCCTTCCAGAGTGCACAATACAACCCTTTACAGCAGAGATCTGTTTAGCATTAGTCTCCTCCCCACATTACACTAAAGATAAACGTTGTTTGGGAGTCAGCCACCCCACATATGTTCACCCACAATGTATCTTCAACAAATATCTAAATGAAGAAACAGACATCATTTTCTCATTTGCACTACCCCAGCCTGGATAAGGTGCTCCCATCTCACCTCCAGGCCACTGCCAGGACCCTGAAGAAGTGCTGTGCAACACTGCCACTTCATGCAACATCAACACAACTCAATCTCAACTTTATGCTGGATAAATTACAAGTGATGGAAAGAATTTCAATACATTGCCCAGGGGAAGCAAAATATTTATTTCAACAGTGCTCCAATTTCCAAATTGTCCTAACTAAGCTGGTTGTCAACACAGCAAGATTACACTGCTGGTTCATTGTTGTTCTAGCAGATGGTGAGGACCTGTAAAAGCCAAATGTGCTGCCACTTTGCTGTTCTAACAAATTAAAACTGAAGTCTTGAAAAGTTAATTTGTTCAACAGCAATAACAAATGTGAAGTTTAGGCCCTTGATAACTATACACACATGCACATATATAATTTTATGAGCACTTATTCCATCTTCTGAGAAACTCAGAGCTGTGAAATAGTTTTTCTGTGAAGATTTTAGATTTGTTTTTAGAAAAAATCTAGATAAGCAGTAATAGTTCATTTATCATTTCAATATAAAGTATATAATATAACAGCAAATATCTTCAGGTTTTGGCATGGCACTCTGAAGCTCCAGAAAAGGCTTTCAACAAAAACATAAAATGGATTGTGAACAGCTAATTAAGTGTGATAGTCAACCTTATGAAAGAGAGAGAGCCATCTTTGGATGCATTACATCATTAAAGATCTCTCTGGAATAATTTTCTTAGAAATAAGATTTCACTCCCTGTCCCAAATCCCCAAAACATCAAAAGACAACAATGCTAAGTGACATAATTCAGACTTCATCTCTTACTCTCATAAAATCATAACCAGTTTATCTATGGCCATTATTCCAGAAATTGTTGCTCTATGGCTGGAACCATTGCAATATTCTCACTGACATTAACTAAGTATGATTTCTGACCAATTCTGACCAGCTATTTTTCTTACAATTACTGCATCTCTTACAATGTCTACACATCATACACCATCATCTGAAATAGTTTGTTCTCAGTATGGATGCTCCTGGTGAAACAAACAATTATTATCCACATTTTACAGATGAAGCAGAAGGATGATGAGTCTGGTTTGGGGTTTGAGAAATTTTTGTTTTGGTTTGTTCTGGGTTTCTTTTTAATGTGGTTGATTGGTTTGTTGTTTGGGGATTGGTGAATTTTTGTTTGTTTGTTTGTTTTAAAAGGCACTTGAATGCCTTCTGGCTCCACAAAACAACAGCAAGCACTTCATTAAACACTCCTGTTTTCACAAGAAAGTTTCAAACACTTTGAATCAAGGCAGATGTTCTTTAACTAAGATGCTTTTGGAAATAAACTATGCCTCAGAGCACTAAGCAGATTCGTACTTTCAAATATGGGCTCTGAGAGTACCAGAAGGTCACCCCAGAAGTCGCCAGCAGCACAGGGAAACGAACCATAGATTCAGAAGTCTGCACTCACTTCACTAAGACAAAAGGGCATCTTCACTGTCTAATCCTCACCCACTTAATTCTCAGGTCCTTCTTTCTCTGCTCTTCTCTCTTACCCAGTCCTGCTCCAAAACTGCCCACTTCACCTTCACATATGCCCTTGTTAAACCTTTTAACAAATTACATATGAAAAAATCCTCACTTAACTCCTTATCATATCTTTTCCTCATCGTTTCTCTTTCTGTAGCCCAAAAGTGCCATGCAACTTGCTCAGCATTCCTTTGTGTTTGTACAGCATCTAGAAAACATCTCATTGAACCACTCTGGGATTTCTTTGGTTACTATGGAGATAGAAGTAAAAGCAAAAGGATTTAGGATGAACAAGCCTAATAAGAAAAATACACACCTATAAAAATTACATCATACTGTCTAGACCCTTTGAACTCAACGCAATAGACTGATTGAGGTTATGTTTCTTCACTGGCTTATTTAACAAGGAAGGAAATCAAAATTTTCCTCCCTGATGCACCTGAAAATGCTGTATTGAACATCCAAGCTGAAACTCTACTGAGGTAGAAAATGAGGACAGGAAAGAAGATTCAAGATTGCTTGTGTAGTGAGGGAGGTTTATCAAGGTTTACAAATATCCAATTAGTGCATTATAAACTGTTAACCTAGATGGATGCTCCTATTTGGACCTGATTTAGAAACCTGCATGGATTTACCAGCCTTTCTGGCTTGTAAAGATCCATCCCTGTTAGATACATCACCCACTGGCACAAGAATTTCTTCAGCTGCTCTTCCTGCTCTGTTCTGCATTTCCTCCCTCAACTGCGGTTCCAAAACTTCTCTCTTATACAGCCTGGCAGAGGTAATCCCA
Source organism: Callaeas wilsoni (assembly GCA_013398955.1). Lineage (NCBI taxonomy): Eukaryota > Metazoa > Chordata > Aves > Passeriformes > Callaeidae > Callaeas > Callaeas wilsoni. The sequence goes on along the minus strand of VWPU01016482.1, from coordinate 11,223 downwards.
GGTATTTAAATTTACAGAGCAATACTGCACAAGGTAAGGGGGAAATACACAAAAGCTCATCACAAGAAACTGAAACAAAATTCAAAAAGTTTCAAAAGTCAAAAAGAGCATGACTGCTATAGCAGCCATACATACATTCATTGATAAAATTGCATGTCTATTTTGTGCATACAGAATATAGACATACAGCTCACTGCCTCGACAAAATCGAGATGCCTACCTTGATAACTGCTATCAGCAGTTTACACAAGTAAAAGTTTTCCACACAGATGACAAGGCTTCCTAAAATGAGAGACTGTACTAAAAAATCAATGTTCAAAAAGAAAACCCAGCATGCCTGTGGCTGAACCAGAATTGTGTGAATCCATGATTCTTCTGTGTGTAGAAGCACCTACTGACAGCTGCACTTGCTGGTGGGTATGGTTTGATTTCACCATCTACTTCACAAATATCCGCAAAAGGTTTTTTGCATATAAATATTCATAAGGTGCAAATTAGTGGTTTCACAGCTATTTTCCCTTTCTTTTCCTCCCACAGTCTGCTACAATAAAACCTCATTTCACAGAATCACAGTTAAATGTAAGCAAGGTCTCTCCCTTGATCTCCACTCAAGTGTATCAATCCCTCGAGATTATTTAAAATACTGATTATTTAATTGTTTCTGATGCCTCTGAAGCAGGACATACATACATTGTATATACATACATACTGACTTCCAGCTGGAGAAAATAATTGGAACTCTCAAAATATTTTGAAAAAAGGCTGAGAGATGATCCCAATGACCAGTTCAAAACCTGCAAAGTGTAACAAATGTATCACACACAACAGGTCCTACTTGAAATCACCTATCTCAACAGCATGAACTTCAGACAGTGTCCTAGTAGCAAATCACATTTGTTTTACGAAAAGAGAGGTGTAGCATGGAAAACATTGGTACATTGTGTGGGTGGAAAACGACAGAGTTTCTGCAGAAAAAAAAATAAAAACGAATACCCCTCTCCCTTTTAAGCAAGTTACTTAAAACAAACATCTATGAAGGTAATATAAAATATACAGGTCCAATCCAGAGTCCTGACTCCCAAAAACTCTCTGTATTTGAAAACACTGATTCCTAGTCCCACAATTTAGCTTTCTTAAAAGTTATTTGACCTAAAGAGCAGAGCTCATTAACTTAACATTGAAGTCAGAAAACTCACAGAGGACAGATCACATGCTGAGGAAATCCATCCTGATCTCAGGACTGAAGAAACACCACCTGCAGCTACCACTGCTGCTGACACAGACCATTCTAAGGACAGACACATATGAAGACCATACACACAATATCCTCATCCTAGAGTAATTTCATATGTTTTTTTATAAATACTGGTAAGTTTTAGGAATAGAAAAATATATTTTTAAAATGAAAAAGAGAGGTTTTAGTCCCAGACTCCTAAATGAATAGTATTTAAGTATTTAATCTGAGCGCTGAAGAAATGAATCCATATCACTTGCTGATATACAGTAAACACAGGCATGGCGGCTGATCTGCTTACAGCACTGCTGTATTTCTTACAATAAAAAGATAGAAGAATTCTTAACGAACATTCCATTCCACCTTGCAGTCCCTCCTCAGCCATCAGGCAACACTTGGGAAGGTTGGAACTACAGGGGGTGGAGGACAGCTCAGAAAGAAACTTTCCCTTGACTGTCTCAACCGCAAGATGTTCTAGAGGATTGTGGTATTTTGGTTTACATGCACTAGAAGAAATGCAGCGGAACATATGCCTGTTTTCCACTGTTTTCCTTTCTTCTCTTCCTCAACATTTGTTTTCTCCATCATCTGATGTCATTACATACATAAGAAAAGTTAAATATTTACAGCAGCTCAGGCAGACACAGCAAACCCCCTTAACCATTCCCTTGGGAAACCCATCTCTCTGATTCAGTTTCCAGGGAACCACAAGACAAGTATTTTTTCCTATAAAGAAAGACGACACGACAGTTCCACATTGAAACTATTTTCTCCCAATTTCAAACCCAATGCCAGCATATACAAATTCAATTTGCTGTCCTGTTTTTTCCAATAAATGGAGCTTTACCAATGGATCTAAGCAGAAATGCCATCAGTGTTTAAGTGATTGTTGGATTTTATTTATTTGATATGAAATAAGCACTAAATGAATTGGAAAACTAATCTGCAAATGACATTACTACCTTGAATAGATTTAAGCTACTCCATGTCAAACTATGACTTATTGTTATACAACTTTGATCACTGGCTAAGTGTACAAAGCCTACAGTGTACAAAGCATCAGAAATGATCTTTATAAAAATAAGATTAGCAAATAATAAGAACAAGGTGGTTGCTGGAGATATTGTTGACACTTCATATTAAAGCCAGAAATTGTTATGAAATTGAGTGCTGTAACAGGAAAAAAAAGTGATCATCAATAAAATTCATTTGTTGGAGCACTCTGTTATTGGCATTTTATAAAATTGGAAATCATGAGACTGCTACTTTCCACAAGTTTGACTGAGTAAGATCATTTAATAACATTACTAAGAAAAGGGAACAAGCTGAAAGTTACAGCAAGAGAAGCATTTTCTCATTGATGTTTTAAAATATTCTATGCTAATTCTTCCCCTTTTCTCATAGAGATTTAGGAACCTGCTTCAGGGACATGCATAACCATGTTCTTTCAGCTCCATTTGTTAGGGCAGTGCACAAGGAAAGAGGGCACAGAAGGATGAATGCCCTGAGCGGTATGAAGATGTGGGACTGAAGAGGTGAAAAGAGGCTTGGAAGGAAACATCTAGCACCCTCTGCTACTGTGTCTTCCAAACACCCTGACTGCAGGAGCTGGCCAACACACTTCAGAATTGAAATTGTAGCCCTCAGTGAGAAGCAAAGCAAAGCAATAGTCCAGCCTCCATAGTCAAATACCTCTACTACTTTATTGTTTTGTAGTCAGTCAGACACAAAGCACAGCTCACTGCACTTTTGACCTGTTAGCTAAAGCACCAGTTAGGGTTCCTAATTGTTCATTTATTAAATATATCTTATGCCTGTTTCTAACAGTAGGATATCCAAGAAAACACTGCTATCTACACAAAAGAATTCACTATTCAAACACACACTCTGAATAGCTTCCCAGCCTCTGTAATTTCCTTACTTGCAGCATTCTGTAGTTGAGACATTTCCAGTATCCAAATGTTGCATTTCATCTTCCTTAATCTATTCCAAATAGATCCACTATGACTTATAATAAGTAACCCTGAATGGCAGATTTCTGAGGCAAACACGTGATTTATGATTTAGCTTTAAAAAGACCTCTTACTATTAACATCCAAACTCCTGTCAAACGCTCTTGTAAGGCGGCACATGCTGATTGGGCCTGCTGGAGTGTTATGTGAAAATGGCTGCTAACAAACACACCAAGGCATTCCTTGGTTTGGGAGCGTTATTCATGCTGTTCTGAGGAAACTGGCTCGTGCCCACCCATCAGCCTCATCACCAGCTGATTTCCCACAGAAGATTCCCAGCCACAAACACGAGTGTTTCATTTGAATCACACAGGTGCTCCATGGGACAAAAGTAAATCAATATCCTCACAAGTAAAATTGACTCAGCAGCATTTACAGCATCATTATATATTTTATTTTCACGCACATACCCTGATAGGCCACTGAATTTGCACCTCCCCTCAACCCAGAAATATTTGAATAAATGTTTCCTTCAATAAACATTATATTTGGAGCTTTTTATTTCTCCTTTTCACATGATAAATAGGTTCATAGATCACAATTAACTCTTTCATTCTTCTTGTACAGAATATACAATCATATTTATTCCCCTAAGCTTTGCTTAGATGACTATATGACTACAGCATAAACTTCTGCATATTCTTTAACATACACATACAGGACAAGAGTATGAATTAGAACCTTTTATATTATTCTGATGATATTCACTGATGATCACATACTGAAATGTGGCCCTATTTAAATAATTTATCAAAGAAAAAGATAACATAAAAATTAATATTGACCTAAAAGTCTAATTCACCTCATAGCACGTAGGGAAGATTAGTCTACAGCTTAATGTACATTAGCAAATCTTTTTTTTTCTGTGGTTGAGTCTTTTTTATTTTTTTTGGGCTCAGTTTGTTTTACAGTTTTGCACTCTACCTTATGACACAGGTAAGCAAACGGAGTGTGCAGGCAGAAGCGGATTGACTGAGCTGCTCGCCCATGACCCGGCCAGGCCGGCTGCCAGGGCAGCAAACACAACAGAGCCCTTCTCCACCAGCACAGCCACAGCCAGCCCAGGCTCTCCCTGACTTCAGGATGGTTTTGCGTCAGGACCGTGCTCTGCTTTGGGACATCAAATTTCGTTTTACACGTCTTCAGAAAGCTCCTGTGTAACTCTAGCTGTTTGATACCATCAGAACTTGGCCCTTCTTTTATGACAAACTAATCACAAAAAGAGTTTTCTCGTCTAAATTGTAAAGTAGTCTGCAGGAAATTAGCTGTAAAAGAGACAGGAGGCTTTTGTGGCACAGCTGAAAGCTTATGAAAAATAAATTACAGAAGAAACATTTTTAATAGACATGCTTAATGTTTTTATTGGTGAGAATGCTGAAGTGGCTGCCAATTCAACTTTGCATCCAAATTGTCAAACATTTTTGCTTGTATGTGTGACATAATAAAAATCTCCATTGTAAAAGTCTTAAGAACACTAAGTAATGTAACACTGGCTTTTACAGCATTAAAAAGGAATAATAGACTTGTGTCCAGTTATTGTATTTAGAGAAATGCAGAAAACCCATTAGATTTCAAAGACAGACAAATTGTTAAATGGCTTTTGCCACTTTGATCTGCACAAAAGACAGAAATCATTCCTTGGGAACATTTTCAATTTAAACTTGTCTCCTTAAAATATGCTTTTCAAAGTGTGCATTAAAATAAAAGCTATATTCAAATGCAAACACTCAACTAATAATTTCTCCATGTTGATAATTGTATTAATCGGGTAGCAATCTGTGCATCTGTGATATTGCTGTGACCTCTTCAGCTGAAAGCAACTTCTAACAGGCACTCTGAAAATTCAAGAGTCATTGACTTGAGTGCAAGAATTTTCTATTTACAAAGAAACGTGTTCAGCTGGTAAACAGGAAAAAAGAATTCAAGATAATCCGAAAGATGAGGCAAACCAACTAGAATCAATTGAGGCATAATAAGAAAACGAAGCAGTAAAAACAATTTAAATGGTTCTCCTGCTGCCACAACCAGTCCAAGATGAAAGCTTAACTTCGCTCCTTAAGCAGAGAAAGTCCTTTCCAACACCTTCAGTGTAACTCCAGCACACCTGGAAACTTAGCAAGGGCACAGTCTGTTTCCAAGGGGAGAGTCAGACAGGCAAAACCAAAACTGCCACAAAGTATACCTGCCACAAGTACAGTGGAAAAAACTCTGGAAGGTAATGTCAGTGTTTACAGAATAACTAAAGGAACAACAGATTAGAAAGTGTGAAGGTTACAGTGGAGATCGAAGCTCAGTAAATATAATCTTTTCCCAGGCAAGACCCCCTTTGACAACCCCAGGAAAAAGGAGAAGGAGTAAGACATGGATGATGTCCTCACTTGTGTTCCCAAAACAGAAATTACCATAAGGAACAGTAGGTAAAAATAAAAGAGAAATTTCTCCTTTTTTTTTAACAGAAAGAAAAAGCTGCTGAAGAAGCAGTCAGTAGGAAAAGGATAGCCTCATACTTCATCATACTTTGAAAATACAGCCTTATTGAAGCATTTCATTTACATTAGCTCTTTAGAAAATAAATCCCACATGTCAGCCTTTATGTCTTCTACAGAGAATAATCCATTCCTCATAAAAACAAATAATGTTCTCATAGCATACAGAGCTATGACATCATTTTGAAAAGCAGTATTCTATCTGCAAGTAACTGCCACAGAACACTCCACGTGTCCTCAACAGTTAGTCTTTGAAGGGAAGGAGAGTACAAGACTCAGAACACTGAATATTTAAGAATGTAACTAGGTTTACTTGGGAAGCAAATCCAAGGAAGTTACATCAGGCTGCCAGTGTCAGTGTGAGAGCTCACCTCCATCTAGACTGCCCCCGAATCCTTTTCCTCTGCAGTACTAAAGACATGAAGAAATAATCAGGTAAATATTACAAAATCACATGCTTATAAAGACAGCAGCCACTCCTAAGTAAGATGAAACTAGAAAAAAAGGAACTATTATTCACTAAACTGTGTCCACCTTCAGAAGCTTTCGTTTTTAAGTCTTGATCTGGTACCACCTTCCACATAGAAGCAAATTTGGAGACCTAAACTAAGACAGAATTCAATAACAGATGCAACAAGCAGTATGCAAGAACAGTTATTTTTTATTATAAAAAGATATAAATAGAAATTAAACATATATGAGAATGGCATTCTGGACACTACTTGACTGTATCATCAGTTTATTACTTGCTTATATAGATATTGCAATTATTCTTAGAGAGAGTTTATCTTCACTCCTCTCTGTGCCAGCTATTATCATGAAATTCTAACAGCTCATCTCCTCTCCTGTCTCTGGATTTGATTTCCTACTTCCTACAATCTTCCCTCCAAAGGAGAAGGGAAAAAAGAGAAAGAAATAATCAATACAAGATGCAGGTTTCAGGCAGGGCTTCACAGCATCTCAGTGGTCAAACTGGACAGGGATGCAGTTTGAAGGATTCAGAGATAGTGGATCAGCTGTACCCTTGCCACAGAAAAAAGCCAAGGCACCTGACTCCACGCGGGGCAGATGGGCTGAACTTGAAACCTCTGTGGCTGGTTTCATCTTCAAGTCCACATCTCGAATTTTATTGCACTTTTTTAAAAAAAATGCTTATGTCAAAAACTGAAAGACGCTAGGAAACTCTTCCCTGCCCCCTAATGCCTACAAATCAAAGACAAAGCATGGGCAGTGCCACCCCGCCTGCCCCACAGGCCCCTCTTAACTGCTACACTCGGCCCATCACTGCTCCCTCAACAGGAGAAACATTTGCTTCCCTCAGGCAGTCTCGACCAGGCAGATGTCAAAAGCCTGAGAGTTTCTCCGTGCCAGTCCTTACCCAAATGTTGCCTTTTCCAGCCTCCTTTACATCCAGTAGAGGAAGTCTTGTCCTTAAGTTTTACAGTTTAAATATTTGAACAAAGGTATTGTATTCTCTTAACACTCATAACTTCTATTCTCAACCTGTATCTATCACACTTTGCTCATTAATAGGCCCTAGTGATTTGCGTGTCCTAGTTCTGAATGAAAGCTAAAAACTTTTATGAGGAAAAGAATTTTAAAGCTGTTGAGCACAGTTAAAGCCATAAACTCTACCAATACATAATTTCTAGAAATGGCAACTTCCTCAAAGCCAGCCTATTTAACAATTTCATCCTTTAAAAATACTTCTTTGCACAAAACCTGGCCAATGCCAAGGTGTTTTTTCCTTATAGTTATTTACATCCCAACCCCTTGTCAATATGGCTCAAAAAAAAAAAAAATTCAAGCGCTATACTCCAGATGATTTCAGCACAAAGCTGCAGAATAGAGCAGCAGGAAAACTAATCCTACACATACTGGGATGAGATGTGAGAACTACATAGTATTTCAGGAAACATCATGTTATTTCCTAGAACTGCTCATTTCCCTGGGTTGATTTCTCAGCTGTCAGCAGGACAAGGCTCCCAGCACCTAACACAACAGGTTTCTCACAGGAACTTTTTTGTAGAAAGTCTTTTAGATTTCCAGAACCATGCAAAGAACTTCAAGTCCATCTTTCCTTTGCTCAGCAGAGACAACAGTGCCTTCTAATTAAAATCGGAGATATTGCGAAATATCTTACAAATGGCACAGTACAATTGTATGCTAATAAATCTATACTTCCATGATACTCAAATAAACAAGAGAGTACTGTACTGAAAGGAGGACTTCCCACTCTTCCAATAAGAAAAATAATATTATGAACTTCAAATTTTGCCTGAGGACAACATGACATCATTAGCATGAGTTACATATGTAACTAACGTGTTCTAAATGAAATGAACATGTGAAAAGCTGAAAGAAAAATGATGGAGTTAACCCCAACTAAGAGCCATACAGCACACATGGATGTGTGCAGAGAAGAGCTGGGGCACATCCTGCTAAAAGGTTTTAGGCCATTAGGAGAAGGTAAAGGAACAGCAGCCTGTTCTCCAGCAGCAGGGATGGCAAGCATCCCCTTCATTCTGGTGTTAAGTAATTCTCTAGAGAACTGCAGAAGACATACAGAAAATCAAGATTTTATCTAGAACAGACAAAGAAATAATGAAAATGAACTCAGACACTTACAAAGCAGAATTGAACAGACAAGGAAATGAAACAGAAAGGAGAAATTCAAAATTATCATGCAGGGCAACTTTGGATAACTAAGCATTTAAGTGCTATCCTGATGAGCAGGAGCTTTTCCTGACAAGTGACTTGCAAGAAACAAAGTTGTGGCAATATTTCCGCTACTAAAGGAAACTTCCATGAACAGCAATGGCTGCAACTAAACCAATATGGTAAAACACACCAAGAACACAAAATTGCTTTAAGGAATTGCAAACATAAATCTCTCTCCTGCAATATCATTTTCTTCCCCGGTGCTGAGCTTTATGGAGCATGCCATCAAACTGAGCACTGCTGCAGTGCCATTGACCCCCACAGAGCTGCTGTGAAACTGCATTGTGTCTGCCTCTCCAATGAGGTCTGTTTGCCCTTTTAAAAAAGTATTCTCCTCCCTCAGAATTCAGGTGCTGGTCCAGAACCAGAAAAGAGTTTTCATTTCTTTTCAACCAGAAAAGACACCTACTTGTGTTCTGGAATGGTTTTTCTCCCTTGACACTTTGTCTTCCCCTAGGGGAGCACCTCCAAGATGGGGCTGTGACAGGGGCAGGGAAAAGCCTGAGGAAACCTTGCCACTCAGCAGTTTGAGGGAGACACGGCCTCTTAATCTTCCTCCTCCGCCTCCATAAAACAGATCAGATGGCTTTAAGGCAAAACCTTCAGCCTCCTCTGAATACCTGGGCTTCTCCTTGAACTCACCACCAGCAGGAAGGAGGAAAGGATGGCATGGAGAAAAAGACAATGTGGCTCAGACAACAAGGCAAAAAATAGTTTCGAGCCCACTTTTCCTGTGGCAAAGGAACAATCTGACTGTAAAATTCTGAAAAAACAGATTAGCTCCATAGCTGAGTCATTAAAAGGTGTCTCACATTTAATTCTATGTCAGAGGCAAAGTTCTTGTGGACAAAGCACTCTGCTCATTCCATAAATGAAAGCAGGAACTGGCCTCTCCCCTATGCAAAAAAGGGACAAAAAATAAAAGATTTCTTTCATGGGAATGCACACAATTTGATCACAGTGACACTGATTTGTGCAAAAGCTTCTCTGCTTTCTTGTTTCTTCCAGTTCAAGAAAGTTTGCTTTCTTTCCTTAGAGCCTGCTTGCTATCAGAGGTACAGGGATCTGAAGGAGAGAGCAGAGCCCTGCCCAAAGGCAAGAGAAGTCAAGATGTTATCAGAAATGGGCCCTTTTTCAGGTTTTTGAGACATTTGGGACCTGTACAGATGTGAGTTTTCATTTTTATTGTTGCAGCAAGAATATCATTCCCTTATGAGAAGCCTTCTGAGCTTCAAGCCACCTCTTGGTTTCATTAAATGGACCTTCCCTCCTCAGTGTGCACCTCAGAGAAGGTAAATTTGATATCCACAGTCCTTAATGAGGTGACAGGATTTTCTGTTCTAGAAAGGAGGTGCTCTATCACTGCTATTTTGGGTGACTCCTTTGGTAACTAGTGCACCCTGAATATATTCCTGTCCCTTTCCCCCTCATGACCCCTAAAGGCAGAAACAAGGACCAGATTTCCTGCAAAAGCCATCTGCAGGAAAAAAAATCAAGTTCATTTTTGTTTCTCCAGATCAAGCTTCTTTTTTGGGAGATTAATCTTATATTTCAGAAGACCACAACTAAAACAGTATGGCAACAGGCCAATTTTCCCACGCTTGTCCCTCGTAAGTTATAAAAGTGTGTTTTATATTGGAGTTTTAAATGCAATAGCAATTCCTAGTTTATATCCTATAGATCTTATACATTAGGTCAAAATACAAACGACCCAGAGAGCAGGAGGATCTGAGTTTTCTCTTAGATTTGGCATAAACCCCAATACTGAGTATGTTTGCAGACAGCTGGGAAGGGGAGAAGGTACATAAGGATCAGTAGGGGGTTTTTTGTTTGTTTGTTGTTTGGGTTTTTGTTTGGTTTTGGGTTTTTTTGGGGGGGGAGGGGTTGGGTTTTGTTGTTTTTTAATGAAATCGAAAGACTACAAACCTTCAAATTGAGACACAGAGTAACAACATTGCCCACAGAGAGAAGAACCAACAGCTGCAGGCACCCATCCATTGCTACTTTCTTATGACATGAACATTTTAACTGCATCAGAACTGTGGTCTATCTAACTGTGAACACAAGTAGCAGGACATGGTGCCCATCTCAAGTGAGGAAAAAAAATCAACCTCGTAACACACCCAAAAAAGTGCTTGAACAAAATACAAGTTTTCCTCCTTAAAAGTATAGATTTTTACTTTGTAAAAAGCAAGGTCAGAATTGTGGGCGTTGCTTTAAGAAGGAAAAGAATCTAATTAGGACTTTTTTTTTTAATTAAGTACAACGCAGAGCAGTTCATCTAATTCAATAAATGCAACAATAAAGAGAGCTCCAAGTATCAGATCTTTGTAACAACAGTGTTTGGGTTCACCCTTCACATTAGCAGCTGCAAGACAAATCAATCACGAAGTGAGGAACACTTGAGCAGGGCTGACTCCAGGAAACCGAGGACAGCACTACAAACACACGTTACCCATTCCACAAGGTTAAATTAATGCGAAGTAAATTCCTCAAGTTATGTAAATAAATTACAGTAATGTTGTCTGACAGCTTGCATTAAGTGAGATTAATTCAGCAAACATCAAGTATGCCGGGGACTTAGGCCCTCACGTAGCGCTGTTCATCGGCGGGCAGGCAGGCAAACGCTCAGAGGCGGGGAGGCCGCTGCAGCCCGGCGCCTCAGCAGCAGGCCCAGCGCCTGGCTCCCCCGGCCTGGCTGCCCCGGCCTGGCTGCTCCGGCCTGGCTGCCCCAGCCTGGCTGCTCTGGCCTGGCTGCCCCAGCCTGGCT
>VWPU01016478.1:0-12769 GCA_013398955.1 Callaeas wilsoni | reverse complement strand
GCCTGCATGTGGCGCGAACAATCCCGCACTGGGGGGCTGGATTTGGGGAGAAAAATACCTCCCTGGAGGCCTGGATTTGGGGAGAAAAATACCTCCCTGGAGGCCTGGATTTGGGGAGAAAAATACCTCATTGGAAGCCCGGATTTGGGGAGAAAAATACCTCACTAGAGGCCTGGATTTGAGGACAAAAATACCTCACTGGAGGCCTGGATTTGGGGAGAAAATTACCTCAATGGAGGCCTTCAGCCACCTGTGCCCTGTCCTGAGCAGGGGGAACATGTTCTTTGCAGTAAAAGGCAGTAAAAGAGGAGGACAGAGGATTTCCCAAGCGGGATGGGAAAATGGGAACCCATTCTCAGCAGCAAAGAAGGGCCAAGTGAAGTGCCAGAGGATCACAAACCCATGGAATTGTTTGGGTTGGGGGATACCCTAAAGACTGTCCAGTCCCACCCCCTGCCACGGACCTACACCCTGTAGGGATCTGATGAGATCACTTTGAACAAGATGCACTTGTTCAAAGTGCACAGGATCCCAGAAGGGTTTGGGAGGGAGCTCAAAGGCCACCCAGTGCCAGCCGTGCCCTGGGCAGGGACTGTCCCAGTGTCCCACAGCCCCGTCCAGCCTGGCCTTGGCCACTTCCAGGGCTGGGGAGATGCTGGAGGCGGTGGGGGCAGGAAAAGCCAGGAATGAGAGGGCACTGGGCCAGAGCCAGGAGCTCCAGGCTGTGTTTGGAGTCCACCAAAGCCCTTCAGCAGCATTTCAGCTCCTGCCTTTGCCTCCCGGCTCCCGAGTGTCCTTGGACTCCCTGCCTGAGGTGTCTCTCCATAAAGCAGGGGTGGCATCAGTCCCCAGGCACGTGCTGTGGCAGGAGGACGAACCTATCGATGATTAGAAAGTGTTCAGGTAACTATGGCAACAGATATTCCGCCTTTTTGCATCTCGCAAAGGAATCAAAGAGCCTGAATGTGCCCTGAACCCTCCCCAGCACCCCGAGCTGACTCAGCCCCTCCTTCCCCGGAATTATTCCAGCAAAGGTTGCTTCTGTTGGGTTGGAAGCAACGGAGTAAATTTTTTAAAAGCACCTTGCTTTATTGCTTGCTGGGCAGATTATTCCCAACATCACGGCTTCGGCTTGGAAAGAGGCCATAATGTTCGATGGCAATAAAACGGAGAGCTGAGGCTCAGAATTTATGGCTGCGAGCTAATGAAGTGCAGGGATGAGTGTTCAGTGCAGCCCTGCTCCCCGCACCCCTCAGCAGCTCTCGCTGTCCTCCCCAGCTCCTCGCAGGGGGTTCAGATGATCCAGGAGCCCTGAGCCTCCCTGCTGATATCCAGCGTTTTCATTTAATCGAAACAACTTCAGTCACTGCGAAAAGGAGCCAAGACAGGGGCGAAATTGCACCGTGAGAAGACAGGAGTGCCATGAAGAGAGAGAGCTCACCCAAATTCCAGGGAATAGGGGTGGCTGCTGTTTGCTATATTGGTGAAAGAGGAGAGCGTTGCAGGGAGAGGCTGAGCAGCTCCGCTCGCTCCGTGCATCCCAGGAAGGTGCTGCAGCTCCAAATCCAGGCCTAGGAGCTCTGCAGGAGATGGAAAACGTGGTGCAGGGCGTGGGGAGGGTCCTGAGGAGCTCCTGGGAGCTTGGCCAGGCTGAGCTGGGCACTGGCGATGCTGTGCCTTGGTTTGGGGAATTGTCTGCCCTCCATGGCAGCGAGGCCATGGAGATTCCCTGCCCATCCCTGGAGTTGTCCTCGTGGGGCTGCTGCCAGGAGGGAGTGGAGGCGTCTGCGCCTCTGTCAGGAACCAACCCCACCCTCAGGAAAGTGGAGATGGAAATCCCAGCAGCCCGGGTGGGTTTGCTCCCTCCCCTCCCTTTTCCTGAGGAGGCCTCCTTGTGTCCCGGCTTTTGTGCTTGAATGGAATACCTGCTGAGGTGTGAGCTGCTCCTGGGTGGGAGAGAGATCCCAGCAGCACCCCTGCATGAGCAGCACCTTCCCCACCCTTCCCAAACCAGGAGGGAACAAAAGATCCCCCCGAGGATCCTGTGCCCTGTGCCCTGGGATGGCCCTGCTGGAGCAGGGAGGTGCCACCAGACGGGACCCACTGCGGTCCCTTCCAACCTGACCCCTCCTGGGATTCCGGGATTTTCCCCACTCGTCTCTGAGCAGAGCTGTACTGGATTGTGTTGTGGTTTACTCTTTGTTTTTGTGTCCACTATGAAAGAATCCAAGGAGCTGTATTCAGAGCGGTTAAACATCCACGCGAAGCTTGTCCTTATTCCGGCTCCCAGAGCTTCCCAGTAACTCTCATTCCCAGTGGATTCCCTCTGGCAAGGCAAAGGCATCGGAAGCCAAGTGTGCTTCCCCTCTCGCCAAGGACACTTGTCCAGCAGCACCATTTGGGGACACTGGGGTGGCACCTGGCCAGGGATGCAGCAAAGCTGAGGAACGAGTGACCTTGGCTGCCGATTTGCCTCTCTCCTGGAGGGCAGGGCTGGCACTGGAGCATCTTCTCCCTTGCTGGAGATGGAGGGAGCTGAGCTGAGACTTCCAGAGTGCCTGAATTACACATTCCTCGTGTTATTCCTCCAAACTCCAGAGAGGTTTTACAACCTGTGTGGTCTGAGCACCTTTCCCTGTATAAGCACATTCTAAAAAGCTGAAAAGCCTCTGAAATGCTTTAGGAATCTGGCTCACCTTACCTTTGGCTGACAGGAATGTTTGCACTTCACAGAGAGGCAGATTCCAGGTGCTGTTTTCACTCAAACCCCCTTCGAGCCATAAACTGCCCTGGACACCTCTCCAGGTTAGACTCAGCCCAGGGATACTCCCAAACCCGTGTGTTTGGCTGGAAATGAAATGCAGGAGACAGCAATTGATTAAGAGCTGCTGGAAACCCTCCCAGGGCCGCTTTGATCTTTCTGCAGGAAAAGCAGCCTGGTGATATTTAACTGTTTTTGCCCAGCCAAGCTGCTTTAGAGGCAGTGTTCCTGTGCTGTCCGGAGTCACAGAGCTCCGGGGATGCTGTCACACAAACCCGTCACATTCTGCTCTTGGCTGCTGCACTGGGCTTTGAGCTGCCCTAAAACCTTGCAGTAACAAGTTCCTGCGGTCCAGAGGAGTTGGCTGAGGCTGGTTTTGGTTCACTCATCTCGGAGTGACCTTCCAGCTGTCGCACCCTGGGTCTCCTTCCCTCCTCAGCTGTACCAGGGGTAAAAATCCTCTTGCAAAAGACCCCAAGGACTCTGTTCCTCCAGAACATCCGCTCCATCTCTTGGCAGCCCCACCTGAAACCAGACCCTTCTTCTTGTTGCACTGAAGTTGTTTGAGGGGACAAGGCAAAACCCCAAATCCATGTCCTTGGAGAGCACATCTGCCCAGATGTGTTTGGGGACAGGTGTGGGCAGGCCTTCCCAGCACATCTGTTTGACCCCTCATTTCCAGCAGTACTTGAGCATGTGGTGCAAGGGCAGCCCAAGGGCCAAATCCGTGCTGGTGAATCCCTTCTCCTGCTCATCCCAACCTCTGGATTCCAGCTGTGCCAGGCCGTGGAGCGTGACCACAACCCTTGGGGTGGGCACGAGCTTCTCCCTGGGGCAGGGCTTGGGAGGAGCCCGGGAGTGGGACATTTCCTGTGAGCGTGGGACCTTTTCAGGGAATGCTGCCTCTGTAACAGGGTTCAGGTTGTCCCTCAGCCCAGGGGGACAGAACCAGGGCAGAGCTGCCTCTTCCCACCCGGGACCAGGAGCCAACGAATGGAACCACTCAGCTCATCCCCCTGAGCAGCTGCTGGCTGCGAGCTGGGCACCTCAGGTGTTGCTGGAGGTCACAGAGGTGCCTGTACCTGGGCGGGGAGAGGCTGCATCCCCCTGACCTGCCGAGGGCATCCCTGGGCTCCTCCTGAGCTGCTCTCCCTGCTGCAGCACCAGCCCCATCCCTCTTGATGGGATTTATTCCAAGCCAAGCGAGGCCTGGTGGCAGAGCGGCCCTGGAGGAAGCACACACGTGTGTGTGTGTTTGTGTGTGTGTGTGTGTGTGTGTTTGTGTGTGTGTGTTTCCCAGGAGAGGGTTTGCTCCTTGATCCGTCGGCTCCAAGGGGAAGGGAAGGACCCTCACATCTCGTTCAGTGCTTTATTCACACACATGTAATTAAGATCTCCCGTATCTACAACTCGGCCTGCCTTTAATTAGAGGCGTTTCAGCACCACAAGCGCTGGCACAAACAGATAATGGAGCTGCCTCTGCGCACCGCCAGGAGACAAAACCGAGCACGGGAAAAGGCAATTTCCCTGGAAATTAACCGTGCTGTCTGCCTTGGAATTCACTGCTCCGTCCCCCACAAGGATGACGGGAAGGAGATGAGAAGCCATCCCTCTGTCCTGGGGCTCTGGCCAAGCTCACAGGGCCAGAGAGGAGCTGTGCCCACGTGGGAGGCGCTGCCAGCTCCTTTAGAGCTCAGCTCCTGGTGGGATGGGCACCAGGCCCTGGCTGGGACCCCCAGGGACCCACCAGCTTCTGGGAAGGTTCAGTTTAGGGCAGTAACCAGACACGGCCACCCTACACTGCCAGCCTTGTGTCCCAGCTGGGGCTGAGCCCCGTAGGAGGAGGGTAAATCCTAAACCCTTCCTCCTCCCATCCTGTGCTGCTTCATCCCCTCTGGGCCTCAGCTCTAGAGCCATGTCTGAGCCTGGTTCTGAAACACGGGAGGAGGAGGAGATCCTGGGCTGAGGAGGGTGAATCCTAAACCCTTCCTCCTCTCATCCTGTGCTGCTTCATCCCCTCTGGTCCTCAGCTCTAGAGCCGCGTCTGAGCCTGATTCTGAAACACGGGAGAAGGAGGAGGAGGAGATCCTGGGCTGAGGATGGGGCACTGCTGCTGTCTGTGGGCCACACACACTTTGAGTTAAATCCAGCTTTGTGAGCTTCTCACACTCTCAGATTTGGGGGAAGAGAACAAACCAGGCAATAAAGGAAGCTGCCACTTGGGAACCCTTCCANAGAGCCAGGTCTGAGCCTGGTTCTGAAACACGGGAGGAGGAGGAGGAGGAGATCCTGGGCAGAGGAGGGTAGATCCTAAACCCTTCCTCCTCCCATCCTGTGCTGCTTCATCCCCCCTGGGCCTCAGCTCTAGAGCCAGGTCTGAGCCTGGTTCTGGAACACGGGAGGAGGAGATCCTGGGCAGAGGATGGGGCACTGCTGCTGTCTGTGGGCCACACACACTTTGAGTTAAATCCAGCTTTGTGAGCTTCTCACACTCTCAGATTTGGGGGAAGAGAACAAACCAGGCAATAAAGGAAGCTGCCACTTGGGAACCCTTCCATTTTTTTGTTATTTTTCCATTATCTCATCCGTGAGGGAGAATTGTTCTGTGCCAGAAGGGCCGGTCTCCTGGGTGGGGAGGTGGGGCTCGGCTGGCAGAGCTCTGAGGCATTTACCTGCTGGTGAGAGCAAGGAAAAGATTGTTTTCTCAGTGAAGAGCAGCTCGTTTTCCCACTTGCTCTGCGCGCAGAGGAGCTTGGCTGCATCCAGGGGATCCCTGGGCCAGCCCTGCCCTGGAGCTGGGGTAGGACGGCAGGAGGAGAGGAAAAGAGGCAACACCAGCAACAGCAGCAGGAGCTGGGAGGAGCAGGAAGCAGCACGCAGGGAGAGAATCGCAGAATCCCGAGGGCTGGAAAAGGCTTTGGGGATCATCAAGTCCAACCACAGCCCAGCCCCACCAGTTCACCACTCAGCCCTCTCCTCAAGTGCCACATCCACACGATTTTAGAACCCTTCCAGGAACAGTGACTCCACCCTGGGTAGGAAAAAGGGTGACCCGGGCTGTGCAGGTTCTTGTGCAGAGTTTTGGATGCAGAGCAATGCTGGGAATGGGTCCCTGTCCCCTCCTTCCCATGGGCTGAGGGTGTTGGCTGTGCCATTTCCAGGGAGTTGCTCCTTTCCACTGAGCAGAACTTCTGGGATTCAAGTTCGTTCTGCTGTTTGTTTTCGTTTGCTAATTTATATTCAGGTGAGACAGAGTTCAGAGCTCAAGGAGCATTTTGTTTTGTTTGTGAGCTGATAATGTGTGGACAGATCCGTCCCAAGGCCCTGGTTTAACGGGAATGCTGCTCCATCAGCTCAGGAACGGGCTCATCTCAATCAGCTCGGTTGATATTTCTCCCCTCCGGCCACTGAATCTCCTTTTTAGTCAGCAGAGAAAACTCATTTCAGCTTTACCGCTGAAATCTGCCACAGGGTGGGATGAAGGACTCTTCTCTCTCCCAGGGGAATACTGGAGGGGCTCAAAGACACGGATTTAAGTGAGAACCCACAGCTCAAACTCCATGCAGACAAAAAAGAGGTGACAGGTTTAGCAGGACAAAGAATTCCTCACTAATGACACAAATATATCCTTGGTTCTGGTGACAAAGGCACCCAGCAGCTGCAGCCGACTATTGAGGGGAAAAAAAAAGTCAATCTATGGCTAAATTAAAAAGAAAGAAATTAATACAATTTAATGAGTTTTAACTCCACAGAAAGTTGAAGAAGGATGGGATATTTTGATTTTGGGCTCATTGCAAACAACAATGTGGTTTGACAGGAGATGCTAAATTTCCCAGAAGACCACTCTTTAATTAATTTAAAATCATAAACCAATTAACATATTTAATACTAAACGCCCATACAATTAATTTGGCACTCGGAGAGGATGTGTGGTATTTAGGGAAAGGAAAAGAAAAGCCGGATTTCTCAGAGATAAAGAAGAAGTTGATTTATTTAAGCACCAAATTCACAAGGAGCAGGATGAACACCCCTTCAGGTGAAAATCTCAGCTCTTCTTCCATACATCCAACCTGAATTTCCCCTCTGTCAGTCTCCCATTCCCCTTTGTCCTGTCACTTCAGTTCCTGATGAAGATCCCTCTCCAGCTTCCCTGCAGCCCCTTCAGACCCTGGAAGGTTCTGGGAGTTCTCTGCACCTTCTCCTCTCCAGGGTGAGCATTCCAATCTCTCCCAGCCTGGCCCCACAGGGGAGGTGCTCCGGTCCCTTTATCCACTTCCAGGCCTCCTCTGGACTCACTCCAACAGCTCCTTGTCCTTCTGATGTTGGGGGCACCAGAAGTGGGCACTGTTCCAGGAGCGGTCTCCCCAGAGACAGAATCCCCTCCCCGGCCCTGCTGCCCACAGCTTTGGATGCAGCCCAGGGTTTGTTTGGATTTCTGGGCTGTGCCATCTCTGCCCCCAGGATTTGTGCCCAAACAGCTCAGAACACCAAGTTTTCTGGGAACTGATAAACTTCCTCTGGCTGTGGAGCTGAAGGAAAAGACAGCCAGGTGAGAGAACTCTTGTGTCTGGGTCTCGCCTCCCGGCTGGTTTCAGGTGACTCTCCCAGGAACCCCTGTGGATAATTTGTGTTCATCTTCCTCTCTCTTCCTTTGATGGACAAGTGTTTATTTTCTTATTTTCCAGCCCGAGTGGGGAGAAATGGAAGATGCCTGGAGCAACAGTTTTCCAGGTCATTAGGAAGCCAATCAGAGAGGGGCTGAGTCTTGGGCTGATGTTTTTCACTGGCATCAGAGAAGGAGGGCATGGCCTGTCCTATTCAAGCAGTTCAAAGAATTCCTCACATGGAGGAAGGAGCACCAAGTTTAAGGACTGGGAGAAAAATAAGGAGAAGATCAAATAAACTTTCAAACCTGGCTGTGTGTGATCTCAGAAGCCTTCTGACAATAACATGTTGTTCCTCATCATTACTGAAAGGCAGAATTAAAACTGCTTTAGTGCTTAAAAGCGCTTTTCTGGACTGCAGCACACCAGCACTTCTCCTACGGGGAGCAGGAAACTGGGAATTTCTGGGTTTATAACAATGGTTTGGAAGGCAAGGAAAAGCTCCCCCAGGTGCAGCTTCCCTGCAATTCCTGCTGGGAGCAATCCCCAGCCCAGCTCGGGGTGAGCGCAGACAGCCCTCGTTCCTGAGCACAGCCACAGTTTCTGAGCACAGCCCTTGTTCCTGAGCACAGCCACGTGTGCTGGGCTCTGCTGTGAGCACTGAAATTCCCATAAACTGGGACTTAATGGGAATTCTCAGCTTTTCGTGAGGTTTTAGAATTCTCAGGTTTTAGAAGGCTGAGGACAGTGAGCACAAAAGAGTTTGTAAGGAAAAAGGGAACTTGCGAATAGTCCTGATAACAGAGGCCATATCCAGAGAGTCTGGGGTACAGGACAGCTTGGGGTCAGAGAATCAGGGAATCACAGAGTGTCCTGAGTGGGAAGGGACCCACAGGGATCATTGATCCAGACCCCCCAACAATCCCACCCCGGGCATCCCTGGCAGCGCTGTCCCAACGCTCCTGGAGCAGCCTCGGGGCCGTGCCCATTCCCTGGGGAGCCTGGGCAGTGCCCAGCACCCTCTGGGGGGAGAACCTGTTCCTCAAAGGAAGCCTAAATCTCTCCTGGCCCAGCCCCAGCCCTTCCTGGGTCCTGCTCCTGGTCCCCCCTGCCCTCAGGCCAAAGCCCTGGCAGTGCAGGAGCTGCGGCAGAGCCTGGAGCCGCTCCCGGGGCTCAGGGCTGCCAGGTGGATGAGCAGCCGGGGGAATCCTCATTCCACCTGCCCTCCTTGCTCCCCGTGGGAATCACGGGGGTGTGGGGTCTGTCCCCCCATGTTTCCTGGACATGTGGAGATGGGTCAGCTGCTGGAAGATGCTTTTGCTCAGCCAACACCTCCCTTTTTGTGCCCTGCTCCTCTCCTGGAGTCCCAGCCCACCCAAATGCTGCAAACCGGCGTGGGAAGGGCTTTTAGGCCCTTTTTCCCAGGTGAAAGCACCGGGCTGTTTGTGGGACAATCCCCAGGAGTGCAGATTCACCTCACCAGTGATGGGATCACCATCAGACATCCCTCACAGGGCCTTGTTCAGCCTGTCCAGAGCCCAGGGCGCTGCAGGAGACAGCAGGGATGAAGCCCGACTGCTGCTCCAGCCACTTCTCGCTTGTTCCTGTTTGTTTCTTTGGGAATTGCCTCACTTACTCGAAATAATTTAAAATTTTGTACACAAAAACTAATCAAGAACCCAAATTATCTCCTTTTTAAGCGTGGGAAGAAATGCAGAATCAGCCTGAAATAATTTCGAAAATAATAAAGGCAGATTCAGTGACAGACTAAAAAGCAGAGCAAGTACAGCTGTGAGCTGGTCTAGGTTTATCCCAGCTACTGAAAAGCAGACAAAAGGTGTTGGTCTAGCTCAGATTTAATTTTTTAAACCAACACTCGGTTGCATAGAGATTGGGCAAATAATGAATATTCTGCTTCAGCTGCTGCACCAAAAAATTCAGAAGCAAAATGGCACATGTCACATTGAAACAAGATTGGTGCCGCTTCTTTGTAAGTGGGATGAAGACTCCCTTTAAAAACACTATTTTTAGTCAACTGGAATTTACCATTGACACGAAGTGAAATGTTTGTCTCCTTCTCAGAACCTGGGCCTCCTGCTCGGTGTTTTTCCTTCAGTGGGAGATGAGTGGGGGGAGGAATTTTGGAGCATTTCTTTGCCACTTTCAAATGGATTTCGCCCCTGAGAATTTCAGGTTTCTCGTAGTAGTTTCTTGTAACTTTTAGCACTTGTTAAAACAAGAACAATTAAGTCTGACCGTGTTTTAGGATGATTTGGGTCAGGGTGACCCCGGTCCCGTGAGTGACACCATCTCTGCGGCCACAGCAGCCCGGGACAGCCCCAGGCAGTCCCAGCAGCAGTTTGAGGCTGTGGGGTTCGGCTCCCTGCCCAAATGTCCATCCTCACCCATCCTGGCAGGACACCCCCTCCAGCCAGCCCCGGAGGGAGCTGCTGACAAACGGAGTTCTCTGGTGCGCCACTTGTCTGAGTGATGTGTCCTTCCCCCAGAATGCAGCCCATAATCACAGCAATTATACATGGCAATCATTAATAATTGCATTTCCCTTCAATCAATTTTTTTACTAAAATACAGCTTTTGTGCCAGATTCCAGTTCATTTTTCCCATAGATGTGTCTCGGGCCCTGGCAATGTTCCTGTGGGAAGATCAATCAGAACCCAGGACAGGATGACATGCTACATTTCTTGGGGGATCCAAGTTTTAATTAATTGTTATTCATAAACTAATTATTGGATTTACAAATGAGTTCTTGGGGAAATTCATTAGGCCTTGGAAGCTGCGTGTCAGCCATTTGCAGCAGGATGTGAATCTGCTTTTCTTCAGGAGATGGAAATCCGTGCCTTGAAATGATAAAGGGTTTGTTTTTCCTGGAGCTCCGGGGACATGGCCAAGGTCATCCCCCACCCTCTCCCTGCGAGGTGCTGGCGTTTGGCCTGCCTCGAACTTGGGGCAAGAGCAGCTTTGGGACACAAATTCTGCACTGGATGGAGAGAGGAGCAGAGTGTGTGCTCAGGAACAGCTCCAGGAGAATGCCAGGAAAATGTCCATTGCTTTCAGCCTTGACTCCTTCCCATTGGGAGTGGCCCCGAGCTGGGTGTGGGGCTGGGGCCTTCCACCGGAGCTGAATCCCAGCCTGGTTTGGCTTGGAAAGGACCTTGAGGATCATCCTTGGGCAGGGACACCTTCCACGGTCCCAGGCTGCCCCCAGCCCCAGTGTCCACCTGGCCTTGGGCACTGCCAGGGATCCAGGGGCAGCCACAGCTGCTCTGGGCACCCTGTGCCAGGGCCTCGCCTGGCAGAAGGTGCTGAACAGGAATCCATGGAATTCTGAGGGGCAGCTCCGACCTCTGCTCCCTGGGACAGGGCCAGGGCCCAGGAAGGGCTGGGGCTGTGCCAGGAGAGATTTAGGCTGGATTGAGGAACAGGTTCTTCCCCCAGAGGGTGCTGGGCACTGCCCAGGCTCCCCAGGGAATGGGCACAGCCCGAGGCTGCTGCAGGAGCGTTTGGACAGCGCTGCCAGGGGTGCCCAGGGTGGGATTGTTGGGGTGTCTGGGCAGGGCCAGGGCACTGATGATCCCTGTGGTCCTTTGCAATCAGGACATCCCACGATTCTGTGAACAGAGGGACAGCCCGCTCCTCCCCCTAAAGACAACTCTGGATTCTATTTTTTGGTGTGCCCTCATCATTTTACCTTTTCACCACCTTCCAAGATTTTGCCTCACTGCTGGAAACTGCCAGCCATGCAGGCCAGATGAATCGACATCATTTTCATCACGCCAAAGAGAGAAGAAGCGTTGATTGCAGGTTGATTTGGGACCTGGATCCTTGTGCCAGTGCCTCTGGAGTGGGGCACGGGTGCACTTTGCAGTGAGACATCGCAGCCCTGCTGTGAGCTGCTCTTTTTAGCAGCCTGTCCTCAGTCAGGGGTATTAATTGTTTTCAAATATCTGAGATGTCTGAGTTGTTCTTGCCCGAGGTGATAGGGAATTCTATTAAATTCTGTCAATTCTATTACATCCTGTCAATTCTATTAAATCCTGCCTGTTCCAATCCGGGCACCAGTGCAGAGATGCCTTTGACTCGTGGTTTGTAACTGAGAGGGTTCGAAGGTGCAACTGCCTGAAACCCTGGGAAAAGGGGAGTCTTCGAAGCACATTTATCTCCTGACCACATCACCTCTCAACCTGGCACATTTGGGAATTCAAAATATGCTGGGATGAAAGTTCCAAATGGAGCTTTTCAGAGCCCTTCCAGGCAGAACCAGAGCTGTAGGAGTCGAAGGTTGTGTTAGACGGAAAATCCCAGTTCAAATTAAAATCAAAAGTTGCTATCAGTGCTCCTAAAGTGGATGAAAAATGTCCTTGTTTATCCTACTGGAGTTTGCAGAAGCAGCAGAAATCCGTGTGCACTGCAAACCTCTGTGATTTGTCAGCTCTCCCAGAGCCCAGCACTTAATGGATGGGAAAGCAGAGCTGGCATTTCTAATCCACTCCCCTGGATGTTCAGGGGAGGGAAATGTTGGCTTTGGAGCATCTGGGAATGAACCGGGGGGTCCGGGCACTCTGCTGCTGTCAGGGAATCGCTTCCTCTGCCTGTGGCTCATCCTGGCACTTCCCACATTTCCTTGCCAGCTGTTGGACTCCCAGGAGGAAAAGGGGAAGCTCTCAGAGCACTACAGTGGCAGTTTCCCCCAGGGAAGCCTGAAGCGCTGTCCAGAACAGAAAAGTGTCAGAACCTGGACAGAAGCTTCATCCCCCACTCTCCTGGGCACGGAGCTGGGACTCCACCTGGAATGTTTGCCCCCTTCCCAGGAGGCCCACGGGGGCTGGATGTGGAGGGCGAGGCTGCTGTGGGGCAGTGGCAGCACCCCAGCACCCCAAGCCTCATCCCTCGGAAATGCCAGGCTTCTCTTCTGGGTTCAGATCCCTCATCCCGGCTGTGAAGCCCCGGAACAGCGTGGTGGGATCCAGGGGAAGGATGGATGGCAGGCTTGGGGCCGTGGGGGAACACAGGACAACAGATCTGCTGAGAGCACTCCTGGGCAGCCAGCGGGCAGGAATGGCACATGGAAACATGAAACAATCCCTAAAGCACACGGGCACTGCCACCCTCCTTCCTCCAGCTCAGGGTCATGCCAGGGGCAGGAAAATCCTCATCCCAGGGGTTTCTAGAAAAAAGGGATACAGGTGGCTTTCAACCCCTGAGGCATTTCCCATCGCAAGGGGAACATCCCACCTCCCTCTCCAGGGTCTGGACAACCCTTCCAGCAGCACCCACCACCTCCATGGGGACCAGTACAATCAGACCCATCACGGGAAGGGAGACTGAGATGAGTCTCCCCTGTGCCAGGCTTAACTGGGAAAACCCAAGGTGAGTGCAAGACAGG
>VWPU01016476.1:0-228546 GCA_013398955.1 Callaeas wilsoni | reverse complement strand
CCTTTCTTTTTTCCTTTTATTTTCAGTCTTTAGAAATTCAGCATGAAAGGACTACCCTATAGCTGTACACAAATTATGGCACATCCAACTTTCTGTATTTGTTTCTTCCTTAGGATAGAAAAGATGAAGGAACACAAACCAAGGGAATATAGGGATGGATCTCACCAAAGATTCTTTTATTGAATCCTCTGCACTACCTAAGGGTCAATTATCTCAGCTAGCCCTAGCAAATGTTCATCTGTCCAATCCCTAAAAACATCCAGAACATCCCTGTTGCAGAGGTAGGATTTTCATATTATCTCTGGCCAGCCTTTCCCCTGTTGCTCATTTTCGCTAGGGAAGTTTACTCTCAAGTCTAAGTTCAGTCTGTTTCTTGCAAGTTTAGGTGGTTTCTTTTTGTCCTTTGTTGGGAAAAAAAAGAGGCACTTGACCAGTGCTGTCTTTGTTGTATCATTTTCCTGTTGGTGGATGTGCTTCCTCTTCTGCTTTTTCTCTATGCAAAGCAAGCGTCTTTCCCACAGGCTTTCACGTCTGGGGCTGTCTGTGGGACCTCTCTGCCATGCTTTCTGCTCTCTCCTGACCTGTCTCCGTGTCTTACCTCTTACTCCCAGAGATGATACTGCCTCAGCCGAGGCTTTGTTAGTGCAGCACTAGGGCAGCACAAGGGATGCCTGTGCCTTACAAAAGATAAACATGGTGCTGAGCTTGGGTGACCACCTCAGGTGGGGGAGAGACAGTCTGAAGGGCTGCAGACAACCCAGAATACAGCAAGTGAAGGGAAGTCTGAGTGCAGGTTGCTCAGAAAGAGAGGACTACGTGATCTAATGGAAAATACTATCTTCACGTCCAGGTGGCTTATGAACACTGGTGGCCCTCTGGGTCAGGAGGAATGGTATGTGTAAATTGTGTATAAACATGCACATTTCCTACTGAATGTTTCAGGTCACTGGATACAAGATAACAACTGTTTTAGAGGTGGAATAAAATTGTGTAATTTGCCAGATTAGCTGGAGAACAGATTAGCTAAATGTAGATGCAATTTTATTTTGTGACCAAAATACTTCTCTAAGTCAACAGAAAGTGTTTATGTAGATGTCTGTTCTGGGTCCATTAATCAAGAACTAAAAAAGAAATAAAACTTTGGGGCCAGAAAGTTTCCTAATTTCAGAACTAGATTTGACTGTATAGGATTTGGCTACTGATTCTGTGTTTCATTTGTATATGTGGTGGTATATGTTATCCAATATATGACCCGCAAAAGATAGGCTGCTCTATCCCACACAAGACAGGACCTGAAAGGGATGCTCAACTCCAGCTAGAGCAGATTTCAGTGTTCTGCTTTGGAAGTGATGAAGAAATAAATGACAGACAAGCTGCTATCCAAGAACAGAGGCAAATATAAATGACAACCTGAAAGAGACTGATGCTAGGAGGGATATTGCTACCTAAACATGTGAATATCCATGTTAGATAAAGAGAGGCATTTATCACCCATGCTTCTGTTTAGGATCTGAAAATACCAAGCCCAACAGAATTTCAAAAGCACTTGACAGAAGGTGGGCGACCATAGATTTCCATTGAGATGGTTTATTTTTAGGCTGGTTTGCTAAGAAAGATAGTGTGTGTGATCACACTGTCTGTCTCCCACTGGTAACTTATGAACCTGCTAGGCAGGTTGGATGGAAGACTAGCAGTTTCAAGGATATGAAATTCCTGTGTGTTCCATGAAAATCAGTCACTGGGAGATGGAAAGAGACCCGAATGAGTATCTCTGTAGAGAGACAAGACATCTAATGAAGTCAGCTGTTCTTGGTACAGTTTGGTCTCCCAGTAAGTAGATACTGAGCAGACTGTAAATAAATACATGGACACACACTGCAGAACCAGGCACAGCAGAGCACTGCCTGCTGCCTTTTGAGGCTCTACTGTGTCCAGCTGCTAGGACAAAACTGGGTGTCCTAGGGGAAAAGCAGAAATATGAAATAGATGGTGACACTGGAAAGAGGAGCTCTTACTCATAGAGTATGGGCTACAGTTAGTATTGCTGGTGAATGGAAGATGCTAGGTCCTCTGCAGAATGTAAAACATCTGTTTCTTTCTCTGCTGTTCAACCAAAAGACATAATTTCTTTAAGTAAAACATTTGTCTATCTTCTGTTCGTAGTAGCTAACCAGCAATCAACAATTATATTAACTGGAGATTACTTTAAAAACAAAAAACCACTCATTTTCCTCACCTTAATATAAAAAGCGTTTGTAAAAACCTTTAGCTCACAATAGCTTTTAGGACATTTTGGTACCAAGGGAATGGATGTGCTTTCAGACAAACATGAAATACATGAAATACATCTGATGGTGAAATACATAAGCAGAACTAGAAAATTAGAGAAATAAGGTGGTGTTTTGCATATCTGTCCTCCACAAGCCTCTCTGCCTGCCTGCTTCCCTCAGTGAGCCATATGACACAGGTTTTCCAGCTGCACCAGGAGAGAGGAGCTGCTTTTCAGGAGAAAGGAGGTACTGGAGAGGTGCCAATGACCTTAGTCATATAAGGTTGTGCCACTAATTGCCTGACAGCATCCACCAATACATGAAAGTGTCCATTTACTCCAGGCTTTCTTCAGAGACACTGGGTCATTGGGACATAAGAAATGACTGACATGTTTTTTGGGGGGATTCTTTATCTTTCTGGCTGAAGTCATGTAGACAAGGTATTCCTATAACCTCCCATGCTTTTTTCTTCACCTAAGCTAAACCTGTTGCTGAAGAAAGATCAGAAAGCAACTTTTAGGACCAGAAAACAAGGTTAAACCACAGGCCTGTAAACCCTAATGAACCCCATCTGTAATGAACCCCACCCCTAATGAAACTCATCTATAAAACCCTAATGAAGAGCTGCTTGCAATTCCTGGACAAGTGTATGGGTTATTACAAAAATATAAGAAAAACCAATGTGCTTTTTTTTCTTCTTACTCTTTCCTATCCTTAGTGCCATGACATACATGAGTAGAAATGCAATTTATCAATGCAAAACCTAAATTTCTACAAATTGTGTATGGCATACACACATGTAAACCCCTTGGGCCTTCTTTGGTTCTCTGTATTTATAATGTGACCATGTAATGCCATATGTGATCACCTGAGCATTCCCAGCTTTCAAAAAAGATGACAGCAGTCAAGCGGTCTGCAGCACCCCTCCATCTTCTAAGACACACCTGTTGGGCAAGCCAGGGGCTAGGAGACCTCTGCAGCCAGCAGCACTGTCAGCTCTTGGCTCACTTGTATCCTCCCATACTGATAAAGCAGGAAGATTTTGTGGTATCCAAAGTGGAAAAGGTATTTAGATCAACATACGAAATGTCTGCAGTGGTCTGACAGAGCGGGCTATGTTCACTGAGTGCTCTGCCCAGCACGGGTGGTGCAGGAACTGGTGGCACAGCAGGTGCCTTTGCCGACACATTGTTGGTTGGTTCCAAATTCTTGTCTACTTCTCATCTTAACAAAGCTCAGTCTGGAGTTCTGGATGGCACTGGCAGTGGCCTTCCCATACTGCTGGAATGCGTGACCACTAATTAAAGACCAATCCTTGATGAGACTTTCTAGTGACTGCTCTGTGGTCCTGTGCTTCCGCCCCCTCGGTAGCCTGCGCTTCGTTTCCCTTTAGCTCTGGCAGGTCACAGCTCTGATATAGCTCCTCTCTTAATTGATGCTTCCTGTATGGCACCATGATAGATGCTTTATTGAAACCATAACAGAGCAAATCTGCTGGGAAAATCATCTGTCTTGTCAAAGGAAGACACTGGATTAGAGTGGCATTTTCAATGAACCTACACTGCCTTTTCCCTGTTTGTAGCTTACCTTCATGTCTTGAATTACATCTTCCTCCTACCAAGGGGCAGGGTAAAATGCCTGTACTCAGACCAGGCCAGTACTGGTCATCAGCCCTCTTGTAAATAATAGGGTTTTTGATCTGGAATATTCCTCAGTAATTACTAGCACCTTTGGTCATAAACAGGAACTGATTCATCACAAAAAATCTACACCAGTATCGTAGCCTGACACAAGGATAGGATTTATCCCTAAAACAGAGGCAGGTACCACTATGGAGTCTTACTGCCATTGCTGGCTGGACTAACCCATCAATTCATGTGCAGCAAAGAGGTGTGTGTAATATTTTTCTTTTCAGCAACAGAGGTTAGATGAAGAGATTAATGACATTTATTCAGGAATTAATAGTGAAGATACCTGTTAAAACATAAGCAGTATCTGGAAGAAGACACTGAGATTATAGTGGTAATATAACCACCATTCACACCCTCTGGGACCAAGTTCCTACCTCTGTAAAAGGTCAGGCAGTGTCTGATCTGTCTGCTGTTACTACCAGACACTAAGAGCCTGGTCTCACCATGGTGGGTGCCAGAGTTTCTCGGGAATCACATTTGGTTTGCAAGCAAAAAGTGTTTGGTCCATTGGATGTCCTTACAGAACCACCAGTGGCAGTGAGTCATCTCTCTTCATCTCTGCTCACTGAGGCACATTTTCATTCCAGAGTCATTCATCTCTGCAGACACCTGAGCCAGTGTAACCAGGATGGCAATTTGCTCCTCTGGATGTGTCTCTGAGGTAGGGATTGCTCCCTTTTCTCTGCACCTGAAGGTTGGGTCACAGCCACATGATGCAAGGAAGTCTGATTAGGTCATGTGAGATGTTCAAATGCCGTTTGGCTGATAGAAAAATCCCGTTATCCATAAAAAGGAAACAATGACTGGACTATAGTCTTGTGCCCTTGTTCTCTGTGGGGTCTGGGGTTGATAGCAAGAGAGAGGACATGGTGGCAGATCATTGCTCATTTTTAGTAAAAAGCCCAGCACATGGGAAACACCGTCTTTTGTCTTTCAAACAATGTCAACAGCAATACTACAGCCCCACGCACTGGGAGTTCCCTTCTACCAAGACACTGAATTGATTGTTTCTGAATAAGCACGGCTAATCAGAGTCCCGAGTCTCTCTGAACTAATAAAGAATTATTGGAAGTGTGTTTCACTACCATTCTTCTGGAGCTTTTCAGCTGCCACTCTGCAGCAAGGCGATAAACACAAGCCCTAGGAGACTCATTACATTCCTCCATCCTGTAGCATATTTTGTAGATCTAAAATAGAACTGTTGAAACTGGCAGTGAGGCACTCTGCCGCCATTCTGCACACCACTGCCTCTCCTACACTGCAAGCTTGAGCTGTTTGGTGAATTTTGTACTGCCCTTCAGCGTTTTTTTAGCAAACGAACAATACTCAAGCATTTAAATGAACTTCAGTAAATACAGCAGACTGGAGGCTCAGATTTTAAAATGCTTAGGTCAGCAATCAGGTGGTTGTTGTATACAACGGAATAATAAGTGAGAGATGACTCTTAACCTGACTTTAGGTGCCTCTGAGGCACATTCCAGCTTGGCAGCTAAGCACCCTTTAGAGTCATCAGAGTTAATGAAAAGCAGAAAGCAATTACTCTTGCCTAAAGCAGTTGACCAGATTTGCTCAGATGGATTACGACATCTCAGCTGACAAAATCTCTGGCAGGATGGGCACCTCAACATTAAGTTCAGATGCAGGCAGCTACTGCTGCAGTGGATGGCAACGTTGGGCAAGATGAATCTGGTCCAGATATCTAATGCCTCCTCAAGATGACCAGGTACAACTGCTACAAGAGTAATTGGGAAAATGCTATTAGAAATAACCAAAACAGTGCCAAAGCAAAAGATTTTCAGAAAGAGATTATTTCTCCACTGCTTACTGACAGGATTAGGAATCAGAGAGCCTGAGAAAAACAACAAAACTCCCAGAGGGCTTAAACAGAGGGAACTAAAGGACTTGCATGAACACCAGAATTCAATTATTTATAACCCACAGAGAAAACGTGTCTCTCCAGTAGCACTTGTGGCATGCCTTCACTTCAGAGCTAGTGCAGGGTGACTGGCAAGTTATTGGCATATCCCTAAAGCAAAGCCCGCTCTGAATTGCAGTGCCACCCTGATGAGGCCCGTGTTGGGCTGGGGCCATATTCACCATCCCTCTGGGCTTCTGCTGGTCTGTTGCTGCAGGAGGAGACAACCAGGAGCAGGGAAAGGAAGGGGGAAGCAGATGCACTTGGGCAGCAGCACCTGCAACCTTGGCACAGGGTCATAGGTTCCAGGAGTGGTGAAGAAGATGCTGACCACTGACCACACCACAGCCCAGAGAGGCTGCTCAGTGTAAGGTGCTTCCCAAAGCACGGGTGCGGCTTCCAGGAGTAGCTGTACTGACGTACAGAACACCCAGCAACAGTAAAGATCAATTAGGTTTTTCTCTTCATAGGGCTGTATCTTTTCTTAGTTCCTTACTAATTGCCCTCACCCTTCCTTGCACCTGCCTTTCGCAGGGCTTTCAGATGTAAGCAGGATTCCTTGCTGTCCTTTCTCAAGTCCTCTTCTTTTTCTTTCTGCTGGTGTTAATTGCAGGACCTGTACAAGACCTGAAGCAGAGATACTCCATGGTCACAGGCTAATAACAAAGCTTCTTGTTTGCACTTTTTCTTAGATACAGGGAATTTGTGCCCTGCTTTCAAACAAACAAACAAACAAACAACATACCAAAAAAATCATACCATGAGAAGTATACCTAAATCAATATTCAGTTATGGATGAATCCTATTTTAAAAAACAAGTGGAATCAGACAGATAACATCAGCATGTTTAGGCTGTTGTTCTGAACAGTAGCAAGAGATTTAATTAAGGAAGATCACCCCTAATTGTGAGCAACACTGCCTGACTGTAGCATGAACAAACCTAAGCAATTCTTTGATGAATACTGCCTCATAGGTTACTAATGTCAGATGTATAAATAATGCTATCCCGTGCTCCTGAAGCCTTGTTTCTCAGCGAGGAGCCTCCCTAAGGGAAATGCTAAAGAGAGCAGTTCAAAGATTTACATAGGTCAGGGTGTAAATCTTGAGGGAAGTAACAGATTTCCCCACGCAAAGAAACAGGAAAGGGAAAAAGAACAGCCTTCCTTCTTCTGAAAGGGGAAAACAGATAAAGGGCCCTGGTGGCTCCTGCCAAGTCCTTGCGCCTGCTGTGCTGCAGATAGCTCTGCCTTTTATGGGCCTCAGAGCAGTCATCACTCCTTAATAGAAGAGGATCAGCTTCTTTTCTGATTAATTTTTTCCTTTTGAAATTATAAAAACTGGCTTGTTGGAGAAGCTAACACTTTGGGTTGCTGCATCATGCCAATAATGGTCAACCAGCAGCATTAAAAAGCAGCAGCAGGAATACAATTTGCTTGTCTGAGTCTTCTCTCTCACCCCCCCAATAATTATCAGTGTCTGTAGTTTGATAATTAGTATTCTAGAGACAGAGTGCATGGCCTGGCCAGGAGCCATGGGTCATGGTACCCTGATCTCCCCAGAAGCCCCTGAGGCCAGTGGTCAAGAAGTGTTGTGGCACAGACAGAGTAAGATGTCAGAACACGTGCCTTCCCTCAGAACCCCTTTCATCTTCATGTCTGGGCATTTTCCCATGCAAGACACTTCACTGGAAAGTTGATTCATATCTCTTTACAGCCAAATTCAACCCTATAAGGCAGACATACGTTAAAAGCCAAAAATGCTTTACTTGGAGGAGAGGGTTTCTATTGCAATAATAAAATGTTGACCCTTTGATGGTCTACTTCTTCTGAAATTTTCTGCTAGTGAAATGAGCAGCTGTGGGTGAAGAAATGAGGCCCCATCCCTGACCAGAGAACAAATATTTTGTGTGATCTCAGTCTGCCAAAAAACCTTTTTATGAGTTTTACATTCCCCATGGCATGGAGGTTGGAACTAGGTGATCTTTACAGTCCCTTCCAAGCCAATACTTTCTCTGATTTCTGTGATTTCTGTGATTCCTATGACACTGCAGGGGCAGTCCAGTTAATAACCAGGAAACGTGCAAGCCCTCAGCTCCTCAAAGCACAATGAGGAGTTTCCTAGGTGCTTTCCAGTTGGGAACTCACAAGAACTGTCCCAAGAGTGCACTGATGCCCTTGCACGTCTCGCAAGCTACAGCCAGAGGGATTTTGCGGAGCTGCCTTCCATGCAAGCTCTTGCCACAGAGAGGCAGCCTCCACCAGTGAGACGGAAAGAGAACAAAACCGCTAAAAACCAAAACCGTGAATGTGAAAGAGGAGCTTTGCAGGAAGCGTCAGTAAATGGAAAATGGGGACCGTATATAGGCGGGATGTGGGGCTGTGCCTGACCTCCGAGGCACCCCTTCATACTGCGGGTGGAGGTAGCACTTGAGCGAGGTGTTTTACATACGGTAACAAAGTTAAGCGTTCCTGATCTGTGAAGGCAAAAAGTTTTATCTGCTGTGAAACGACAGCGTTGTCTTTGCAGCTGCTGGTTCTCAGGACCGGGGCAGCAGTGATACCTACCCTGATGGTTTCTGTGCCCTCTCTGAATGGCTCGCAGGATTCCCAAGCCCACCTTCCACAATCAAGGCACCTTGCTGGTGGAGACCACACTGTTCTAGCACAGCGGACTGTCAAATCAGAGCAGGAATAATTTACAGCAAATAGAGATTTACTAAATGCATGAATACCATACATAAATTTTGTCCATTATATTGAAAGACCAAGTTGAGGACTTCCCTGGTTTTTTCTAACTGAATATATGGACTTTTGTTTCTTTTTGTTTTTGTTGGTTTTTTTTTTTTTACTGGGAACTCTATGATATCAACATTTCTAAAGACAAAGTCCTTAGCTTTCCACCTGCATGTCAAGGATGTTTTTCTATTTAATTCCTAATTGTATCAATGAGGTTTAGTCATTGTTTCAAAGCTACTAGTAACAATTAGCGTGCTGATGATCACTGATTAAGAAAAGAAGGGGGGAAAAAAGGCTAAGGTAAATAAATCAACTTAAAAATTATCCCTTTCTGCAAACAACAGCTGCACAGGAAAAGGAAGACTGTTAGCCATCTTTCACTGATGCACTAGGCTGATCCAGTAGATGCGTTTCAAGTACTCTGCGGCTGCAAGTTAATATATCCTACACTCCACAGGAAACAACCATGCAGGAAAACAAAAAAAAAAAGGCAGAACAATTGTGTGAACCAAGTGGCCCATCTTATTCTGAAAACATCTGTGCCTCTGAATGTTTCGGTCATTCATTTGGTTTATTTGGTGCAAAAGCTGCGCGAGCATTAGCAGCCTGTCTCAGATAATAATAGAGTAAGCAAATGTTGGTGTAGAGGTTCTTTGCCTTTTGTTTGGTAGGAAATGGACTTGGAAAACAGAAACTGCTCAGTGGCTGAGGCTATATGGTGTATGATGAGATTTGATATGTGGGAGGATGGCTGGGTGTGTAATGCTAGGACTAAGGAATGCCAGGAGTTTTGCAAATACTGGTTTATGGAGAGCCTAAGTTCAGTAAAAAGCACAGGAATGTTGGAGAAAAAGACTGCAGGAGTGAAAGAAATAAAAAAAATGGAGACTCACAAGGTTTGGGATGATTGTGGTATAAAGCTTCCAAAAAGTCAGGATTTTACCAGTCTACATACCATAGTTTCCAAATTCTGACATGCTCAGCACAGGACTCTGCTTTAGTGCTGAGGAGTATTCTGTAAAGAGTTAATGGTGAAAGAGCAACTGCTTCATTTTGCGTAGATAACACAACAAAGCCTGGAAATGCAAATGCATTCAGAAAAAGTCTTTGAACAGGTTTTTTTTTCCTTTGAAAGTTGTTATGTTATGGAGATTTAAGAAAAGTCCTCACTGTTTATTGTCGAGTGTTTATTACAGAAGACGTCAGGAATGGCTGACAAGTTTATATAAAAAATTCCGGATCTTAACATTTTCCCAGTTGTTACTTTTCCTTTCCTACTGCTTCATCTTTGCAGAAGAAAGGGACTAAAGTGATGTATTTTGTCGCACTTTTTCCTGCAGTGAATTAACCCTTGGTCAACAATGACAACGAATACAGCGCAGCTCTATGGAAATTAACTTGACAGCCCATGAACATGAGAGGCTGTTGTTCACTGGATTTCATTTTTATAGGCATTAACAAGGTTTTTGGGTTAAGTAAGCAAATGGAACGAGCCCTGAAACTATCATTTCATTTCATAGTCCTTTTCACAGGGATTAGCTATCGGTTTGAAAGGCCTGTGAGGCTTCATCTAGCTTTTTAATTCAAATTGTACTGAACCTATCACAATTCCCTCTTGCTCCTAAAATGCTACTAATGCAAGTAAACAATATCCATTGTGGATGCTTACATTTCTTGGTATGTGTCAGATTTTTAATGAGAAATCTGATGTTGGAATGGTGCAGATCCGCACTGCTCTGCCAAGGGCAGATGCTGCCTTTTCACAGATCTTAAGCTAGAGAGAGTCTATTCTGTGATGGTAATTTTACTTCAGAAATTGTCGAAGGTACATACACAAGCTTAAGAAACAGCTAAGATTGTTTCCCCTTCTCTCAAGTTTTATGCACAGTTTGTGCCTGGGCTGAACTTGAATTGGGTACAAGCACTCTGGGTGGGGGCACCAAGCTCGTGTCACTCTGCAAGTTAATCAAAACCAAAGTGACATCTCACTACCGACCTTGATGCTATCATTCAGCTCATCCTCCTTCTCGACTATCTTACCATCCCAGATGTAATACAACAACTAACAGCTGGGTATGAACACAACCATATCGTGCACACTTTATTTGAGGGTCAAAAACTGCAAAGTAACCACAATGATGAAGAATCAAGATGAGTGGTTTCAATAATCACTTCTGACAGAGACCAGTGTATGGGCAATTAAAATAATGGGGTTTATATGTGCTCAGACTGAAAAAGTCTTCCAGTCTAGAGAAAACACAGAGCTTCCTAACAGGACAGTCAGGACCTCCCTGTAGGAGTTCCCATTCGGCCCACAGCTGGTGATGCTGGGACCATGCTGAATGGATCGCTCCAGTTCTGCACAGAGGCACCAAACTATGAACATTTTCGTGACCCTGAGCAGCTAAATGGAGTTGTACCACAGGGTGTCTGGCATACCAGAGGGCAGCCCCTATTTCAAACCAGCCCTGTAAAGCTGAGGACCACACTATAAGTGGCGTAGTGAGTGCATCCTCCTATGACCATGAAACAACCGAGCCTGGATGGTCCTGGACAGAAGTCAGTTGGTGCTAATACTTGGTGTAGGATTGTACCAGAGCTTGCTCATAGCCTGCTGCACGGAAACTGCTAAATCAGGCTGGCAAATGGTGGTCAGAGGGTGCTGATATTGGAACATGTGACAGGAAGGCCAGTTGTGTAGCACTACCATGTCCATTGATACACGCTTCTCAAAGTATTGAGTGGATAGAATTGGGTGATTGATGGAAAATTGTTTTCCCAGGGATTCACAATTCAATCAACCATGCTTACATTCTTTTCATCTGCCTTAACGCAATTGTTTGTATAGATATTTGTGAACAGTCTTTTATTTATGAGTAGATATTGTTACCAGAGAAGTGAATGTGTTGACACCTGAACAAATGGGTCCTCAGAAACACAAGCATGCTCTCTCTGGAAGTGACTGCCCTGCCACCCTATACATACACATCTACTTGATGATAACGTGACTAGAGGAAAAAAATGTAAAGCATACAGGATTGCCAATAAATGTCATTTATGTGTCCTGGTCAGGAAGGAAACTAGCTATTTTTAAAACAGGGTTTTATAAAAATAGCCAAATGCAAGGCATGTTCTGAAGAGGAAAAGCAGGAATCAAAAATGCTCAGTAGTTTTCCTGCAGTACACAGCTTATTCACCATCCCTGCTACAGGCCCAGACCCGAGTAGAACAGAGCCTTTCTAACTCCTGTTAATGTGCCATCTTCTCTTTTAGCTAATAGCATCAGCACATCAGAAAAAAAAATTTAGAAATATGCAGGACAGGGCTTAGGACTTCTGTGTGGTTCTGATTCAGATTTCTTACTCATGATCAGAAGGGTTGAGAGCAGATTTTTTTGTGTTTCTACCTCATGCTGTCATTAACAGATGTTCACCCTGTGTTGTGGCATACATGAACCTGAATGTGATTCTTCAGACAATGGGCCAAGACAGCAATTCTTCACTTTTTCTCTTTCTTCTCTTTCAGGAATTCAAAAAGACCCAAAGGAGTTAAATTTTCCTAGCAAAATCCCAATGCAGACACCTGTGCCTGATGGCTCATTCAACATTCCCAAGTCTCCAGCAAAACCTCCCCTGGAAGATCCTGCCCTGCAGCCCCTGGCACGAAGGATATTTCCTGGGAAGGTCCTTGAACAGGACCCTTGGATGGGTATGTTGTTTGAGACTCAGGAAGCTAAGGAGCTCAGAGCCTGGAAAAGTACATGTCTCTGTGCTAAAGAGCAGGAATGTAAATAGTGTATTTAAGATCTTGTATTTGACATCTGTGATCTCAGCAGAGGGGAGGAGAAGGAGGAGGAGGAGGTTGTCATGAAGAAAATATCAGTGCATAGTACCTGAAAGTTTCTATTTCAAAGATTTTTTCAAAAATGTTTTATGTGTTATTTGCAAAGTTGTATACTATGTAAACATGAACTGAAATATTTATTAAGACATTGCATATCCCTCTTGGCTCCCTCTCTCTAGCTGGCTTGTAACTATGATATCAGCTTTGGGAGGCTTGTGTACAACAAACAGCCCAGAGGCTTAATTTTGTGCAGCACTTCCCAAACAGCTACAACTGCAAGCTCTGCTTCAGCAGAGTGTGAGGTTGGAATATAACAAGATATTGCTGTTTTAATGCTCCTGTCACACGGGTATATAAGGAATGGGGGGTAAACAGGAGATGGTTATTAAAAATCAATTTACTTCAGTGTGTAGTGGAGTCTAAAGTGCAGATATCCACCATCATAAGTAATGTTAAAAAAACCCAAAAAACTTTATTGTGAATCTCCTAGTACTTGGATTACTTTTTTTTTCTTGGAGCTGTAGTTCCTGGAAAAAAGGAAGATTTGGAAATACATTGTGGAAGCATTAAACATTTCTGGACTATTAAAAAAGGACACAGATGTTGTATTCTTAATGTCCTTCTTTGAAGCCATTTCTATGATTTCACAGCCTTTGCTAGTGAATTCACTTACTAGTGCACTTTTAGGTTTTCCAGTTCCACCTGCACTGACTACATGCCATAATTACCAATTAACACGATACTTACATTTCAAGGTGATTTTTTTCCACTCTTTCAAAATTTGAAGTCTTGATTTTATTCTCTAAATTCTTTCTAACCCATAGCATAAACTTTTACTGGGGCTTTTCAAGAACTGTATTTTTAATATCTGTTTTCAGTAGCTTTAAAGACTGTTGAATTTCAATGAGTTTGGGAATGCTATATTCCAGTGTGGGAGTCACTTTCCCTGAACAGTCTGGAGGAGAGAGGAGATGTTTGCTTTCCTTACTGCAAAAAGATGATGTCCTTCAATAAAACCTATTGCCTCCATGCTTCAAAGTGACGGCTTACTTTCACATGCATAACCCTGCCATGTTTAAATGGCGTTATAAAGATGACAGTCTCATGCCTCATGCGCCTCATGTGAAAGGTCAGAAATGCCAGAATTATATCAACATATATTTTGGCGGGTGTTCTTTGTGTGTTATGATGTTGACCCTATGTATAGGATCATGTGCTATTTCTCTGTAGATGCTTGCCCAGCTTTCACATGACTCAAATACATCTGATTTGATGATAAATACTGGAATAGAGGAAGAGAAGCTTCTGTCTTTTCTTCTGCAATGCACTGCACATCCCTTTTCATTATTCTTATGAATACTCACTAGTATTAGACCTTTATGTGTCTCCATTTATTGTGAAATCACAGATGTCTATTTAACAACAATAAGGACATTCAGTATTATAAGAGCTGGATTATAGCAAGGTAAGTAAAATTTCTTTCAAAGTTATTCTAGATTCACATTGGTGATAGTTTGGGCAGGGGTGAGCCTTGGCTACAGGCAGGAGCATCAAGGCATTTCTATAGCTTCAGAGGTCCTTTGGCTCATGTGCTCTCCACAATTGTCTTCTTTAGACAAGGAGCAGGCACTGCAACCTGTGGCCAGATATTCTCCCCCTTCCTCTGCACTTCCAACACACCACCAACCTGTCAGCTGAGCAAGAATTGCTGCTGCACAGGAGGGGTTCAGCAGTCACATGCCTGTTTTTTTCTCCAAAAGCAGTCTCAGACTGATCACCAGTCTGAATAGTAAACCCAAAGCAGACAAGTTAATGCAGGAACGGCAGGAACTTCACTCAGAGCCAGAGCTCAGATTTTGAAAAGCAGCAAGCCCCCTGCCTCTAGGTTGTGAGGACTGTACAGCTGCATGCGTGCAGTGGTTTTAGCTGTACTCCTTCACAGAGGACGTTTTGCTGAGTTTACTTAAATGGCAAACAAAAGGGAAATAAAGGATCATTGCAAAAGGTACCAAAAACCTACTACTTTCCAGATGCCTTGTGGTTAGAACAAGAAACAGTAGCAAAGGAAACAGGAAACTTTATTCCTCACTTTCAACCTATGAAGTGAAGTACTGCAGTATTAATGTGAAAGGCTGTGGAAATACCATCCTGGGGCATTTTAAGGACAGGTTAGTAAATATCTCCCAGAAACAGGTTAGGAATTGCAGATCCTACATGAGGGTAGAAGAGCTTTCTTGGCCATCTGGGCAAGCTGGCTCATGTTCAGCCACTGTGGACCAGCACCCACAGGTACTTTTCTGACGGGCAGCTTTCCAGCCAATCTGCCCCAAGACTGACCCAACACTTGGCCTTGTTGAACCTTTTACCATTGGCTTCGGTCCATCAATCCAGCCTGCCCAGATCCCTCTGCAAATCATTCCTGCCCTCCAGCAGATAAACAGTCTCAATCCAACACTTCCACCCCTCCCTGATTAACTTTCTGCTTCATCACCCGTGCAACTGTGGCTGTTATGTGGCACACCCAAACAGTTCAGAGACAATTACACCACACTCAGTTGTGTTCAAGTGCATTTGGCACCCACCACTCTGCATGGCATGACTGAGTCATCACTGGAAAGACACTTTGGAAGAGTGAGGTAAGTCCACCTCACTTTGCCTGCAAACTGGACTGATTGTCCTCCCATAAGAACAACCAAAAGCCTCTTTCAGGAACTGAATTTCAACACTTCTTCCATCACACTCCATCATCCCCACAACCACTGAGATAGGTGGTAGCGTAAGGAGGCATAGAAGCCTTAGTGTAACTACCGTGCCATGCTAGCAGTAGACACAAGTGAAAAAGAATAGCTAACAGATTTTTAAACTCTATTAAGATCTCATTTTAAGATTTCACATCTCAACAGAAAAAACAGTGAGAGTGTGGCTCACACCGTCTTGAGGGGACAAATGAGCTTAGACAACTCGGCAGCCAACGAGCAGAAGACAGGGAGTTACTGAGCAGGACAGCTCGATGCCAAGAGCAAGCAGGGAGCTGATGTGCCACCAGCTTCATCTGAATATTCAGGAAAGTAAGTTAAATGGTGACACCTTGTCCTGGCACATATCCTATCCTCTCCTGTAAAACAAACCCTGGCACACAGCACATGTCGTGTCACTCGCTTTTTTTCTTTTGGGAGAAGAGTGAAAAAATTCTGCACATTTGTGAGACATCTGCACTTAAAGCCACAATAGCAGGGTATGTAGATGACTCTGCCCTTCAAAAAATAAATCCTGGAGCATATTTTCATGGAGCGCTTTGTGCCCTGCACTTGCTAGACCATGAAGTCTTCAGGCTATGGTCACAAGGATGAAGGCAGAAGCATTGCACAGACTGAAGGTATCCATCACACTAGGCAAAGATTTCTAAATTAAGATGAGTAAAAGCCAGTGGTACCTGAGATGTCAGAATGCTCCTAAAATTGCCTGTGTGAGTTTCCTGGCTGTTCATGGCATGGAGGAAATGCTTTCGAGGACCAGGGTGGTGTGTGTGAATCAGCAGTTCTTCCTGCCAGAGAATTTGAGGGGGGAACTGTGTAAAAGTGGGATGCATTTGGCAATCTGTGGGGTGAGGTGGGAGGCAGCAAGAGCTGATGGAGGAGTGGTTGGGCAGCACACAGGAAGGCTGGCAGAGGAGACAGGCTCCTTTTCAGAAATAGCTCTGAGGTGCAGGTCTTGGTGGGGCAAAGCAATCACTTTGTTCATGCAAAGTGAAGGCTATGGGGAGGGTGGTAGCTTTAGGGGAGTTCACCCAGACCTCAGTCCCCTTTTGCCTCATCCACCATTTTCTCTTGCAAATCCAGAAAGTGCTTGGCAGTGCCCTGTTGCTCCTCCTCCAACTCACCTGGGAGAAGCCCAGCCAGAAGCCACTGAAATGCCTCCCATAAACCCTCCCCATCACCCTGTGTGCCCATGCACTCCCCCCAGCGCAGCTCAGCCTGCCCAGCTGGCTTCTGTGGTGGCTGGATCCTGCACAGGACACTCAGTCACTGGAGCCTGTCAGCTCCACAGCAGTGGCTGTCCAGCCAGTGTGGCCACCATTAGCAAAGTAGACTCAACTCAGGAGCAAAGAGCCTGTTTCCCAAGGAGGTTGTTTGGCACTTAGTGGTTTGCCTTTCAGGTGACAGTGTTGGTTATGGTATCAGAGACTGTGAATTAGCTAGCTTCAAACAAAGCTTTCATCTTGCAAGTTAGAAATGAAACCAGAAAACGTGATCAGAAAGAAACGCTCCTCAAAATTTAAGGGTCATGTCTCTGTCTTGAAGGAGAAGTGGGTGTTTCTCTGGTGGTAGGAAATTACTCTTCTGTGGAGTATAAATTCTGTGAAACATCATGAAACACTGAGTTCAAGATTTCCCTAGAAATTTATCCCTCTGGCTCTGTATCCAGGCCAAATCCAGGCTGAAGAATTGTCCACGTCAATCCATTTAAGAGGGAGGATCAGCAAACCTCTCATGACAGCAGCTGACCTTACAAGAATGCCCCTCCACTGCGGCAGAGACTTGACATAGATCCTTGAACTTGCAAAACATTTGTCATTTTGAACGACCGCACTGGGACATGGCATCCCCAAGCCTTGTTCTCTATTTGCTCTTCAACCTGAAACCCAGTCTGTTCAGAAGACTTCAAGTCAGTGTTTTGCAGTATTTATTTTCAAATATTTGAGGTGGCTTGAGGAAGGCAGGATCTTTCCAACTCCGCAGTAGCCATTTCTCAAGGGAGATAGAAGGGAGTTACTTTTAAGGTGAAGGAATAAATTATTTTCAGCTGGTTAATAATGAAGAGAAATTACATTCATGAGTTTGCATTATCAAATCCTTCTATTAAGTATAGAGAGGGAAGAGTAACAGAGCACAGCTCCAGGCTGGAATGGTGATATAGCATTATTCCTATTCCCCCTCTATTACAGCTCTTAAAATGATCTGCAGACTGCACCTCAAGACAGCTTAAGACAAAGGGTCTCACAGAGCTGGAGATAAGCACCATGTTTTATCACTGTAAACTCCTTTGGTCCCCTTGACTCAAATAGATGTAATCTAGGCTGGAGGCCTAATGTTCATCTACCTTTTGATATCTTTCTGACTGTATAAAGGGACCACAAATGCAGCATAAGTATAATTTATATATACTATAACCTCACTTTTCATTTCCCCAGCGGAGACTTGCTAACTATGAGACTCAGGCCCAGAAAGCTCACATTAGTTCATGCATTTGTTGTTTCTTCAAAGTGTAAAATGGCAATTGTATAGCTGAAAATACCAGTGGCTGCACTGTAGCTTCATAATGCGTGACAAATAAAGCATTCAGTGTTCAGAAAATACCGCAAGGGCCTGTCTTGGTGAATCTGCTGATCATCACAGCATCCGTCAAGCAAAGTCTTCTCAGAGAAAAAGCATCCGTGTTTGAGACTTCTCATACATCTGACAGCTCAGAAGGTGACTCACACACCGTGGGATGGGGGGGCTGATGTACAGTGAAGCTGGCCAGCTTTGGTCAAAATCAGCTCTGAGAGCAGAGACATGCGTGAGAAGAAAGAAAAATGCCCCCATTGTTAGAACCACACCCATGCTGGGGCCAAGGCAGCAGGAAGGCTACTGCCACTTTTTTGCCTCCCCCAAGAAAACCAGGGCTCCCTACGTTTTCATTTCCTCCACTGAGGAGCAGTCAGTGCCATTGGGCTGCATGAACATCTGAGTCTGCATGCCCAGGGGATCCAGGGTGGGCAAAGGCAGGCAGCGACTGCTTACACCCCACAACGGCTCAGGCAGGTGGTGCCCAAGGATCATGGCACTTGGTGACTTGGTAGAGTTAGGATGTATTTGCAGTCACTGTACCCAACTGTGCGACCTGAAGCAGGGACGAGGAGGTCCATGACAAAGGAGACCCAAGTGGCCAGTACAGAGTGAGGGAGCCTTCTGGGGTCTGATATTGCTCCACTCAGAGCATCCATCTCACTCTCCTTAGTCCTCTGCACCAGAAATGTTCTTAGTTGAGTGGTTCTTAAAGGCATGCAGGCTAACTCTGCTGTTTAACAATAGTTAGTAGCAACACATAGATTACTTCTCTTTATCTTCCTAATCTCACATTAATCCAGGAATGTGTGTTTACATTTAGGATTTCTAAGTATCATTCTTCTCATGTGTGCGTGATTCTTAATGACCTTCTGAATAATTTATTCTAAAAGCCTCTTTATTTTCTTCTCTCTAGTTTAATTAACCTCTTGGTGCAGTTAGTGGGATTTTACCATAAAAGCATAATGCATTTTGCATTAGTGTGTAACTCATGCTGGAAGACTCTAAGTCCAGCCACTGAAGAGTTAATAGCAGATTCTGACTTAATGCCTTTTTATTATGGATGATGAATAATAGCACATAATTTTCTTTATTTGCCAGAGCACTGCCTTAGGATACCAAGGAAGAAATACTCATCCTGCCCAGCACCTTGGCACACATCTGCCACCTCGCACTGAGGCAAGGGCAGTATCCTGCATTAGTTTTTGATAGAGTTCTCCCTACTCTTGCCAAAAGGCTGAAGAAGGCTCCCAAATCTGTGCTTATCCTCTGCCAGAGCTTCAGGTGGTAAATATTATGGGTGACACAATTACGAGGTCAGGAGGCTCTTGACTGACACGTGAATTCCCAGGTATTGCCATTTCAGGTTTCTATCAATAGATCTCATT
The DNA here is from genome assembly GCA_013398955.1 of Callaeas wilsoni. NCBI lineage: Eukaryota > Metazoa > Chordata > Aves > Passeriformes > Callaeidae > Callaeas > Callaeas wilsoni. Next base: position 209,377 of record VWPU01016476.1, on the reverse strand, counting down.
GACCATCCCATCCAAAGACTTGGAATTCATCAGCAGAAAAGAACACTTCTCCTTTGTGCTGTAAGTTGGCAGTGATTATCAAGAACTGTGAGCTAAAGCTCTAACTCCAAGGCGTTAGACTGCTTTCTTCAATGAGAAATCTTTTTTTAGTTTGCAAATGAAAGTTGCTGTAAATTGGTAGTGGACAAGTCTTTATAAATGCCCATGTATGAGGTATCTTATTGCCAACTTGTCATCTGTTCCAGGGTTTCTAACTGCTCTGTGACTGTCTGCAAATTCACCTGCTTAATTCCACAAAGTTTGAGGATATTATTCTCTCTCTTACAGAAGTTAGGATATGGTGATACAACAGTGAACAAAAAAAATAAAATTGTCTCCAGTTCTGCCATCTGGGTGGGGACTCTCAGAGAATCTTTGCTTGCTCATCCCCCTGCAGTACTTTACCTGCAAAGTCAGGTTTTCTGCAAAATGTTCCCTGTGTTCATACATGCTCTCTCAGCTGTTACAGAGGAGCTCTTGTCTGCAGCTGCTTCAAGGGGAGAAAACCCTCCTGATGCCATTTATCCCATCTCTGGGCAACTTTCTGGATCTCTTTCTTGGTAGAAGGTTGTACTTGACCAAGTCATGGTTGGGTACCCTTAGTGCAATAATTCACAGAAGACCAACTAAGCATCACTTTGGTCCTGTGGTGAGGGATGACATGGGGGCACATCAGGCTGTTCTGGGCTAGAACCCAGAAGATGTGCGAGAGGCCACAAGAGCAAGGATCTGTGTTTTTCCTTGGGCTTGTGAAAGATAACCAACATTAGATGAATAGGCTAATGATTGAGCCCCAGCTGGTTTGGTCAAGACTAATTGAGGCTGAGTCTTTAGCTGGAAAAAGTGACATTGGATTTAAATCAGCCGTGCACCGTTTCAGGAAACAGATTCTCTCATGCTGCTTTATTTTCCCCCTAACTATTGTCCGGATTCAGATTGTCAAAACACGCAGTGGCAGTTATTCACTGTTAATTATTTGATCCTTTCTTAAGATCCTCTTATGCAACCGCTTTGTTATGCAATAAACAGCAGCAGGTTGCCACACAGCCGGCGGGGTGCGAGGAAGCCGCCGTACCTTAGATAAGCGGCGGGGGTTGGCGGGCAGCGGGAGCGGGGCCGGTGGGCAGGGGCGCTGGGTCGGGCTCGGGGGGCTCGGGGAGGGCAGCGCTTCCTATGCAGAAGCTGCGCCAGTGCTTCGGCTTCCTGAGCATCTGCGGCTCACGGGACAGGCAGGCCCCACCACTTTCCCAGTAAGGGCCGTTTTGCTTCCTTTCCACCCAGACAAAAATATAAGAAACCACCTACATTTTGCAATGGGGCTAAACTGAAACCGCCTGGTTCGGGGGTTTCTCCTCTTCCTCTCTCCTTGTGTACACATGTGTGTATGCACGTAAATACACTTGAAAGAGTGCAGTGTAGCGGTGATTTTCTCAGTTGTGCGATATAATTTTGAGTAGAGACAGTCCGATTTCTACACTGCTTTTCTCACTTTGAAATCATTTGTAATTCTCTCTACCAGACATTTTAGACCTTTATTCTTTCCACACTGCACAGCACAGCTCAAGCTTTGACCAGAGGGGCAACCACTGCCTCCATGAGAGAAGCAATAACTCCACGTTATTTTGCTCCCAAGGGTTTCCGGAGACACTTGAGTGATTTGCATCCTGGCTTTTTCTGAGCATGGATGAAAAGGCAACATTTTTGGAGTCTTTGATATTGCAGGATGCAAAATGTCCGACATATGGACCACAGAGACTCAGAAAGGGACAGAAATGGCACTCCAGCGGCTCCATTCCCTGTGATTTAAGGGAGCTCAGAGAGGGGATCACAGAAGCCAAAGCTGGGTACCTTTTGGTGCTCAGTCTCTCAACACAGGGCTCTTTGACCTTGCCCTGGAAAGCAGCTGGCAGTGACACCCCAGCTGGAGATGGGGAAAGCCTGACTGCTTTGTGTCAGGTGCTCATTCCTGGCACGTAAAGCCTCGTTTGCAGCTTTTTAAAGAAGTTTGAGGGATAGCTTCATCTGTGAAGCCTGATGTGGTCTCTGGGCACCAGTTCCTGCCTGGCTCCTCACAGGAGACTGTGGCCAGCCCAGGCAGTCCTGCTGGCAACCATGTGTTTCAGGAGGCCAGCAGGCGGCATCTTCAATGCTCCCTGGCACTTGGTCATCACGCTAATCTGCCCCAGCCTGAATTTGTGCCTCTCAGCCCCCTGCCCTTCTGAGAAGAGAGGAGAGCCTAGTAGACATGGGCATTTGTCCAAATGCATAATGCCAGAGTTTAGGTTGTTAGGATACCTACATGTTTAAAAGGGCAGTTTATTTTAATATATTTTAATACTTATCTAAATGCTTACAACTCCTTAAAGTTCTCCAAAGACTAACTTAAAAGTTTTTTGCATTGTACATGAAGGTGATCATACACTTCACAGAAGGGAACATACTCGTGAGAATGTTACAATGAGCTGTCGCTTGGGATGTTTCTTAAATAATTTTTGGTAAGGCATTTTCTACTAATGCACGTTACTTCAAAAAACTGGTGTCCTGTATCTGGAGTTTCAAAATTAAGAAAGTATTCAAATACTATTTTCCTCTCAGAGTTTCAGAATAGTTCCAAGCAACAGTTCTCTGAGAAAAGAAACCAGAAATTTGTATTTTTAACATTTTATTTATTTTTAAAATTTAAGGAAGTGCAAAATTTAAGGGATAAACTCGTTGACTCAGAACCATTAAAAGCTGAACTAGGCATAAGAAATATAGATGTTTTTAATTTTTTTCCTGTGTAATGAAGTAAACATCGTGCAGCCATAATTCAGTCTGATTGTGCTTTTGTCTCGTAATAAGATGCTTTTCTTGTCCCCAACATCTTAGCATTAGAAACACATACCAAAAGTATCGCTTAAATTCCAGCCAATCTAGATTTCTTGTTGTTTGTTCCAAAGCTTCATTCTCAGTCAAGAAAGCTAGATTCCTGTCCTAGTAGATTTTGATTTTTATTATCAAAATTATTTGCACAGAATGAAAACATATAGGAAATGCAAATAGCTTTACAGATCAGTATGGAAGAAATTCAACATACAATCTGTCTGTCCAGCTGTAACTTGCTATGTGTTGAAACCTTTATATGCTAAACATATGGTATACAGTTTAATTCTCCTCATGCTATGGATAGCACATCTTTGAAGGCGTGACTTTAAAATGTTCCTTTGCTTGGGAGGCTTACCAATGTGCAGCAGAACTGTTTGAGCTGATGGTCATCGAGCCTTTAGCAGCAAATAAACCGGGGAGGGGAACTGGCTCAAGCACTGCATTAGGATGATTTACATGCTGCAGGGAAAAGCCTATAGCCCAGTCAGGGACCGTTTTATAGAAAACCTCAAAAGCTCAGCAGAGCTGTTGTTTCCGTACTGAAAGTGTGAATTTCCAAAGGAAAAAAAGACACTCAGAAAGTTTCCATTGCTGAAAAGCAAGTTTTCCTTACTGACGCCTGTGTGCCAGCATAAACACTGCCATGTTGTATATTTAGAGGTTTTCCAGATCACCCCAACATGAACCTGCTTGCTGAATTTTCTGGCTTTAAATCAGCTTCCAAAATCTCTGACTACCCCAAGCATCTCTTTATGGGACAGTGTTGCAATGTTACAAGAAATGTCATCTAAAGAGCATAACGTAATCATCCACCATAAATTATGTTAGTCAGTCTTCTGGAAAGCTGAATTGCCAAGGGCAAAACATCACCTCTCTGCGTCTGTCAAACTGGGGTAATAATAATACTTACCTATATCACAAGGGTGCATTTAAGATTAATTACTCCTCTTCATGCCAAGGATGAAATTATCCCATGGTGTTCGGTGCTGCCACCCATTAGTGGTAATTTGTATAACTAATTATTGTGATGCCTGCCTGCCAATGTTTTCACACACACACACACACACACACACACACACACACACACACACTCACACACTCTACACCAACTTCCTTCTAGAAGACTTCTTGGCACTAGCACAAGTTCTGAGCAGCTCTTTCCCAGCTAGGTCTCACTCATGTTTTCTTTATCTTTAAAGCAGTCTTGACAGACGAGTCCCCAAGCAGCCTGGGCTATTTGTCCATAAGGCACAGGTATTTCCTGGTGACATTTTAAGATACACTTTCAGCCATCATTTAGAAAAGGAATTAGAGCAGGATCCAGAGTGAACCTGCCCAAAACCAGGTGGTGAACATTTCTATTCTAGCTGGTGACATTAGGTTATGGCTTGCAGCTCAATAAGAAGAACGTACCACTTGGTCTTGTCAGGGCTGAGGTAACACTCGCTTCCCCAAGCCATCTGGAAAACTAATTTCCATTTCCAAAAGTCATTTACAAACTGACTGAAACTGTTAATATTTAACAGATTCACCTCTCACAGCTTCAGCAGTATAAATGCCTTCTTTGTAAGCTTGAGTGATTCATCCTGTCACAGGGTAAGCATCCAAGACAGGTGAAACAGTTTCTCTGTTGGCAGCAGAAATAAAGTGGGGCGGGTGCTTGGCTAGGATGCCTAACATTCAGACAGCCAAAATTAACAGAAATTAATCCCGCTTTGAGATGCTTTTGAAGATGGGAATTAGTTTGTAAAGTCACGGCAGCCTAGAAGATGAAAGGTCAGTGAGCGCCTCTCTTGGGCTCTTCTCCCAGCTCTGAAAATGTTCTCTCTGTATCACATGAAACTGGTGCTCAGTGAAAAATGCCTGCCTGGTTGTATATCTGAACATGTAAATACAAAGTCCTGTATATAGCACAGCACACTATACTGTTTGCATTCATTAAATCCTTTTCCACTGGAAAATTGGCTCTCTGGCTTTGGATATGCATGACACATAGGAAGGATGTCTGTAATCACTTACACAAATGTCCATATCCTTCTGTTCTTCCTGCTCCCTCCTTACTGTCTCTCATGTCCAACCAAACTGCGCCTTAAACTGGGAAATGACAAGCCATGAAGTATTTTCAATCAGCTAGAATTACGTCTGGGTCTTGAGAATCATAAAAGCCAGAAAAACTGCATTTACTGAAACCTTTTTCTCTGAAAATGTATTAATAATGTATGATCATACTTTGTAGATAATGCAGTAATTGCTTGCTTGATTATGTAGCCAAAATAATAATTTTCAGAGATGCTTGATTTTTGCCTGGTGACTGCATTTTGTAACATTTTCAGGGTAACAGATGCTCAGCTATTTGTTCTGGTTCAAAAAAACAGCCCTAAATTGAAAGTGAATTACTGTAAACCTTCCACAGATATCTAATTTTACTTTAAAAATACATGCAGCCTAAATAGTCTTATACTCAGGAGAGGGAAATCCACACACAAAGCCCATGTTCAAAGAACTCAGCACACTGCAATTAGCATCACACCCTTCCAAACCAGACAAAATATGCACCCAGAGAACACCCATCCAAATGCGCACACATGCAAAAACATGTGCTGTCTTTCAAACCTGGTTTTTAAATGTTGATTCTGCTTCTATGCCCCAACATAACAGTATTTTATGTAAGTTTTTTTAAGTATGTGCCTATTTCATTAAATAAATAAAGGTAAATAAATAAACAGATGCATAAATAAAGGAAAATAAATGCATATAAGTAAATAAATAACTAAATAAAAGTTAATAAATAAAAGCTGTGGTCTTGGCTAGGCTCAAATGCATTTGAAAACCTGTTTGGTTGGGTAATGCTTTGGAAAGTAACAGACGATGCAAAATCTGGCCTCCAAATTGTAACCAATCCAAACACACATCTAGGGATAAAAAAGTAGTAAAAAAAAATACTAAAAGAGCAAAACTTATGAAGAAAATGAAACTTTGAACTGGCTGTTTCCACCAACTTCATAGACTCAGAGTCACTTAGGTTGAAAAAGATCTTCAAGACCATCTAGTCCAACCATTAAGCCAGCACAGCCAAGATCACCACTAAACCATGTCTCTAAGTGCCCCATCGAGTCTTCTTTGCCCATGATGGTAATTAGTAAGCGATCATCATCCTTCATCTCAACCTATTAGCTTTTCCATCTTAATTTGTTGCCCTTTGCCAGTACCAATATGACCAAGGATTCGTGAAGGTCCCAGTTCACAGGTCTGTGCAGACCAGCTTTCTTACGAAGCGCATAGGTATCATTTTGCTCTTCAAATTCAAGAGCAAAGCTCTCTGCAGAAGGAGCTTTCCCACCTCTGGTGTGGTGCCATGCAGCAAGAGCATGAAGGAAAGCATGCTGCTGGTGGGCAAAGCCTGAACAGAAAGGGCATCCACTCTCCTGCCAAGGAATAGCATGGCTAGTATGTCACCTGGTGGAGCTGAGCCTTCCACTACAGGCATTGCTGCCCCAAGGAGGAGGCTATTTGGAAATCAGATCTCACCATGCACTGTTGATGTTTTAACTGAATTCTGATAACTCCTGCTCTTGGTTTTGACAGCTACTTTTTATTAAACAACAAATTGCTTCATTTTTCACATAGATGTGGGTGCATTGTCTTCTCCCTTGTTCAAGTACATTTTCACTATGGCCAGGCCTGAGGTAGGAGGCAATTTAGGGCTTGGGAAGAGAGCTGTGACCAGATGTAGCCAGCAGTGTAAATGGGCTCCCTGCTACTTAATCCCACATATCACATCCTCGTTCAGGGTGCTGCAATTAGATGAAGTAATGTCTGAGACTAAAAGAGGGAAAATGGTCTTTTCTAGGGTTAGTTTTGTAAATAAGACATTGAAATGAATGCAAGGCGATGTCGCACTGAAGAGGAAAGTAGAAGAAAGAAGTGGCCGATCTGGTTAGTGATAGACTACTTAAGATCTGTTTCTAAATAGGAACTTGGTCTGGAAAGGAGAAGAAAACGTCCCATAAGGTACGGCTGGTCATGGCATGCAGACTAAAGATAAGAGCATCAGACAGAGAATCTGTGCTCAGTGGGTGGAAGAGGTCAGTGATCAGAAATGACTCTGTGCATTTCACGTGGGAAGCAATGAGGAGACACTCTCACCCCTGCTCCTGTGGGCATCTCTCCCAGCCTGGTGGCATTGTCTCCTGCTTGTGCTGCCTCTGCCCAGTCCACTGAGGACATGGGAAAGATTTCAATAAAAATGCTAAATCCTGGGAGAAAAGCTTAAATAAAAGAAAAAGTAGAGGCAACCTATGTGGTTATTAATCACCTCATTTAAGGGGTAATTTTGCAGTCCTTATCTATCTGATTTTGAATCTTAGAATACAATTAATACAGTTTAAAAAAATTCCTTGAATGATCTGCCTCCAATCACAGCCACAGGTCGCTGTTCCCTGAACAGGCAAATGTAGATTAGGGAGCAAATTGGGAGGCAAGACCTATGATACTTCTTCATTTCAGCTGGTTCTTCGTACCATGCAGCACAAAATCCTACCTGCTCAAGCACCAGATGCTGGTTTGTGTGGTGCCTAAGCATGAACTGAAACCTTCTTTAAACAAAACACAACGGGAACTACCTCTGTTTCAATAAAGCTCTTAATGGAATGGCACAAGCATCAGTATTAGACCTGGACTTATTTAATATATTTCATTATTCATGATGTAGAATTTTACAGAGGAGTAAATTAATTACAGCTGAAGAACAAACAAAACTGGAAGGTACATACTATGTTGCTGCCAGTAGTTAAACTATTTCTCTGGCAGGAAGAGTTTTTTCCTTCCAGCCAAAATTAGCTGTGCAATTACCCCAAATTGCTCTATCTCCCTGCCCTGGGAGCAACTCCTCCAGGCAGTAGAGCTGGGTGCCATGAACCCTGTGGAGTGCTTCCCAAGGGAGCTGTATGTCTGACGGTGGTGCCTGTGCCAGACTGTTTCAGGAGCTTGTTCAGATTGCATGGACAAAATAGCACAGAATCCATGTCTTCCACACACTTAGCCTATCTACTTTTATCCTTTCTATATACCTCTTCCCACATACTTCTGTGGTAGGCACGGAGGAGAAGAGCAGCTGCGCAAGGACCGCAGGTGGATGCTGGAAAGCACTGGTAAGGACCTAATGAAGAAGAGGCTTTGGCAGGAGCTATCCTAGTAACAGTGAGCATCATCAGAAGCAAACAGTTAGTTTAGTAAGTTGCATCTGCAGGCATTTGGTAAAATAGTTTTCTTGACAGGCTTCCCAAAAATAATCAGATTTTTTTTCATGACAAAAGGCCTCTTGACAGCAAGACTAAAAACATTGCACAAAGGATAGGTGAAAGAATAATGCAAATTCTAAAGTATTTCTTCTTCTTGTAAAATCTCCATGGTTAATCTGTCATGCATAGTCATGTTGTAATATGCATAATATGCATAAGTCATGATGCATAGACGTAGAGCTGGCTGTCACAGCAGCCCTGTACAGCCCACCTTCTACACTTGGGGTAAAATACCAACATTTATTTCAAAAGAATTATATTGAGTCTGTCTGCTTGGAAGTGACAGACTTTCTGAAGCTTCACGGATGTTCAGGAATGGTCTTTTCAAGTTCAGCATATACTTAGTCAGGAGAGAGGTTTTGGACATTATTAGACAAAATGAACCGTATTCATATGGTGTTTATAAAATACACTTGGTTGTTATTTCCCATTGCAGCAGATGGTACCCAAAATAAGAAATGACCTGGAACCTCATCACCAACTGCATCAAGTCTGCACAACACTGTTCAGGGAAGCAGGAAAATATTTGACTCATTTTCATTTGAAGAAGGCTTTTCTTACTTTTGGGCTCTTAAAAATAAATTTAGTGGAAGAGATTCATCACAAATATTCACCGTGACACTGGGCAGGATGGAAAATTAGAAGAAATATCCAGCCTTGTGGTGCAGGGTACCAAATATCAGTCACTGCTTTGGGTTAAGAAGATACATCCCTGCCATGAGGCAGCCATTCCTGAGGTGCAGGTAGTGGACCACTTGTTTCCAACCTCCCCTGAAGTAGCTGATGGGACTGTTGTCCAAGACTGCAACGCTAAATACTAGAAATCATTTTCCAAGGAAATAGATGAAGTGTCTCTAAATGATCAGCTTTGAGGCTGGATCTCCCCATGTTTGGGGTCTTTGTTGGGTGTCTGACACCACATTCTCAGTATGGCTCTTACAACTCAGCCTTATTGCAGGGCTCCTTCACTCCTGCAAACTGCTGCTGTCTTGCCTTCCCCTTTCATGCCAGTTTGCAAAAAATCTGTCCTGACCTCCTCACTGAAGGAATGACCTCCAGCTACCCTGGATTTCACGGCGGGTACAACCACCCCTTGAGAGGCTCACCCGAGCCCAGTCAGTCAGCTCTGACATCACAAAGCTGGCTTTCCTGCCTCCTCTCCTTCCCACTTCTTGATACATTGAGCAATTCCGTATTTTGATATGAATTTGAACCTAGAAAAATGTGTGCTAGTGTACAATTCATGTTTAATCTGCCACCAGAAAAATTACTCTCTTTAATTTAAAATAACCATTTACTTGACAGTTGAGCTCTTTAGTTTTTACTGGAGGAAAAGACATCCCAGAGGATAATAATGCTTCAGTGTAGGAAAGCTGTTTTTAGCCTGTTTTCTAAACTTCCACTGAGCCCCAGAGGCTATTTTTTTGTCATGGAGGAGAAACAAAACAGTTTTTGTTCAAGTTCCTTGTGCAAAGGAGCAGATACATTTCCTTCTCCAGCTGACATGCTGTAGATCAGCTTTAACCATATTTCCAGGTATTGCTGCAGTTAGGTTTGCATGTAACCACAGATTACAATTTGGGTGCCAAACAATCTAGATAGCTCATCATATGACTGTAACGATCTCATAGCTCAGCATAAGTGGGGTCCTTGGTTCTCTGTGCCATGTTTGCTCTAGAACTGGCTGCACACAAGTATAAAACTACAACTTTTTCCTATCTGTTCTTGACTGCAAGGAGGAGGCTTGGGTAGGCAGGCAAGGTGTGCAGATACTTGTCCACAGTTCTAATTTATGCATATCCATGGGCTTGGGCATAAATCAGGCTCTGCTTCAGAGAGGCTTTTGATATCAGAAGAAAAAATCTTGAAAAGATGATGAATCTGCACGCGCTCTCCGGGCTGGTGACACCAGCCACGTGTGTTGCTCTACAAGACTTGTGGGCATCAGGCCAGAAAACATCCTTGGTGATTTTCTTTTGAAAATATTTCTCTTGTCATATAAGTGGTCCAGTTACTACATGGTAAATGAAAGCATTGAAATTCTTACTTTCCAACTGGTTAACAGGTATTTTCTTCATCATTTGTAACTACATTACTAATGATCCTGTAAAGTATAATGCAAAATACTTTGACCTTCTATCAAGACCCTCATTTTTCTCTCTCTAACTCTGAACTAAGAGCAAAGTGTAACAAAGCAGATATGTCTTCAGTCTGAATTATTTTACTGCCATGAAAAACACGATAAAACATGGTTCTTCTTCAGCCATCCCTTCCCTCCCCTCCCCTCCTTCCATTCAGGGGGAAGGAGAAATGCTCTTTGCCTTGAACAAATGACAAGAGCAGGTCCAAACCACTGTCACATGGTCACTCACGCAGGCATTGCTCGGGGCAGAGCTGATAGCGCGTGCCACTCTGATCCCAAGGAGGTAGATCCATCTATTACTTGTGATTCAAAAAGTGCCGGGGTGGTGATGGGCACACATGACTATCACATGGCCTCAGGATCCTACGTAATTGCAACAATAGCTTACAAAGATGATTAAAAGGAGATTTGTTCCTAAAGCCATTCAAAGAAGAGGCCAGAGGGCCTTGGGTCAAACAGTGCTGTCTGCCCTGGCAGTGCATTTGCCTGCGGGACAGTGCTTGCTGCAGCTACAGCCCCACACAACACACACACATCCCAAAGAGGGAGCTGAGCCTCCTCCTGCTAGAGAGGCCTTGAGCAGTTTGCCTAAAACCAAGATCTTCTCAATTACTGTACTCTTTCATAGAAAAATCAAAATATTGAACCCAGAAAGAGCTGAGGGTGGCAAGGCAACTTTATTAAGGAGCAATCTAAAAAAAAAAAAAAAGAGCAGCAAAGAAGGATGAAAGATCCTAAAATATATTTTTTTCATTCCAGCTCTTTGGGGCAGAGGCTGTAAAGAAGCAGGCAATATGCTTCCTGCTAGGATTAACTGACAGAGTAACAGAGGGTACCTGGGAAGCATATCCTTTGGGTTAACTCCTCTCAGTGCTAGAGAAATTTCTGTTCCTTGCCAGGTGCTGGTGGTTTCTTCACAAGGATCCAGTGAGATACAGTGCAGATGTTCTTCTTGACCATAGAAGTGCCATATGTGGCTCCACAGAGAAGCTGGCTAGTGAGCGCTGGTGGGGATGCTCATCTCCGCGGTGGAATCCCACTATTCCTGCTGCCTTGGTCCTGCCAGTGCCTCCCACAAGGAACCACACAGCAGAGTGCAACCACACAGCAGAGTGCAGGCAGTGCAACACTACTTGCCGTCAACGAAGGAATCTTGAAAGAACGTTTTTTTGGATAAAAAAGATAGTTTTGTTTTGTTCTTCCACTCAAGTGACCAAAATCAGCTTGGTTCTTTTCCCTGCAACCTTACATATGAAACTCAAAACAACTGCTGCCATTCAAAGGAATCTGAGGAATGCTAGGAAATCCCTCAGGAGCTGAGAGTCCCGGACAGGATGCGGCAAGGCATTGGTGGGCCATGTTTTCTGGCTCCTGCTGGAGCTACCTCCCTGTAACCCAGGCTCTGCTGCTGAATGGTGACTCCCCACTACCAGGCTCAGGTATTCCCTGGTAACGTCCCAGGCCTCTAAAGTCTCCAGTAGCTTAACAATTAATTTCTGAAAAGTAATTATAGTCCTTGTGTGCTATTATTTTCCTGGAGACGGAGGGGTTATTAGTACTGCTCATATTTTTATATTTTCTCCATGCCCCAAAATGCTAGGAGCTCTAAAAGGAAAAAAAAACTTCAAAATTTAGATAACTACTTCTAGTGAAGCTATCTGATTTTTATCCTACTTGATTTATTTCATCAATACAGTTCAAAGGATGCTGACAAACATCCTCTACAAACATTTATTTTCATTATTAAAAGAGAAGGTATTGTAAAATACACTTAATTCCCCACCACTACCCTTTTTAGTGTCAGTTTTCTCAGATTGAACAGCTAAAATGTATTACACCAGTCATTTCTCCCTCTTCCCTCAAAAGAGAACCTTTGCAAACACCAGGATTAGAGAGGAAACTTATGAAGGGATAAAGCCAATATTTCTTCCTCTACTGCAGCCAGGCTTGCTCATGTGCTGGTATCCAGCCCAAGAGGCTTGTCAGCTTCTGCTTCTCTTAGCAATGCAGCAACTCCAGGCTGTCCTCAGACAGCAGGGGCTGTGCAGCTGCTTACTGCTTTTGGTGCAGCATTTGCCACTTTTGATCTGTAGTTTCCAGTCCAAGTCCTTCCCTGGGTCCTTTGGTTCAGAGACATCCTATCAACCAGAGCGGCTTAAAACCCAAAATATGTTACACAAGAATGCGGGAAATTTCAAATAGTGCTAATTTCTGGAAGTAACTAGGTAATGTTTAGTCCCAGCAATAGAAGAAAAATGCAAACAGCTTTTGAATGAAAAATGGCTGAGGGGGAAAATACAAATATGCTTTCATCTCATAAGTAAGTTTGAATCGGCTTTGCTATTTTAACTGGAAAGATAAAATGCCAAAACCAGCATCTGTGAGGTTGCAGTTTCCCTTTTTTAATGCACTGCTGTGAGGAACTGATTTAATTTTAAAATATTAATGCTTCAACATTGTTTAGTTTTATTTGTTGAACTGTGGGTTATGAATCTGGTATTTGATATCGAATGGAAAAGTACCAGAAGGACACATGCCTTGGCAGTAACAGCACATGCAGCACATGCACAGAAGGGCTCTGTTGCCGGGTAACCCCCTGGAGGGGAGGAGAGGAGAGGAGCTCTCTGTAGAAGAATTCTTAGAGCAGAATGGACATGGTCTGTATCTGAATGTAGTGAACAAGCCAGACTTAGCAGGGCCTGCTTGCCCTGAGTGCTGTGAGATTAGCATGACTTAGTGCTGAGAGTGTCCTTGAGGTGTCCTTGAGAAAAAGAGGAGGTTTAACAGGATGCGATAACCGCAAGCTGGGAGGAGGGAGGACACTTGTTTGCCATATGTTAACCAATTAGTAGACAGTAGACGCGTGTGATTGTACTTAAGTAGCCAATCATAGAGTTAGTTAAGGTGTGTGGACAACTGATGACTAGTTGGAAATGCTACATAATCCTGCTTGATTTGAGCAATAAACGAGAACGCCATCTAACCATATCAGTGTTTAGTCGTTACTCAGCTCCCATTCTCAGAACAGGACCCTGCTTTGGCTCTCTCTCTAAGCGGGCACCCTTTAGGCCAAAGGCCTAAACCAAAACCTTGGAGAAGGGTTCTGTCTCTGGGGGGATCTTCCTGGCAGCCATTCAGAGGAGAGAAAGTCTCCACCACTGGGCTGTAAGTGACTTCCCTTAGAGGTGTGGAAACCCCTGCTGCCAGGGAAGGACTTCGCAGACCAGCCACTGGTCATCCTCAAGTGGTCGAACCACGGGAAGAGCTACGGGATATGAAGGCAATTATGAGCTGCATCGCCAGGGGCTCAGTTAGGTGGGGCATTTATGGACTGGCTGAGAAGCCTGCTGGATCCAGTCCCTGCTTGCTCGAGGCCAGCTGTGCCCTGCCACCTACCCGATCGATTGCCTCCAGCCATGCGCCTGGCCGTGCTCCCAGCCCAAGCACCCGTTCTCTCTCATTGGCTTCACCAGCCCTTCTCGCTCAGCCTTCACTCCTGCTGCGCTGTCCCTGCCCATGGTTTGTTCCTGCCATGGGCTGTTCCTGCTGTCGCGCTGCCGTCGCTGCCCCGCAATCCCGCGGCCTATCCTGCCTTCCCTGCTGCATGTCCCGCCGCTGGCGGCCGCAGGAGGCACGCGGCCTGCTGACCCTTGAAGTGATGCGTCTCTCCCGAGAGCCGCGCCGGCTCCCCGGCTCGTAGGGCGCACGCCTTTTGCCGACTGAATGTCAATGGTACACTGCGAAGGAATTGGTGGCAATGCCCCGTTCCCCTGCCTCTCTCTCCCTTTCTCTCTCTCCGATTCTTTTCTCCTTTTCTTTCCTGTGCTTCTGCTTTTTCTATCCCCCGCCAATAGGACCACATATTTCTCCCCATCAATAAATGGTTCACAGATATAATATTGACTTCCTGTCTAATTTTGCCTTAGGCATCCCTTAAAAAGAATCCCTCGCAGTTCCCCATAGCAGAACATGACAACTGCATGGGCCGGAGGCATAAGGAGTGCCTTTCACTCCTCACATCCCCAGTCCACCAGACAGCTAGACCCAGGTCAGTTGTCCTGCTCAGTATCTCTCCTCCCACCCTGTGCAGGCAGGTCAAACGCTGCATATCATTTCAGTCACCAAAAGCAAGCAAGTGCTGCGCTACTAAGTCAATGTACTTTCTGATGGCCACAGCAGCTCCACCCGCAACCACACTTTAAGAGCCAGGCCCCCTGCCCAGTAACGGTACTTGAACCAGTCAAAAACATGTGCAGTATCATTCACAGAAGAGCAGACAGCTACTGGCACTTCTATGCCCCAAACTTACAAATTTTTCACTTTCTGCAGCTAGAGAAAGTCCTGGGGTAACGGGTGCTGCACACTGATATTTCCTGGTCTATAAAGGAAGCTACATGCTGTGCCTTCCCGTGTGCGGACCTGATGGTTGGATAACGCTAAATGTGCCATGCAAAACCCTTATCTGATGTTGCTGACAGCGCTTAGTGGGGAGTGCACACTCAAAGCCCAGCAAGCCCTTTGGGGTATACTGGTTTCTGCTGCCTGTCACAACCTAGCTAAAATGATTTCTAGGGCACAGACAAAAAAATCAAGTGACTGGAGCTACGGCTGCTAGTAAATAATCTCTGCTGCCTGGCTGGCAACTGACAGATAATGATCCTCACCAAGACGAGTGAATGATAATCAATTTAAGAAATATGGACAATCTTTCAGGAAGCATAGCTTCAGAGCAATTTCTGGACAGAAAAGTACTAGTTACAGCACAATCTTCTAAGAAATTCGTGTGCAAGAAACATGGCAATTGAAGGTCATCTTTAACCATTATTCATACTTAGAGAAGTTTCTGGAAACCACAACTGAACTGCAGAGTAGATTATCAGATTTTTGTTACAACTTAAGTTCTAAACCAGAAGCTGAAAAGTCTGTGCAACTGTTCCTTCTCCTCTATTGAGACTCAGACATCCCTACAGGACAAGTAGGAAGTTTCCTAATCCATGTACAGGAAGAACGAAACATTTCACTCTTTTGGTTTCAGCCTACAACACACTAGAATTAAGGATACTGCTGTCCAACTTCTCCAGTGATCACTGTGAACATTTTGGTCCAGGGTGTGAATGGTCATTCCCTGGTGGCTTTGCCCAGGAACATTATGTCTCCATTTGTCTTCCCAAAAACCTATGTAGAGATGTGAAGGAGAACCAGAAACAAAAAAATCTGTGGTGGTGATACACATGATACTGATCACTAACGCCATGTACACCCTAGTGTTTCCATGATCTTTCCTCTTCTCTCCCACAGAGCCTACAGGTATTTTCTTTTCTAGCTAGTAAAGGGAACAGAGGACAAGTTCATAAGGGGGGGGATTTTCTTTTCTACTTCTGGCCAAGTAGAAAAGTGCATGTTACTGCTGAGATTTTCCAAAGTGCCCTTGGCTGACTGCAAAATCACAGAAGGGTTGAAGATGGAAGGCAGGTCCTCTGGCCCAACTCCCCTGCTTAAGGAGGGACACCAAAACCCATTGCCCAGGACCGCGTCCACGTGGTTTTTGATTATCTTCAAGCACAGAGACCTCATGATCTCTAGGACAATCTGTGCTCGTGCTTAGTCACCCTTACAGTAAAAAAAGATGTTTCCTGATGTTGAGGGACACTTGCATATTTCCATTTGTGCCCAGTGCCTCTGGTCCTGTCACTGGGCGCCACTGCGAAGACCCTGAACCAGTCTTCTGCACTCTCCCTTCAGACACTTGGTCCACGGTCCATGCTGATAACATGGTGCTAGTTGCTCTTTATATCTGGGTACAATAATGCTTTGAAGGGCAGATAAAATACAGATTACAAGTCAGTATGTGCTTTTCCACCTAAGCTATTGCTTAGAACTGGCACAATAAAATAATTCAGAGGGAAATGGGCTGTTTGACCATGAGCAGAAATGGAGGTGGTAATCACTGCGAGTCTTGTAATGAGAAAATAGGAACAAGATTTTTTTTCAAAAAGCAGAGATGCAATATCCTAGGGTGTTTCAGAACAGGAAACATTTCAGGAAAATAAAATTAATGATGTGCTAACCAAACAAATATATAAAATAGCTCCTTTGGCTACACTAAATGAGAATTCACAAATTATTTGTACAATTCAGCTGCAGTAATCTGTCAGTATGAACTCTACTCTGCTTGAATGCGGGGGTGGACAAGTCAAGAAAAAAAATGGTTCCAAATCAGACACCATCTTCTATCTTCTGAAGCATTATTAAAAACAATGACAATGCCAATTGTAACAAAGCTTGTACCTCATGGCTTCTGACAAAACTAGGTTATAATTTCCTTAATTAGTTTTAACAAGCAGAGCGAAGACCTGTGTGGAAGAAAAAAAAAAAAAAAAGGAAGCTGTTTTACAAAGGAAGCTGAAGAAGGGGAGCTTTTCAAGGCAGTCTGCTGACAGAATAGAAGTGTTTAAGGACCAAAACAGTTGAGGTCTGTCTCTCATGTAAGTTAGTAGGGGTTTTAGTAGGCTAATTTCAGAGACTTATGCTTATAGGCTCTGTAACTACTATTAAATCACACACCAACCAGGCAAACTCTTGTGCAGCACAGGAACAAGTGTGAGCAGGGGAGTCACAGATTTCAAACTTGGAGTAACTACATCAGAGGGTCTCCCACTGAGACACAGAGTTCCTGCTCAGCAAGGGAAGCTTTCCCTTTACGACCCCCTCCCACTGCAGCAGCCCCAGGTATCTCCTGCTGCCTCCCAGCCAGTCCAACACAAGCTCTCGTGCCAGCGTGCATGAGGGGCCAAGAGCATGTGCATTTGTTTAAGGAAGGGGGAATATTCAGCATCACTGCAGCCTTTGAGTGGCTCCAGCTGCCTCTGCAACCATACCCTTAGCAACACAGAGACATCTTCATTTTAAATACTATTCATGACATATAGACTGCACCAATAGTCTACAAGATCAATCTTCTAAGTGCAGTTTTCTTCCAGAACAAAGCTGCATCGAAATTTTCGAGTATTTGTCCCACATATTCACAGGTAAAGAACTTACATAGCAAATGAAAATTTTCGGCATATATTTGCAAAAGTGTTTCAGAATGCCAGACTTGACCTGTTTGTGGCCAGACACTGAGATTTTGCTTCAACCCAGGAATTTATTAAGACTTACATGAAAATATTCCGTCTTAACATAATACACATTGGTAGCATTTGAATACATATTTACAGATTTATTTGAACTTTTCTTAACTGCAATTCTACAACTGAGCAACAGATCCATAAGTGTTTCATAAACTTTCAAACACTTACATATTTATACATATAGTTTTTGCATATATATATATAAAAAAATATTTTTGAGACTCAAAGACCGAGAATAGTCAAAAGGACATTATTGCTACATTTCCATATTTACAAAAACAATGCATAAACCCATTCAAAACACCAAGCCATTGCAAAATAAGTTTCAACCCCCCCAAATTATAAAAATATAAATTTCAAGAACGAAAAAACCCAAACCTCTTTCAGCTAAGTGTCTGTAAAGTACCGAGACATCTATAACAACTAGTTTGTCTACAGTTGCTCCAAAAGCCAACACATTACAAAAGAGCTTTTATAGCATTAAACTGAAAATGCTCAACAACTAGTATGCGTAAGAGTGCATCCAAACAAACGGCTAACTTTGGAAAGGTGCAACAGCCTAAGTAAGTTCAGTGCAAATGGTGAATTTTTTATTTAACTCTGAAAGACGGATTCCTGTAACAATAAACCAAATGCACAGTCATAGAAGGAGCGCGGTATTCAATGTAACCCAAAATACACTACCAGTGTGTGTATTTACAATTACCTTGTATTTGGACAGTTAGTTACACATTTGAATCGCATGTAAACTCAACCAAAATCCTGGTAAAGTAAAAGTTACAGAGTGCTTAAGTGCATTGTAAATAAATAGGTACTCAAGTAGTACTCTGCCTCTGAGAAATGCTTCTCTCAATGCCTTTACTTATTTTTAGGGGTCAGAAACAAATGAAGAAAAGAACCAGTAGTGTTCCTACTGGGAAGAAAAGAGGTTAGAAAACACTTTTAAGCACAACCCTGGGCCTAACAGATGCTGACCCCAAAGCTTCATGTCTGTCAAAGAAGAATGAAAGGATTCTTTCTTTTATGCCACTTATAAATTTGGCACTTCTCAGTTAGACTCTTCTTCATTATCATCTCTGAACTACCAGAGAAACAACTTGGGGTGGAGGAAAATAGCCCTTTCCAGTTAGCGCTATCCAAGACTGCCTGTGGGAAAGATTCACCTGGGTAGGACAAGATAAAGAAAGGGCCCCCAGGAGAGCATTGTTTGCCTCTGCTCTCCCTTAGATAAGGTGACTGGTTAAACGGCCTCTTCTCCAGACACACAGTTTACTGTAAGCAGCCTCCCTCCTCTTTTTTGACCAGTCTGGCAGGGCCCATCTATCTTTGGTGAACACCTTTAGATGTAACTATTACCAAAACAAATGTTGAAGTCTTTGGGCACCCCAGGCAGGGGGGCATGGGAGCAGTTCAGGCTCCATGGTGGAGTGAGACCCAGCAATGGGCAGCTTCATCCTGGCAGGGAATGCACCAGTGGGAAGTAATGCATATATCCACAGAAACCGTGCAACTGGTCTGCAAGGGTGACAGCGCAGGTGGGAAATAAAAATGAAAATCCACGCTCTTCCTCCCTTCTCCTCTGGTTTAAACCCCAGAACTCCCAGGAGTGTTTCCAGCTGTGCAGACCAACTTTGAAGGGTCTTGGTTCCTTCACCTCTTTTTCCCAGGTAAATACAGCACCCTCACTGGCCTCCAACCTATGATATCTGCCTGGGAAAGCTCCTCAGGCTTGGCTGGATGTGGAAAGGGGTTTACAAAACCATTAACTTAATACTTGTTTATTTTGTAAATTCAGAAAAACAAGATTAACTGGAAAATGACTGTATGCATTCCAGGCACAGATCCAGAGAAGAATCACTGCAGATTTGGTTTGATCTACAGTCATCTAATTCCACACCCTGGCTAAGGATTTCTTTTGTCGGTTGTTTTTTTTCCTTCACATCTGGCTCTCTACTGCAAATACACACAATATAGCGAAATATATACAGCTTCAATTAACACTGCAATGATGCCTGTAACCGTGCTCAGCAGATTAAGTTTATGTGTAACAGTGCTTGGTAAAGGACAGTATTACAACAACGTTTCAGCTACACAGTGGTAGTAGTGAGTAAAAGAAAGAGAAATTATTGAAGTCGTCCCTCTCTCAGCCCCTGCACAATAGAAATAGCTAACACATCTGATCTCCTCTTCTTCACATGCCACTCAAACATCTTCGCGTACCAGGAGAGGCTGAGTAGATGAAGCACTGCTGCCCACTGAGTTAATCCTCACTGAGTGATCTGGAGCATTTCCTTGACTGGAAGGTGGGGTTGAGAAGTTGGCATAAACCTGCAGGAGCCAAAGACTGGTGTCAATACTCTGCAGACTGCTCCCTTCACACATTCTTGGAGAGCATTCCTTTCTTAGCCTTTTCCCACTGTGTACTACACACTGCTGTGGAATGGTTCCAGCTCAGGAGCTTCTTTGCAAATCAAAACAGTTTCAAAAGGTCTTGGGCTTAACTGCTATTTTAAAGAACCATGAAGCTCAATCTCAGTTACTAAAAACACTGTAACTTCCAACTGCATGCCAAATTTCAGCTAAGCTCAGAGGGAAAAAAAAAAAAGCTCAGGTTATTACTAAGCTCCCTCAGAAACCTCACTAATAATTTCTTCCGATTCTTGCTTTTGTTTTAGTAATGCCTGCACCTGCCAAAAATACACTACAGGATGCAATCGAACACCAGCAGCTTTCAGTTTCCTCTTTTCTCAAATTGTACTCTCTGCCCAAACGAGGCATCCAGAAGGTAAAAGGAAGCTTTATTTTTAAGTCAGGTTTAAATGTACTTTTGTAAACCCTAGTAACACACAAAGTTATGGAAAGAGAAAATCCAAGTTTAGGATGTGCCCCCAGTTTTTCTTTGGACTATTTTGTCCAGTTGCCTGCTTAGAATAAGCTTTCACTACAGAACAGTTGAAAGAGCAGCAAATACAATTTGTCACAACATACCTCCAAGGTTATGTAATTGGTATTAGGGGAAGCAACTGAGAAGATACAGAAGAGCACCAAAGGCTCCACCCCTACATCCAACAGCTTTCCTAATAAAAACTAATTATGCTTTATTTCTGAGATGTTTCCCAGATAAACAGAATTTTTCACAGTTTAAGATAACATGAATTTATGTAGTACCATTGCATTTTGTAACATCAAAATTGTTGTGACAGGTTAATTGTGAGTGAGAAACATCAGTAATGCAAAGAATGTTCTGAGTTTTTGGGTATGGGCTTGGATAGCTACTGTCTAATGGAATAGCCCAAACATCATTCCTACTACCCAGACTGATGCTGCAAAGCTACATAAATAATACTAGAAATGCAGTGCCTGGGCTCTTTGCTTCTCACAGCTCTCGTGTAACATCTTGCTTGAAACTGCTTAATCCATAACTTACCCGGGGGGCATTATCTGAAAGCTGCTGCTCTATCATCTGTACGATTTGTTTAAATGTGGGTCTCTGTAAAGGATCAGCATCCCAGCAACTCTTCATTATGTCATACCTGCAAAGATACCAAAATTAAGTACTGCTCATGAAGAAATCTTTACAGCTCTTATCTCTCCTGCATTATTATTTGAAACAGAAGTGTCTCATCTTCTTTAAATGACTTTAAGAACAGGAATGGTGTTGCTAACACCTGTGTTTGTGTCAACAGAGAACTCATTACTAATTGGAGGCTCTGGACACAGTTTTCTTTGACAGCTTGTTAAATGCCAAGCCATTTACAAAACAGTGAATTAGGAATGTCTCATAAAGAAGATCAGTAGCCAGTCCTCTTGCTGTCAGGAAGTACAGCACAAATGCAGATGCTGTACAGTCTGGTGATACATCTCACTGACTTCTTTATCTGAAGTAAAAATGTTCAATTATGTTCTGTGATCTGTCAATAATTTATTGACAGAGAGCAGGTGCCATGACAAAGTGATCAGATGGCACAAGGCATGAGCGTATTTCATTGCTTGTAACAACACAGGCGCGTATTCTGCTAGTTAGAGTACATGAATTATTTAAAACATGAACAGAACTTTAAAAAATGACAACCGGGCAGTGCAATGAGCCTTAGTGCAAGAATAGAAGCTTCCCTTCCTTCGCATCTTTACTGATGTTTGGATGATGGGAGGTGCTGGTTGCTCACTTACATTTCAGGCGGTGCACACTCAGGGCTGAACATCCTGTATCCCTCTTTGATCATTTTATAGAACTTGGAGTCCACAGGTATCCCTGGATAGGGGCTGCTTCCTGTTGAGAGAGCAGGTGAGCAACATGATTTCTGCATCTACAGTAAACCCCAAAATGAAACAGATATGATGAAGTACAGATCTTGAAGAAGCTTACCTAAAGAAAAGAGCTCCCAAAGCAATATCCCGTAAGACCAGACGTCACTCTCAAAGGTGTAGACGCAATTGAAAATACTTTCAGGTGCCATCCACTTCACAGGAAGACGAGCCTTTCCAGAGAAGAGGGAGTAAGTTAAGACAATGGACATAAGGCATACAGAATTGACAAGGTAAAATTAACTTGTTCTGGTTTTTATGTGCATTAAATGCTTTTAAAATCAAGAAGTATCCAACCAAAAATTAAACTTTCAGCATTTTAGAATTTCCAAGTGCTGCACTGCTAGTGATCCATCTTTCTGTGGGTCTACCAAGCTAATACAATTCCTTGAACTGTGATTTTCTGACTACTGTTTGATTCGTTCTGTCTAGTTAATAAAGGATATCAGGAAGTCAGAGAAAAATAATATAAGTGACTATGGCATGGTTCCTTAAGCATGTAAGCCTGTTTACTTTGGTGGACTGGCTGGCACAGGCACACAGATGAGATTCACATAGTCGAGATGCTTTAAGGCTTTAGTCAATATATCTGCATTAGCTCCTCAGTCCATCAGTAGAAAAATTTAAATTCAAATAAAAGTAACATATATTAATATATATATTTTGGGCGGAAGTGTTGATCTGCTGGAGGGCAGGAAGGCGCTGCAGAGGGATCTGGACAAACTGCATTGATGAGCCAAGCCAGTTGTATGAGGTTCATCAAGGCCAAGTGGTGGATCCTGCACTTGGGTCACAACAAACCCATGCAGAGCTACAGGCTGGGGCAGAGTGGCTGGAAAGCTGCCCAGCAGAAAAGGACTTGGGGGTGCTGTGACAGCAGCTGAACATGAGCCAGTGTGTGCCCAGGTGGCCAAGAAGGCCAATGGCCAATGGCATCCAGCAATAGTGTGGCCAGCAGGACCAGGGCAGTGATCATGTCCCTGTACTCGGCACTGGTGAGGCCACACCTCAAATCTCATGTTCAGTTCTGGGCCCCTCACTACAACACTGACATTCAGGTGCTGGAATGTTTCCAAAGAAGGGCAATGAAGATAATGAAGAGTCTGGAACATAAAGCCCTACAGGGAGCAGTTGAGGCAGCTGGGGTTGTTTACCCCAAAGAAAAGGAGGCTGGGGGGGACCTTAGTGCTCTCTGCAACAACCCGAAAGGAGACTGTAGCAAGGTGGGCATCTGTCTCTTCTCCTACACAACAAGTGACAGGACGACAGAAAATGGCCTTGAATTGTGCCAGGGGAGGTTTGTATTGCATATTAAGAAGAATTCTTCACCAAAAGGGTTGTCAAGCATTGGAACAGGCTGCCTGGGGAAGTGATGGAGTCACCATCCCTGGACACATTTAAAAGACATGTAGATGTGAGGATTAGAGATATGGTTTAGTGGACTTGGTAGTGCTGGGTTAGCAGGTGGAGTGAATGATCTCAAAGGTCTTTTACCATCTGAACAAGTCTATTGATTCTGTGATTTTTTGTCGTTTTGTGTGGGAATAGACACATCCCTTGTGAATGCTAACTGAAGCAGAAGAAAGGACACAGAAAGCCTTTGCATTTGCTTCCACCTTCCTCTCCCTGGTTTGCCCTTTCCTTGTCTGATTGTGGGAGCTGGTCAGGCCTCTGTCCTAAACATTTGTCCTGCTTTGGAAAAAACTAGACCTCTTTCTTCCAATGATCAGAGGGCTTGAACACATCTCATATGAAGAAAGTTTGAGAGAGCTGAGGTTATTCAATCTGGAGAAGAGAAGGGAGACCTCATTGCAGCCTTTCAATATATAAAGAGGACATAACAAAGACGGAGAGAGACTTTTTACTGGGGCCTGTGATGACTGAACAAGGAGAAGTGGTTTTAATCTGAAAGGGCACGGATTTAGATTAGAAATAAGGAAAAAAAAATTATGATGAGTATGGTGAGACACTGGAACAGGTAGCCCAGAGAGGTTGTGGATACTTCATCTGGGCAACATTTCTAACACTGGAGATGTTCAAGGTCAGGTTGGATGGCGCTCTAAGCAACCTGATCTAGTGAAAGAGCTCCTTGCCCATGGCAGGGGGGTTGGACTAGAAGATCTTAGAAGGTCCCTTCCAACCCAACCCATTCTATGATTCTGTGATTCTATGAACTCAGGAAACTTAAAGGATAGCCTAGACAAATAAAACTCAATTGCACGCTTCCCTCCTAAGCTGCTGGTCTGAACTTCCAACTCCCAGGAGCCTTTATGATCAGGCAGCTCTTGACCTGACCCTGAACCTGAAAGTCGCTTGGTTACCCTAAATGCTACTCAATATTTTGTCACAGCAGCCATTCATGAATTATTTCCACTCCTACTGCTCCCCAACCTCAACTTCTAGGCAACCAGTGGCTGGTACTGACATTGTTTTGAAAAAAACCAATAAACCTGTCTGTCCCACAGCCTGAAATAAGGATGCTGTAGGTACCTGAGACATCAAGGCCTGCTGGGTGACAGCACAGCAGCAGAGATATGTCAGATACCTGAGGTACCATGGATTGACTGACGTTAACTGAGTGGCAAACACCTTTGGTGAGAGATGCTCAGGTGTGGGATTTTCTCTCTGTATCAGCTTGCCAAAGCCAGGACAGGTAAGCTTCAGTTCATGTGTTGTCAAGCCCCTGAGTAATGATCAGCCCCTGATCACTAAGATCATGGAGCCCTCAGCTGAACTGGGGACGACGGCTGCCTTGCTGAACAGGGATCTCCTTTGAAAAACAGTGCAAGTGAAAGCATATGTACTCTGAAGGAAGCAGCTGGCTGCACCTATCTGACACAGACTTAAAACACTAAGCCAGGCAGCATAAATCAGTTTGAGATGCAAAATACCTATACTCCATGCACACTTCTCCAGCTTAACCACAGAGAAGCTCAATTTTCTTTTGTAGTAGGGCTCTTTTTACTGCACTGGCACTTTAAAGGGGACTGCAAGTGCTGCCAAGGTAATCTGCATCACTTCAAAGTGCCTTTGTACCCCTCCAGGGGTTTAATAGGTACTCGTGAGGTTGGTACTCTTCTACATGGGAGGTTTTAAATTTTTCTTATCAAAATATAGTGTCTTGTTCCAGCGCTGTTAACAGGGTTTGAACTACAGCTGCAAGCTAAAGCTGTGTTTGTTACACATACGAGGTTAGGATGTGTATATGGAATCAGAGAAAACCAAGATGTTTTTGCCTTAATCAGTAAATTCACACTTCAGTTTTCATTGTCTGAGTGATCCCTTACAGAAAAGGATAAGCTGCAAACCCCTGATTATTTAGATATTTTTTAAATGAATTATTTCAATAATGGACAAAAAGTGCAATGCTCAGGGAAAAAGTTTCTGAATAATTCCAAAATTTAGCACTGGGATACCAGAGTATTTTCATGACAAAACTAGCAATTACTCAGAGAGCAGTAACTTTGAGTACATTCAGGTATAATAAGAAGACTGGACATTATATTGGTGCAGCAAAAACATCTCTTCCACTACAGCATACATGCAGGTATGAGCACATATTTTCCAGTATAACAAGTATAAACCAAAGATTTTGTCAGCACACACATCTGTGTCAGAAATTTCCCCTCCCAGCCAACACAGATATATATATACCAGAACTGGAAAATCCAGATTTCCATCTAACTAAGAAAGAGTTTTCTTTGCATACCAAGACAACAGGAACTTCCTTAACTTAAAACAAGTGCATAAAGTATCATGTATACTTACATTTCCTTTGACCACGTAATTTGAGTCATTCCTTATATCTCTTGCCAGGCCAAAGTCACAGATTTTTGTAATTCGACCGTGGGTTAGAAGAATATTTCTTGCGGCCAGATCCCTATGAATGCACTAAATAATAGACAAACAAACAAAACTGGTTGTTAATATCCCTAACAGGCTATTGCTTGGTTACATGTTTACTTAGCTATGTAACTCACTGTATTATGCATTTTAAGGCAAGCTGTAAATCACAATGAACCCGTGCGCTAGTAAGCTTACTCAGATGATTAAACATGCTGATGTAGTATCTTTACAATAATTACATCAATCCACACTAATAAAGTTGTCTATGCATTTATCTTCGAAAAGACCACTCGCAGTCATTGAATTTTGCAGTGTTTCACATTCTCAGCTAAAATTTAATGTACATTTTTTCTGATTTTTTAAAATCATCACTGGCTTGTTTCCTAATACAGGACAAAGAAAGGGAAATGTGTTTTGTTTCCAAAATATTCCCAATATTCCATTAAGTTACTACTGTCATTAATAGAATAGTGCTAGGGGAAGCACTAGGGGAAATTATGGTAACCACTTCAAAGCGCACAAACACAGAAACTGAATCCCATTACTGAAATACTCCTCTGGAAAAGCTGAATTATTAGGTACCTATGAGAGCTTAAGCAGACTTAAGTATTCTAAAATAGTGGAAATTCTCACATGCCAGTATCTTTCAATGGATGATCATGCATTCATTGACCTAGCCACTTTATATTCCAGTTTTTCCTTGACAAGTGGGCATGTGTTGGTAACTGCAGGCTCAGAAGGGAGCCTGAGTTTCCCAGAAGATGTGTTTCTTTGTATAAAACTGTGGAGCCCATGTGTGTTTGTTAGAGAATGGAGGTGATTCTCTAACAAAATGATTTCTTTTTTCATCTGGAAAGGAGAGTATTACGCTTCAGCTCTACTGATGGTATTTAGCACGCAGGCCACAGCTGTCTAAAAAATAACTGAAGACAGTTCAATTTTTCTTTTTTCCTTGAAATATGAAACTTTTGGAATTTCTAACCAAAAAATGACCTAAAATAACAAAAGTTATGAAAATCAAGCTGAGAAAGTAACTGCAGATTGCACAAGTAACTTAATCTCTGTCTCTTTAGCATGCTTACATGAGGAACTGTTTTTAATAGTTCCACTGTTTTGGTGGACTCTCGTTCACCTCCGTATACAATGCATTCTGCACTTTCCATCTGTAAAGCTGCCATACAGCACTGAAGCAGTAAGGCGAAGGAACGGCCAAGAGTCAGTATGACTCTGCCTTGTTCCTCCAGAATCAGTGCAGTTTGCACTGAATAGAGACTTTGTCCAAGGGAGGAAGCTCT
The DNA here is from genome assembly GCA_013398955.1 of Callaeas wilsoni. Taxonomy (NCBI): domain Eukaryota; kingdom Metazoa; phylum Chordata; class Aves; order Passeriformes; family Callaeidae; genus Callaeas; species Callaeas wilsoni. Next base: position 182,454 of record VWPU01016476.1, on the reverse strand, counting down.
GTCTTGTGATTAAGGCATCGTGTGCTTAAGGCAACTGCTCTCCCAGAACAAGCTCCTATCCCGACTCCTGCACAGCCTTGACATACAAGCAAGTTGTGGAAGAGCAGCTGGGCACTCTGCGTGCTGGTCTTCGTGGGCACTCCTGCCTCAAGGATGTGAGGCAATCTGAGGCACCTTATCCATCAGCCCACAGTACTCTGCATTGACTCATTCAACTGCTGGAGCTAAAAGAATGTAAGTATACAACAACTGAAGAGGACTAGTAACATATTAGCACACTGCAATTTAATTCCGTGATAGAGATGTTAACTTGGCACTGCCAAAGCAATACTGCCCGTCACTTCCCATCCTCAGGGTGAGGTAATGTTACATTCTTTACTGCCTTTGCTATTCAATGCCACAGTGTCTGTAAAAATGGAAAGACTATAAAGAAAAGTCGCCAGGAATAATACATAGTAGATCCAGGGGCTACTCTTCAGGAAAACAGAAGAAATACAGAATATGTGTGCTAAGCACTAGATGTCCTCAACAGTGAAAGATGCAGGAGTGTGGTGAATCTGTGCATCACCTGTAATATGGTATGTTTGCATGTCGGGCCTGTTTTGAATGTGTTGATAGATGAAAAATAAACTAAAGGGGAGCTTATGGTTTGGTTTGGAAGAAGGAACAGTGGGAGAAAAAAAAACAAGTGCAAAAGCAAGTTTTAACGTGCACTTTCCTCAGAGCAGAGTTCGAGACACATTTCCCAATAGTAACACAGGACTCCAGGATTGCCTTCCTTTCCTTAAACTGCCTAAGTTTGGTTTTGCACTTTATTTAAGGTGCACCTTTAGTAGCTACATTAGTTATAATGTTTACATGTGGCATTTTTGCAATAAAATGTAAGAATAACCATAGGAAGATACTAACTACGCTGTGCTTAAGACTTCCTTATAAATCCCCTTCTGTTATGCAATACCTCTCCTATGAAACCCAGAGGAATGTCTATTATGCTCCTTGTAGCCAATGAAGATTCTTTGTGGGTCTCTCAGCTGATTTTATCTTTCCAGAAAATTAAAAATCAAGACATGTCCTGTGAATTAAGCCATGCTTACCAAAAAAAAAAGAACACAATGTGATATCTCCCCTGTTTAAGGCAGTATTCTGCATGAGAAAAGCAGCAAGTGCAGTGTTGTTTAAAATTCATGCAAACAGATACCTTGGTACTGATTCTACTACCCTCGACAGTGGATATACAATAGCACAGCTTCACACTGACTTCTGTTTTAGGGGATACAAACCTTCACTTTTGGCCAATAAGCACAGTACACAACTCCAACATTATGTAAAGCTTTAGGTATGAGAAGGAGCCTATCAGTTTGCAGTGCTTGTTGAAAAGAACATAGAAATATTCAGCATTTTAACACACGGATCACATTAAAACACTGAAAGTGATAAAAAAATCTACTGATTCTGTCCATCTCCGAAAAATTCTTAACTTACGTTTTTGGAGGCAAGGAAGCTCATGCCCTTTGCCACCTGGTAAGAAAAGCTTAGCAGATCTTCTACATCTAAAGCAAGTTCATCATCTTCCGGCATAGAAAGGGTAACATCCTGATCAGTGTAGGATCCTACACAATATAAACAACAACAGCTTTTGAGTTGAGCAAGTGTAATCATGGAGAAATCATGTAGAGTTGTTTTGACATTAAACAAGTGATTTGAGTAAGTACCAGTCTAGAATCACATAAATAGCATATCACCAAAAAGTAAAAAATAATCCTGATACTCCATTTAAGTGTGAAGAAATACAAGACACTGTAATTTAGAATATTGTTCTTTTTCAAGTCTTCTCACATCAATTACTGAGTTTTAAGTGTCCCCATTCACAAAAGACAAATATGCTAAAACTGAAAAAATCTATGAAGCCCATCTTCCTGCACTCCCATCTGCAAACAGAATTCCTTGTCACTGAACTCACCAGACTTCACAGGTCGCTTTTTGTCAGCCTTTGGTGGGACTGAATATGACACTCCTGGTTTCATGTCCATGTACTCATTGGCAACATCACTGTAGAGGCAGCAGAACAAAAGAAACATAGTTTAGTGAAAAAGGTCTCAAAAGCCACCCAAACAAAAAGCCAGCATCAGGCCAACCTTCTGAATAATTGATTTACAAATGATCAATTGATTGGAAATTCATGGGTGTGTGAAAAAAATGAGGAAATATCTGTACAGAAAGAGCGGTTTATTGGTACAGTTAATGGTACACCTCAAAGTTTGGAGTTTGGCTCAGGTGAGCAAACAAAACCTTTCACATGAGTACTGTTTATACAGACTTCACTCTATAAATTAACATCCAGATGTTTCACAGGATCTGCTAGTGCTTCCTTTTTCTGCTTAGGCCAACTTCTATCGAAATATTTCAGCAGCTCAATTGGCAATTGAAATGCAGAAGACAAACGGTAAAAAATGTTAAATTCAGAAATTCCCAAGTTTCATAGGGGATTCATATGTATTTCAAAAAATCAGCTGAGGCTTGGGACAGCCATCTGCTACATTCTTTTAAGTTTAAATTTTCTTACTGCTATATATAACTCAAATGCACAGATTTTCATACTATATGGTTTATAAATATACAGTTAGGCACCTTTAGAAATGATGGATGTACTTTGGCATTTTTCACTTCATTGCCATTAGAATTCACATACTTCCTTAGCCTGAAACATCTGCTTAGTTTAAGAACAATAAATGCAGCCACAGAGCTAACATGAGAAGGAGCAATGAGATCACCAATAGCTTTAGTTACCACCAGAAACACGTCTGACACATTCAGCAGCAGTAAATACTGACTTGAGAATTTTGTAAATATTCTGCTGTTAATAACTTAGTTTACAAGTTGTGCTTAAACAGCAAGATCCCTTCACTGAACATGGCCTTACGTTCATCACCCCAGTGGTCCCAACCTCTCTGGAGCATCACCAGCTACCCATTTATTGCCACAGCACAAACAGCTTCACGAGTACTACGCCTTGCTGGGATAAAGGACTTTTCCAACTCCTTCGGTCTGCCGGGTTCTTTCATGACTGCCAACACAAAGTAATGGGCCCACTGGGGCAATAAACAGACTAAAATTTCAAATGGGCAGGTATTGGAATAGCCCCTAGGTTTGGTAAGCTGTCTCACTTTGCAAACGGAAGGAAATCTGCTTGGAAACGCCCTTGGAAAGAACTCTGGGATGGTATATAAAACACAGCAGTTAAAAGTATACAGATGAATTAAGTACAAGAGCAATCTCAGAGTCATGACACAGGTTGTTTTATCACAAAATGCAGTGAGCTGTCAGTGGCAGCCTCCTGCTGATGTTCTAAGACACTGGTTTGACTTTGGAAAAAGTAATTTCTGAAGGCAGGAACCTGGGAGAACTCAGGGTACTAACAGCCTGATACTGGGGAAATTGTCATTCAAGCTGCTAAATAAGCACTACCAAAGTTTAATAACAATAAACACAAATATGTACGAAGATTGGAGCCAAGGAGCTGCATGAAATAACTGCAGAAAATTTGATAAAGAAGTAAAACAGAGAGCGCATACAATCCACTCTGTATATAATGCCCCTGAACAAATAACCTCTTAATTAAATTGTTTTCTTGTGAAGCAAAGAATCTTCAAAGCCTGCTGCATGAAATGCTTCTCCACACCTCTTATACCTAATAAACTTTGATATCTCCTCCTTCCAAAACTTCTAAAAACACAAGTACATTTCAGCAGGTCATACTTACGCCGCAGGCTCTGACTGATGCAAAAGGTTCTCATAAACAGCTGCATCTGCATGTTCTTCGTGTTTTGGACAAATAAATGAATCTCGTTTCCGTCTCAGAAAATTTAAAAGATCGCCATAACAGCAATATTCTGTAATGACCAGAGTGGGACCTGTAGGTGCATGTAAAGTTTAGGAAGCTGGTGAGTATTGTTTTTAAAGCAGAAAACCTTACATAAAGCTAGCATTCAGTGAAGCACACAGGCCAGACTATTAAAAAAAAATCACACTGCCTAGCACTGTCTAGACTTGAAAAGTTATAGAAAAGTAACCCAGCATCTTCCCTTTCACAGATGAACAACTATGGTCCAGCTAAAGCTGTGTCCCAATTAATGTTCTGTCCCTCAACAGCATTGCATTGTACAAAAATTAAACAAATAAGTCTTTTTCTTCATGCGATAATGTTTCTGGCCAGACACATCTGTTTGATTTTGCTCACTTCCTGAAGGAAGTTATTTGTTCCAAACGTTAAGAGTAATTCAAGCTTCAAACATTAATCCTTTTGATTCACTTCTGTTTACAGTAGAGCTTCACACTCCTTCAGTAATGTTCTGGAAATGATGTAGAGTGTTATATTCTGCAGTATAATAGGAAAAATCATTCAAACAGAACAGCCTGCTGCGACAGAAAACTACACTGCATGAGGTCTTAGAATATTAAAATGAAATCAGCAAAAGGAATCAAGTCATCTTCAGCATGGATGTTTATAGATCAAATATATGTCTTTTGAGTGAATGACTCCAACTACGGACCTTGAATATGTAATTACACTGTGTGTTATCCCATCTCTAAGTTTACTCTGTACCATCGTTTCCTAACCTCACTGGTTTATTTCCATTTTTCTGCAGTTAAAAATTATAGCTTTTACAATAGCAAAATAAGTGTTTGTGGTGTGATTTTCTTACAGACACCACATTTTTTCCACTGAGAGAGACATGCACTCAGGTCAGTGAGTCTACTTAGTTGGCTGCTTTAACAAAATTATTTCATCCTATTTTTAAATCATTAATTGTGAGAAATGTTTTGCCTTTGTCTAAAACTGAATTTTTACAAGCTCCTTTTCTTTGAAAAATGCGTAAGAAGCAAAACCATCTTTCATATTAAAATGCATACAAATTAAAAACACAGGTTTCTATCGCTCTTTATTGACACTTCAGGGGGTTTTGTAGCTTTTATTATGTATGGAAAACAAACTTATGGAGTTAATACTGAATGTGAAACATTAGGGTTGTGCAATACTTTATTTGGAAAATTACTTTTCTCAACTTTCTGCTGCTTGGAATTTATACCTTTAGGAGTGCCTTAGCAGATACATTTGCAGTTTAAACAGAAGGCTGGAAGGCTAGACAAGACAAGCCTGCTGACTTCACCTTGGATATCAACAAGGAACCACTTCTCATTAATGAGGAACAGTGTGGTGGAGGCAAAAATTTATTCTGTACATTTTGTCATCTCTCAGGAAGAAAGCACACAATGAAAGAGAATAAAAGCAACCTTCCTGTTTAGCTGCAGTTACAGTGGTCTTCCTACTGTTTCTATGATGAGCCTAAAATCTAGATACAGTAAATCACAGGTGATAACCACAATGATCTGCAACCTGTCTAAGCATGAAATATATTTAAGATTTCTACACTTAGAGCTGCACCTTGGATTCTTCTTCACAAAGTTCATCCTCCTAGCAATAAAAAAAGAACAGAACTAATCAATAATCTGCAGATAACCCCACCTCCAATAGTGCAAGCTCCAAGCAGATTCACAATATTAATGTGGTTTCCAAGGTAACTCAGCACTTTGAGCTCTGACATCAAGGCTTCTCTTTCCGTTAAATGGGCACTTGCTGCAAGGCAAAGCACAGTGTTCAGTACGTAACACACCAACCAGATGGAAGAGAGAAAAAACGGTATAGTATTCTACAGCAACTTACTTTTCAGCATCTTCACTGCTACTGTCATAGCAGCATCAGACTTAAATAAACCATAAGCAGTGGCTTCAACAACTTTTCCAAAAGCTCCAGCGCCAAGGGTTTTACCTAATAAAGCAAACACAATGCTCTGTAACGACTTTGAGTACTTCCTCCTGTAGGGCTCAATATTTTATTTTATGATATCAAGGAAGCTATTGCAGACACGTCTGCTTGCCTTCTGTCCCAAGGCAAGAATGAGCGATTACCACTATCTGCATCATTGCACAACATATTTGTGACAAAAGCCTGCTGTGTTTGACCAAAGTCTCACATGAGACCTGAAGGTTTCACCTTGCAGATGAAGTTAAATAAATCTAAACTAACCAAAACTCAAACGGTTTCTAGGAAATTCCCATTTGTGATCATAAGGAAGTTGCGTCGGATCTATGTAAACATAGTTGTTTCCATTTATTTCTTCAACAACTTTCCACTGAACCTCGTACTTGGGTTTCTGGAAAAGAAAGAGAACGGCTGTTACTACTGAAGACTCCACAATTAGCTCACACACTTTTTTAACACGGGCAAAGGGGCTTCTGATTTTACCTGCAAATATATGTACACCAGGATCATGACTATGATGCACATCAGTCCTGCAGCAACTCCAAATGCAGTTAGTAAAGGGGTGAAAAGGGTATGTGTACGGATTTGCTCTGGAAAGAAACAGAAAATTCTCCTTAAAATACTGAACAAGAAAAACTGAATTTAAAAGATGCAGGTGAAAACTTTTCCTTGATTCTTCTCTGTGAAATACGGTTCGGGGTTTTGACTTTCCCAGATGTGCTCCAGGTGTATCAGAATGTCTTTCCTGAATGAGCTGTGGGAGATGGAGCTGGCACAGAAACCATGCAGTTCAGTGCCTTCAGAGTCTCAGCTTCATTAATTCAGGAGGTTTGGCACTAAGATCAGTTAATGCAAGGGGTTTGCATGATCTCAGTCAAGTCAGGTTAAAGAAAGAAGTTTTCATCTGAAGTCCCAATTTCTTCTCTTCCCCTTTGCCCCTCACCTAAGTATAACTGCTACAGCAGTCTTTACAAGGAGAGGTTGTGCCGAGTAGTGAAGAAATAACATTCCACTACAACCCATCTGCCCCAAATCTGGCATATTTGTTTGTATGTTATATCTGGGTGTAACAGAAAAAAAAAAAGAAGCAGAACATTTGGTTTCGCAAAGAAGAGCACAGCTTTACAAACACATTTCAAATCATCTATGTTCTAGGGAGTTTTTCTCCCCCACAAACCTACAAATACCACTACAAAACTCATAAGCCCTTTTGCAGAATGTTGTTGTTGCTACTTCTTTTATAGCAGCAGGACACTTAGGCTCCAGGCAGGTTGAGGACTGCATTTTTCCTGAGACATTGTAAAAACCTAAAATAAAATGCAAACTTTCTTTGAAAAAAACAAGTGAGGGCCTAAATAGTCAAAACAGACAATGACAGGAAAACAAAAGGGAAAGAGAGAGGGAAAGCCAGGGAAATGCTGTAGGTGGTTTTCCTCTGTGCTGCACAAACAGAAAAAACCCACCTACCTACTGCACTGCAGAACAGGTGCCATAAAAAGACAGTATCACAATAGTCATTGAAAAATTAAAGCAAGACTTTGACAGGCAGAACACGCAATGTAGTATGTTATCATGTGCTAAGCCACAGTACTGTAAACTTTCTTACGGCAAAACCACTTAAAATCCTTTTACAGAAAGAGCCAAACACCACTCATGTTTTGTGGTCTCCTTCACCTGACATTACCTTTAATAGCAAAGTTGAAGAAAGCAGAGCTCCTGTCCCCATTGCTGGACGCCTCACAGCACACGGTGCCTGTGCTCCTGAACATGCTGGCATTAATGGTGCTTTCAACAAGGATTCGTTCAAATGATGGTGCTGATGAATTTGTGTAACCAATTTTGACATCCATGGGGGATATTGTTGGTGAATCAAAACACCTGGAGAAACAATACTGACAGTTACCAGAGATGGATTGCTACCTGAAGTGCCAGACCAACAGAGAACTGAACAACCCTGGTCTACAAAGGGATTCAGCTGAAGATCTTAACTTTGAAACAGCCTACTCATGGGGTCTCATGGTCTTGTATGTAGTGAGAGAAACGGATACATACACCCAGCCTGGCCCAAGTGGAGACCATGATGTCTTTGCATTCGCTTTTGGTTAGACATACCTACAGGTCTGTAACTTCTCTATGGGTTTTATACCATTCGACATGCATTTTCAACTTCCGTGTCCAGCAGTTGTGGTCTGTTACCCACTTCAACAGTGTTCCCCAAGCATCATCTTATTACAGCACAAAAGAAGTCCATGATGTACATACAACATCATTAATCTTATATGCAGTCAGAAAATAGCCAGTTCTTTTCTCTCAAGATGTTGCTTCTCCATCATATGTCATATACTTACTACATAAGCACAGGTTTATGATTTAAAAAAAGGTACTGTTTGAAACCATTAAGAAAATAAAAATTATTTTAGACATAAAACAAATTACACCAGTGGGAAGGAGACCCATGACTTGCTCGTATGAGATCTATAACCATGGCGGAAGTCAAGCAAAACCTTAAAACTTACTTCACAAATGCTCATTCACTTCACAGTGGAACTCTACAATCTTCTTAAAAACACCTGGTTTTAAAAACATCCGGCTTTATTCATAACTCTGGACTTGTTTACTTGTCATATGTTTCATGTGAACAGAAGTCTAATTACATTATGTGTGGAAAAATTACTTCATTACACAATAAAACAAATTGCCACAGCCATATTCACAAGTGATTCTGTGATTGCCATTCTGTGAAATTGCATATACAACATGTGTCATTTGGGGCCAAGCTGATACAAACCACAGCTAGATTGCAGCAGAAACTTTGGGTTTTACTTTTATGCAGCAAAAAGTGTTGGTTATTCCCCTTTCAAGGACAGAATGCAAAGGAGAAAAACGAAATGTATCCCTGCCTTCTCGCAAACTACTTCAAATAATGCAATGCCAAAAAGGACGAAAACCACAATGCAACATTTGAATGCAACTACACCCAAGTCATTTCACGTTCTTAATTTGCAATTAGCAGTTGGATGTGTTGCACCTAAAATAACCTTTGGAAACTCTTGTTTACTTAACTTACCTCTGCTCAGTTCCCGGGCAAAAATACCAGTATATGGTAGGGGCTGGGAATCCCGCTGCTACACACTGGAGAACACCATTGCTAAGTATATCCAGAGTGAGAATCTCAGGTTTTGCTGCAATGAAGAAAAGCAACAGTCATCCATTAGGGGAACACAGAATTTGCACTGCTATTTGCTCTTCACACCAGCAACCTGTGTGCCTCATAATCCATGGAACCACTCAGGTGAGCAAGACCTTCTTATGCTCAAGGATGTCTGGGTCTGAACTGGTGTCCTGCAAAAATCAAACATCTGTTAAAATGTTAGTTCTTACACTGAATGCTTGGGCTAGATGTTAGAAGAAAACCTCATCTCCCCTGAGTGTTTGATTTGATGAAAGATCCTAAACCAGCAAAGCTAAGAGCTTAAACAACCCAAAGAAGTGTGTGCTTGGAACAACAGCAAAGTTCCTATTCCTGCACAGCATGACTTTATCCGCCTGTAAAAAGGACAGTTTCTTCCCAGTTAAAAGCGTACTAAATCTGTCAAACCACATCCCTCTTACATCTGCCCTGTGTATTCAATATTACTACTGCAGCCAGGAAAGAAACTACAATGCAAGGCAACAGGTGCAGACCTTCCCACAAAGGACACAGATCCCTCTAAGATACCACTACTGAAATGCCCAACTGCCTGATTCTCTGAAACACTGCAGGTAGAGGAAGCCAATAGCTGATTGAATGTATTAGCTTTCCAAACGAGAATTTGTGATTGCTCTGGTAGTTTAGAAAGCAATTCATCCGGCCAATGCCTTCTGTCACATCCTGCACAGGAGTTAGTCCTGCAGTTGGTTTAGGAGCCCCTGTTTCAAGTATGGCAGGAAACCAGTGCAGTCAGGTGGACTTCAGAGTCATTAGTCCAATGTCATAGGCTTCAGCCAAGAGCACCACCAACACAGCAAGGTGTTTTTCCTGCTGAAATTGGAATTAGTGACCTTACTTCCCTTAACAACCTTAGCTTCCTTGCAAAATCACCTAAACAGAAGTTAATGAAAGAAACTATAAAAGACTACATTGCAATGATGCTGCTCACCTGATAGATACAAGTTAAGAGCCCATTATCACTTAATATAGCTTTACAGAAATATAAGATGAACTTCTAATTCTAGAAAGTAGTGAAGCTGTATAGACTAGCAGGAGAATACAGATTTATTTCAGATAAAACCCATGTATGAAGACTGCACAGCGTTAGTTTTTAATGAATATTCTACTCGCTGATTAAATTAGAGGCAATAAAGCACACGTATATTCTCAATCACATATCACCTCCTCGTGACTCATGTTACAGGAACCGAATGTTCTTTCATTTCTAAATCCGCATGTTGTGTTTTATGCAAAACACCAAGAACCAAACATTGTTGCAAAATGTTGAGACTGATTTTCAGCATTACTCATTTGGTGAGGAACTTTCTGAGAGCACACAGCATCTCACCCAGCCTTGATGCTCACAGAATACATGTAATTCACATTTCTGAAATTCCCATCAAAATGGCTGGATTGTGAAACTGCAATTAGCTAAACTACAACCCATGTGCTATTTGTTTAGGTATACGCTGTGTTTTAGGCAACATTACAGTACAATGTAACTCAAGAAATGAGAGAACTGAGAAGTCAAATATAAGAGGCATCTGTGCATTAAGGAAAAAATACTGTGCCAGAGTTCGTCTGCATGTAACATCTGAAGCTGAGTGAGGGAAACAAAAATGCCCACGTTAGTCAGGCTCTTTCCACCGTAAAAACCTAGTGCAATAAAAGCCTGTCTACATGGCCACGAGCCCACACGGACACATGGAAGAGTGGAAGGAGATGACAGCCTGTGCAGCCCAGGCAGAGTGGTCCAGCCTTGGTGCCACGGGAAGCTGAGCTGCAGCAGCCTCTGGAAAGTGCTGACCTAAGAGCAGCTCCACCTGTCATGTGCCTGGTGAAGCACTTTGATGTGGCACTTAGCCCAATCAGCCTCTCCCCACCGTCACTGAGGGCTCCCAAGCCTCCCTGGCTCAGAGATATTAAAAGGGATGCATTTCTCTTGAGGCAGCAAAGAGCCCCCCACGCCAATACCCAAGGGACTGAAACGGCTGCTACCGCCATGCCCACTGGCTGCTCCTTTGCCAGCTCAGGCCATGCACACATCTCAGAAGCTGCACCCCTTTCTGGCAGCCAGAGCACCTTCCTCAACCACCAGTGTAGGTGCTCCAGGGGGTGCTGGAGCAAAGATGGACTGGCTTTCACAAACAGATGCCATGCTGTCACCACGCATCTTCTTTTTAAAAGGGATTTTACCGTGCTAGATTTTATGACTTGCATTGCCTAATTTACCCCTCCTGCTATCAGACTGACTCCTAATGACTAGATGTTGCTTACTGTTCTGACTTTAACCCCTTAAATACTTAACACTTCATTATAATGCTTAGCATATACACATACTGCCTTCTGTAATCAGACATTAAATGTCTTAAACTTCTAATTTCAGTAAGTTTATTAATTGCTTTTCAGCTTTTATTAATGTTGATTCTGAATGTATCAAAGACGACTTATAAGAGGTCACTCCTATTTTAATTCAACGTTCTATATAATGAAATTCTGCGTTTAATTGCCTTCTATTGCCAGTTTCCCCTTCTTCATTGTTAACTAAGTAAATGTCTAAAAAGTAACACTTAAGCGGTATTGTCAGTCATCCCAGACAAAGAGAGGGTTTTTTCCTGCTGGAGCTGCATTTTCTGGATTGGAAGAAATCTTTTTACAATATCATGGTGACTCCTCATTGTTCACTGCATAGTCCAATGACATGAAGCCAGCTGAGCTTGCTTCATGGGATCTACATTACCATGACCAGTTTTCTCTTTGCAGCAGGAGCCCCAACTGCCTAGACAATATTTTGTTGACTATAATTAAGCTGAGATATTATTTTGCCCTAAATTCAGTTACTAGTTGGAAGATTCCTCTGCTAATTGCTAGATACACCGTACCTTGCCACTCTGGAGATTTCTTGAGTTTCTTAATTGTAACTGAGTACAGTATGCAGCTTGTCAAGCTGTAATTTTCTTTTTGGCTCCTTACCTCCATATATTTATTATGAATTACTACACTATTTTAAAAGCAATTTAGTATTGTTTCAGATTAGCATATGCAATTGCTAAATATGTTTAAATCCAAGGCAAGTACTTCTGCACTGGGTTTTTCATGTCTTTCAGCAAATGCTTCAGCATCGATATTTGTTTATGTGAAGACATTCTTCTCATTACGAATCCTGTGTTACCTGTTTGGTTACTTTCTGCTGATTACATGCCCAAACCAGACATGCAAACATCACGAGCTACATCTAAGCAATTTATGCAAAATCCCTGACAACAGTGTCAGGTGAGTACACACCATTAGATCAGGATCTGACCCACCCACACATGACTCACCTTTGGCAGTTACTCTGCTATGTCGAATAATATGGTATGCTATCATGCAGTTTGTGTTTCATAGCTAAATGATGAGCGTTTTACAAGCCAGTGAAAACAGGTTATTTTTGTTAGAAACAACCCCTAGAAAGGCCAATCTATTTGTCTCTTTTTTTCAAAATGAAAAAATGTTTACAGGAGTTTAGTCAAAATGCCAAAAGAAGCTTTTTGAGTCAAGTGCATCAAATCCAACTGCTTCAGCAATGGCTGCAATCCACCCAGGGCCACAGTGCATGATAACGTGGGCTCTATGAGACTGCTTAAGTGTCCTCACGGCATCCCAAGACTGATCTTACTATTTACAAGACCAGTAGCTGAAGAACGAAGGAAACAGACCTGAATGATGCTGGTTGTATGTTACAAGCATTTAGAAGAACGAAAGCGTCTATGTTCCCTCTTGCCTTGTCCATTCTGCTTCTCTATTCTCTTCCTGGTCTGGTTTCCTAACCATGATCCACAGGCATTTTCAGCTTTTATTAAGTAGCACATGCTTCAAAAGCAGCAACATGGAGATCTGCACTGAGAATTGACACCTGATGATGCCAAAACTGTGAGGGAGTGGTTTTTTTAGTTCTTGTGCCCAGACTATAGGCAACCTGCAATTTCTCCCATTCCTTCAGAGAAATTAAACTTCTGCTCAACAATTTGCTCCATTAATCTTTTAAAGACTGGAATTATCCCTCATGACTGTGACCCACACTCATTCACTGAGACAAAGGACATCTGAGATCACCAGTGTCCTTATCTCAGAAATCAGAGCTAGGAAACTTAAGACGGCACAATGCAAGTGTCAACATTCATAGAAGAAGGAAGAAATACCATGTTCTGAAAGGAGCCCAAGTGACATTCTTAGATCCAAACTATGTCACTGCTAATAGACATGCTACAAATGTTGATCTTCAATGATAAATGAGAAGAATTCAGAAATTAATAGCAAGGACTTGATGCATTTGTGGAAGTCTTGACAGTCCTCTGCACAAAACTATGCCCGAAAAAGGACACACTGCTGCTAAAGCATAGCAGCAATGCAAAACTGCATCTGCAGCACATTCACTTACTTTTGATACAATTCCTCCTGCTGGGCTCAAAGTCCCTCTTGGTTTGATTTTTCTTAAGCTTGGCCTTTAGCAGCAGCCAATATTTGTCTGCTGAGAGCATGAAATGTTCTAAGAGGATGGCTCCGCTAAGGACAGGGTTTTCTGAAGGTTTCATTGAATTAATTTTGAAGTTTAGCTTTTATCTTGAAGAATGCTATTTGGAACTGATGCCAGTGCTCTTTCTTAAGAAGCACATCCCAAAGATGACAACACACAAATTTGTAAAGCTATGCAGATTTCTCTAAAACAATGGTGATTTATACTATTATACAGAAGTATTTAGATGCCAAAAGGCATCTAAATGTGGATAATTCTCCTGACAAGCTTTCAAACCCTGCATCCAACTCAAACAAATGAAGGACAATTAAAAGCTTAACTTGGTTGCCAAAAATGCAAATTATAATCCCTGTGTATCCTGCTCCACCTCAAATTATAAAAGGTTTATGATACAAACTTATTTTTGAGATCATGTTTCCAGGTGCTACAGGTTTTTTCCTGTATAAACAACCTAGCTGCTCTCTGGTAATCTCTGGAATACATTGGCTAGAATATAAGGTCATGCTGGATAGTAGGTGGATTTTTGTGAGTACTCTGCACTTTTATATCTTGACATTTAGTTTTCCAGCATGTGCTTCACTTCAGAAAGCCTCTCATCTGCTGAACCACACTGTGACATCTTGTGCATACATTATGTTGTATAAAATACAATGACTGTGATAATGAAATATTTCAGACTGTTCACTTTACTTACTTTTCACATAGACATTAAATGTTACAGAGGAGCTGGCATCAGAGTTGGACACAAAAAATGTGTAAATGCCTCCTTCTGTTCCTTTTAATCGTGTAAGGTGAAGTTCACTTGTGTAACTGTAAAGAAAAAATTTAAGCATTACTAACACACACAACTTGCTCTGAACAGGCAATTGCTGCATGGAAAATAAGGGGAGAATTTTCTGCAGACACTGTCCATACAAACACTCTTATCTTACATTACGACTGCCCTTGCACTTCCAACATCCAGAGGTTTTGCCTGGGTGGCAGTTCAGCATCAGGCTCAGACCACATGCATGCATCACCACCTGCTCCTCTTCTCACTGAGGAGGGAACCCAGATTCACAACCTAGGCCACATGTTCTAGGTGCTTCACTGGATTTTTGGAAGACAAGGGATCAGGAGAGAACAGTGCCCAGCAGAAATAAAAGCATAAGCTTTTATCCAGAGCACTGGGGTCTGCTGTGGCAGTGGAGGGAGTTTCTGCACACAAACAACCTTAATTCTCATTTTCGCTCTTGGACAGGAATGTAGCTGAGTCGTGAGTATACAGCATGCTGGTCCTCAGATGGCGTGGTTAGCTCGACACTATTCCAAATCTAGGTCGGCAGGCTTTGCACCAGTTACTGTGGCAAGCCACATGTACTACATCTTTTATAGTCACAACTTTCTCACCATTCTCCTCTTTCCAGAGCAGACTCTAGTCTGCTGTTCCAAAGTGAAATCGACACTTACAGCCATGCGTATTACCTGTTATTGCCCACAGTCTTGAATTTGACATCATGGTCTGAGGAATTCTGTAATGTTTCATTCATGTACATCCAGACTTCTTCCTTTGGTTTTGGATATGCTTCATATTCAACTGTTAAGTTTCCATTTTGTCCTGCATTTATATCTATTGTGGTATTCATCGTTGCAAACAAACGGACAAATCCTTTAGCTGATGGTCATAAGAGGAGAAGAAAAACAATTTCAGGGCCATTTAGAAGATTGTGAGTACTCTATCACACTTAGACGACTTCAAGATCAGTGATCAAACATCCAACTGTGAAACAGGAAATCTTATCTGCAAAGCAGAACTTAAACCCTCACCTGCCAAAACCAAGGCTAGTAGCTACATAGAGCATGAGGCACAGGACTTAAAGCAACCTTGAGTGCCTTAGCATAAATAACTCCATCTTCTGGTTACAAATACTCTCTACGTGCTTTTGGAAAAATGCAAGCATGTGTTTGATTCTACTCAAGTATTTCTATTTTTCAAAAAATTTGACTTGCTAACTGCCTAGTAAGAAAGAAACGTTAAAAAAAAGCAAGCTGAAATAATTTATTACAGTATACTAGAGTATTAAAGGTTTCTTTGTCAAGTGTAATTAAGAACAACATTACAAATGAAGCTATTAAAAGCTGTAATTAGAGAAAAATGTGCTAAGTCCACAGGCCTGGATACAAATCATCTTAAACTAAGGCATTTCTGTACATCTGCTGCTGGGTCTTAATCTTTCATTTGGCAGATACCATTTATCACTGCACAGTTCCGTTCCAAAATATCATGTCTAACAACAACCTTGCTGTAGTGGTTTTAATTTCATTAATAAACTCATCAGATTGAGGATTCACTTTAAAAAGACAAATTTTTCAGTCCTATTACAGAAATTCATAAGGGAATTATCAGTTTGACAGGCAGATTGCAATTACAAGGAAACACATTTACTGAGAGCTTGAATTTAGACCTGAAGTCAATCTCAGATCCCTGCTTCTTCCCACTTTCTAGTAATCAAACTGCTGTGGCCAGCTGGGCACCCGAGCTTGGGAAAACCAGAGCCACTGGGGCTTGGTGAAAGCATATGGATCTGCCAAAG
Organism: Callaeas wilsoni; assembly: GCA_013398955.1. Taxonomy (NCBI): domain Eukaryota; kingdom Metazoa; phylum Chordata; class Aves; order Passeriformes; family Callaeidae; genus Callaeas; species Callaeas wilsoni. The sequence goes on along the minus strand of VWPU01016476.1, from coordinate 166,354 downwards.
CGCTTGACAGATGTTTGAAGAAGAAAGGATGAAGCAAATTCACAGCAGGCAGGTATGCTCTAAAATGGTCTCCATCATCAGAAGAGGAAAAGATTTCAAATCTGGAAACTGAAGGCTTGCAGTTCCTTCCCAGGGTTTTTTTCAGTTTTCTGTATAAAGACAGGATTCCCTACGCAAGCTATATTCAAAATCAGACCAAACTAACTTCAAATAAAATTTTATTACGATGCTATCGGTCCCTGTAAGGCAGTTCTAGTACGTTCTACAGTTAGATAAACTGACTGTTAGAAAAAGTAATTAGGAATTTTACAAAAAATACACATTAATTCTTGTAAACCTTCTGGCTAATGTTAAAGCCACAGTGATTTAGTATCTTTTGTAATCCCAGATCTCTCTCTATGTACACACCATACAGCATTTCCCAGGACCCTGGAAGCTGGCACAGTTCAGGTAAATACAGTCAGTTTGACAATAAAAGGTGAAAGGTATCCAAAAGTTGGAGCTTATTTTATTTTAAGTCAAATTTGAGAGGGTGGAAAGAGAAAACTCTTAAGAAAGGAAAGATTACATCTTTTCTCTGGCATTTTTATTAAATACAAAGTTTGCAATTTACTAAACAAAAATTGTATTTCCTACTTTTTATAATGCCATGCTTTATTTTAAACCCCAGACTTTCCAAAGTCAATCCTTTTTAAAGCTACATTTGCATATGTAGTAGTACTAAGAATTTCTGTAGTGAAGAACTTCCCTCCTCTTATAATAAAAGCTTTCATATTGATCCCCTTGGGGAGAAGATTTTCTTTCATACTTCACACTGTTTCACTCTTTTACATATGAATGTAGTCTCTCCCGTAAAAAAATGAGGAAAACATTCCTGTCATCGTAAGCCTACCCAGTCGACTGGCACAGCAAGGTTAAGGGCACTCAAACCTCTGCCTGTTTGCTGAAGATCTGACCCACACAGGTCAAACACTTCTGTTTTCTTCACGTTACCAGGGAAAGCAAAACAAGCAGTATTGCCGGAGTGCGTGTCTGTGCAACAGAAAAATGGATTTGAAAAGGAAAAAAAAGAATCCAGGGCTACACTTCCCTCAGTACACCCTTGAATGGTATGGAACTGAAACAGTTGTAGCAACTACACAGACCACAATGATCTTCTTAACTATACCAACATGTCTTTAATTGTACTCAGTTTATCAAACGAGCAGGTTTCAGCAGCTTTAAAATCCAAAAGGCACTGTGTGTCACCCAAGTTAATATAAAGCAGACGCTAAACACATCTGTTATTAAACAAAAGGAAGAAGCAAGTTTGCTCACAGATTTAGGGACATGATCCAAAACATGTAGAAGTGATGGATAGTGGGTTTAACAAGGGGGTGACCTCCAGAACAGTATCACGCTGTCTATGTGCACCATTATGTTGCTCACAGCATTACTTTAAGTAGAAGTACAAACATAGCTCCTACGTGAAAAACATTGACACGCTGTCAGTGAAATTCCCCCTGCTTGGAAGGCAGGTATCGAAGATGCACTTTGCGCTTGTGCTGCCCATTACTTAAGTGCAGGGCCAGTACCAGGCAAAGGTAAATTAGCTGCTTTGTTAAAACTGGTTTAAATTTTAGATTAAACCAGGATGAGACAAACCAGAGGGCCAGAAACACTGTTGGGTGGTTGTTCTAGTATCACTTTCCGGTAACAAGCAAAGGGTTATAGAAATTAAAGTAGTCATACACACCACAACTTCCTGAGCCATCTCATATGGTACCAGTCAGCAATAACCTTTACAGAAAACCAACTTTACTTGCTGAAGTTTGGGGAAAAGGAGAGAAGGAAGGGAAGACTCCCCAGTGTTCTCACTTTTCATCTCCTGCTCTTAGAAACGTTAAGATTTCTAGAAGAAGTATTTACCTAGAGCTTTCAAGGTTACTGTGGCATTGGTTTTTCCGAAAGAGTTTTTTGCTTGGCATGTGAATTCTCCAGAATCATTAACTCCCACTGAACGGATGTTCAATGTTAATTTCCTTTCGTATCCATAATCACCCAAATTTCTGCTTTTGCTTGTAACAATCTGTCGGTAAAAAACAATTAACATCTAAAACACTGTGTATGCATCATCTTTCCTAGATAAATTAAAAATAGAAGTAATTATAACTTTGCTATATTAATATTCATAACTTTAAACCGGAATAATAAGCCAGCACGACAAACCTGTCACTAGAGTCTCTCCACGCAAAACAAGTGTGTGATCAGCTGCCTTCGGGAGATAATGTCCTCTCCTAAATCCAATCCCCTCCCCTTCTTTTTTTTTTCTCCTCAAGCTCCCTTCTAAGGCAAGAATGTAGGGGGACATGGGTGGGGGTGGGGTGAATCTGGGGCTGTGCTCACCTGCCCCAAGAGAGCCAAATGGAGGAGACCAGCCCAAGCCAAAGAACTAGAGCTCTAGCTTCTTCACATGTTCCCATGAACAAGGAAGTGGTGACAAGGCTGTTGTGCCAAAGGTCAGACCCAGCTCATTCTGGCTAGATTTCCAATACTAAGGTGAGTATTGGTGAGAGGGTGAGTAACCAGCTCAAGGTTTTATTTGCACAAACAGCACTTCTAACTGCAGGGCTTGATGCAAAATGACTTTCCTAATGTTCAGTAGCTGCAGCTTTTGTATGAAGTCACTGGATCTCAGAAGTGTGCTTCACCCCTGAAGTCGTGTCTGAAGTTCAGCAACTTTCTAATGGTTGCAATGCTTCTCAGCGAATGACAAGAGAGAATTTAAGGTCTTGGGGCTTCATTTTAACTGTGTTGCTCTATGTCCCAAGGCCACAGCATCTCCTGATTGCAGGCAAGCTGCAGAGAGCCCTGCTGACAGCAGGCTATACACAGCATCCTGCCTCTGGTACCCACTCTGATTCTTGGTCCATAGCAATCTAAATTTATTAATCCTAAAGGCAACTGGAAACTTCATTGTCTTAAATACATCATGATTCTATACACATGCATAGAAAAAAATAAATGCTTTGAGATGCTGACTTTAGTCTCTGTGAGAATGTTCACTACAGTCAGAAAGACTGATAAAATTTACATTGATTAATAAAATGCAGACCTGGACTTGTTATGATTTTCTAATTGAATTATTGCAATTCTTGGATGTTCCAAGAGCTGCTAGACAAATTAAAGCTTCTCAATGCAATTTTGATTCCTCCTGAGTTATAATAATCAAAAGAGAAGTATATTTAGTATGGACGTGCTTGCTAATAACCAGTCTCCTAATTTTCCAAAGTGGTGATAACTTCAGTCATACATGGAAAAAAAGCAGATCTGCATCTCCCAAGCCACCTTCATGTCACTTAGACCTTCTCAACGTTCAGAGCTGCGGGGTGAGATTTCTGGAGCAGCGAGCATTTAGGAAGAACAGCTTTGCCAGAGCTGGTGGATTAGCTAAGCATGGCATGCCCAGCCCCAGGGAACAGGACTCCTGCTCGTTATGTGCCCGAGGAGATGTGATTTATCCAAATATCACAGGAGTCTTTTCTTCCATGTACATGGGCTGAGAATTACATATTCTGGTCACTACCATTAGCAGTAAAAGATCAGTCAATTAGCATGGGAGTGTATATGGTAGGAGTTACTAAAAGGTCTTCACAAGGGCTTTTAATTAATTTAAATTTCAGGCTACACCCAGAAGATTACGAAGCATTCTCAAAAACAACCCAATGTCTGCTGCTCATTTCAAAGACAGAGCTGGCAGCACAATGGCTTACCAGGGAAGGGGATCTCTCCGCCCCTCTTCTGCAGAATAGTTGTGCTGCCAGTATCACACTCACCTGGAGCACTGAGCCTCTCAATAATTTAATTTGGTGATGCCAGTCAGTAACTTCACCTATCACTGGCAGACAGAAGCCAGTTCACTGGTTCATTTTTCAGAGCTTTTCCAGTTAGTGAGGCACACCATGTAATTTAAATGAATTAATCATTCCTGCGAATGCTTACTACTATTCCTGTCACACACAACCCCATGCTAATTAGCAGGTATTTTACTGTTAATGATAACAACTAGAATATGTAATTTGCAGTCCATGTGTTGGTATTTGCAGCTCCCATTGATTGCAATGTGATGTGTAGGCACTCCATGCTTCCGTATTTAGGAAACCCAACAGAGGTCACCTAAACTTCACATTGAAGAGCCTAACTTTAATTTCTTTTTGGGAAGAGAAGCCCATGCAGATGCTTTTCCTCCCAGCCATCCTCATGGGCACAGGACAGTTGCTGCCCTCTCACTAGTCTGTGGGATACTGAATCTTTGTAAATGCAACAAATCCAAATCAACACAGCATCAAGTACTCAAGACAAGCATGTGAATGTCTACAGGGAGCCTGTGTACTGTGCTGAGGCACAAATGATACAATTAAAGGAACTTACCCCACTTTTGTGAGAAATCCAACTAGCTTGTACGCTGCTATCCACATCCGTGATTATGCATGTAACTTCAAATTCTTCCCCTTCTTTGAGAAGCTCATAACTTTTTGATAAGATGATGACAGGAAGAGTTTTGTGAACTGGAAAACAATTTAGAAGTTTATTACTTTTCATTAGTCTCAGCTCTTCCGGGGGGGATAAAAATCAACAGTCATTAATTAACTTTCCAATAAAATCAAAGCTCTGAGATGTATTCAAATTTTTTTAACATATTACACAGTTTTTCCTTTACAACAAGCACATTTCTGCTTCAACGTCGCTTCAAATTACACTTAAAAGTTAGATAATACTTGTTAGAGCATAGCAACTTGCATGAAGAAACCTGAATGATGTTGAACCACCAATGAGACGATTAATTTCATGACAGTGATTAAAAAGTAACACTCTGGAACTGAAAACACGGTGAGGATCAGTCACCGAAGAACAGCAGCCCAATACTAACTGCAAATCTTAACCACAAAACATTACAGCCACCAGAAAATACTGTCTGACAGGTCCCTGAAAAGCTCCTGATGGACAGCCTAGGAAGGACAGGTGCAGCTCAAGGACTTCTGCACACCTGTGCCTGAAAGCACCACAACCTCTGCTTACAGTGATGGTTCACAGTTTGTCACCCAAGAAGCAGGCAGTGACATGCAGACAGGAGGTAGCTGTACCCTGTTCTGCTTCAGGATGTCTTCTGTCAACAGTCAGGTGTATCTGAGGACTATGTCTCCTGCCTCTGCAAAGCTCTTCAGCTCTTCCTCTGCTCCCTTCGTGGTTTGCTTTTCTATTTTCTTCATCCTTTCTTCAAATTTTCCTCTTTTATTATACTCCAGTTAACTTCCTGCTAGGGCTTTCACATGGGAAGACAAATTGTGAATGCAGCATGTATCAGGTAAGGTCTACCAGACTCTCCTTCTGCCTCTGACAAAACTTTTGTAGCTGTCTTAGGTAAATTGTACAAAACTTAGGAAAACACCATGCTTGTCAGCCATTAGTACCTTAACAATAACGTTTTCCTCATGTAGCTGTAAGAAGCTACAGAAGAGAACAAAGAAACATGTTTGCTCTCTTCAGATATAAAGGCTCACACAAAAATCCCCCTCAGCATTCAGCAGTACCCAAGTGACAAGAGAATGCCAGTGCAAAAGGCATTCTGTGTTTTCATCTGCCAGAAACATCTCTGGACATCCAAAAAAAAGCCTTAAGTCCATAAAGCCCCTCACTGTTTTGAAAAGGGCTGTACATAAACACTCCCTGTGCTATCGTAGCTGTTGTGTGTCTGAGTACTCCTGCACAGATCCCTGTTTCCCGGATGCCTCTTCAGTCCTTCTCCACCAGAAGCTCACATCTGAGGCTCTGAGTGCCATGGTTATAACTACAAAAACATTACCCACCAAAGTGTCTCCAACGCATTTAAATGTTGAGCCAAGGAGAAAGTGGGCGTTTTACCTGGTGAGCTCAGTAAGAACTGAACATTATAGCACAGTAATAACAATACTGAGAGTGACAACGCTGCTGATGGATTTCAGCAGACACTTCTACTTATTGCACACTTCCTTCCTAATGGAAAAGGCGGGCAGAGTGCTGAGGTGCCCTCAGCCACCCATGGCTGCCCACCATCAGTGGTCTGCTGGCAATGGTATGAAGTCAGCACCCTTCCATCTGAAGTCACCACTGAATCACGGAAGTACAGATTTTTATCCTGCAAAAAAGTCCAGTACTACAACCTGCATCTTCCTATGTCAGAGAAACATCAGTTATGTCAATGACTTGGTTTCTTTCTTTGGTCACCATTGAAGAAACAGTTGAAAAAAACGCACTTGTTACAGAACAAATGAGACAAACAGCAAGAATGGATTTGATTTTTTTTGTCAAAGGAGAATGCCAGAGATGCCTGTACTAATTAAACTTTTGCTCTAGTTAATTGACATTCAGCAGTTATTAAAGTTCATTGCATCAGAATTTCCAAATCATCAGGAAAAAAAGACGTAAACTTGCCACAGCAAATTCCACACTTGAGATGGTCCCCTCTCCTCAACCTCTTGCCCCACCTCCAAGAAGAATGGGCAGGTCCCACAGACCCTGCCATGGAGCACACACCAGCGCGTGCCCTCATCACGCCACAGGGCAGCCCTCCTTCCCCAGCACGAGGGGACGTGCTGCTGGGGCCTGGCCTCAGCTCCCAGCCCCCGGCACGATGCAGGCAGCAGGGATGAGCACACCAGCCCGCTGGCCCGAGCTGTGCTCCCCCTCCTTCGGCAGCAGCCCCAGCTGCAGCAAGAGGTGGCTTCATTCCAAGTGTCCAGAGCTACACGGAGCACAGACTCATTTACTTGCCTCTGAGGAAATGCCAAGCAGCCTGGCTTGCTGAACTGCTCCCTCCACTTCCCTCCTGAGTATTTACACAGCCCAGTAATCACACACGGTGTAAGTGTGGCTCCAAACCGCCCAGACAAAACCAGCATGTAAAGTCCTGCAGGCAGACATCAGCCTTCTCCTCCTTCCCAAACCCACCTAAGCACCCAACCCTAGGGCACAGGGGTGTGTGAAGGTCAAGTGTAGGCTATCACCAACAGGTTTGCCAAGCGTAGCACTGCATGTAGTAGCTCAGCCACAATGCATTCCCCATCATCATCTGTACACACGCCTGCTGTTGTGACCATCTTCACTCAATAATATGAAGACAAAGACCTTCTCTTTCCACAAGGGAAACTCTGCCTCTCCACCAAATCCCCCTTCTTCAATGCCAGCAATCAATTCCTTCTACCGTCACTTGTTGGCAACAGACACAGGGGTCAGGCAGCAAAATAATTTTGCCTGCACAAACCTGTCCAAACCTCAGTGTGCTGGTTTGCCCTCAGAATTTAACAGCATAACCCACATTTCTTCTAATGATGAAAAAAATGCCTGGAAATCACCAGGAACAGAAAATAAAACTCATCATGGCCAAACATTCTGAGCACAGCCACAAGCTAAGTGTCACGAGATCAATCTGTGCCCTGACACAACTTGCCCAAAACAATCTTTCTAAGCTCACCACTCTCCTTTGGACCACAGTGAGGCTTCACAGCCCTTCTCTATACCTCCTGGGAGATGAGGAGTAAAATCAGGTTCTCTACAAGAAGAGAAAAATCCTGTGTTACCTGGTCTCACATTCAGGAAAATCTTCTCTGATATCTTCTCAACTCCATTGTGCTTGGCCAAGCACTGGTAGCAGCCCTTGAACGACCTCTGTACGTTCTTTATAACAATGCCTTTCTGGGGATTGGGAATGAACGTCATATTTCTGGGGAGACGTTTGCCATCGCATTTCTTCAGTGTGAAATTTGTAACATTTGGATCTGTTAGTGGGCACACCAGCAGGATGTCACTGTCTTCTTTTCCATAGATCAGAGAATCAACAAGGAAGAGCACATTTGGATCTGTGAAAAAATGCAAAGATCTGTCAGACAAGCTGGCATGGGAACTTCTGATGACCCTAACTCTACAATTGGGCACTTGTTAAAGAAAGTTTTACTTTCAGCCAGTAAAACTGAGTATTGCCTAATTCATGTTTACCAAGAGACATTAAATTTTGTCATAGAAGAGCAGCACGACAGGAGGCGTGCAGTAGCATTCAATACCAGATACACTAAAGAATCATGTGCACTAAAAATAAGCTTACTGCTTTTTTATTTGGAGATGGAGGGCATTTTTTGCCTTGTTTAGGTCCAAAATATCCCCACAACAGTAAACAGATTTTCACAGACCACTAAAAGTAATTTGCTTTTAGCTAGTGGCAGGGCTGTAAGGTTTCATGCCCACAGGAGGATTTGGAAGAAATTTATGAGCAAATGGAAGTTGAAAAGCACCTAAATTATGGTTTTCACTTCTGTAAAATACATAATCTAAATGAACACACATTGCCACCAGAGGAAGCAGCAAACAACTTCTCTCTTTCTCTCCGCTCCCTGAAAGCAGAGATTATTTTTAGCCTCCTTAGAAGAAAAACTGGGCATACAAACAGCATACCTGATTGAAAAATCATCATGCAATCTTTCACAAGGTAACTTTCCTACAGCATTTCATCTCGACCAACAGCACACAAACATATAGTACTTTAAACACTTCTACAACCAAAGTTGGAGCCCGTGATATGTCATGACCTTGAAATGCTAAGAAGATGGCAAACACAAAAATAAAGGAATGTGTGATGACAAACACTCTGTAAAAGTTTATTTCAGATTCTATCTGCCCTCTCTACAGACTAGCATGAATTAGAAAAACAAAAACAGAGAGAATTCTTTTTTGCAAACATGCTTACAACTGGAATGATTAGAGATCAACAAACCACGGCTTACCAAGGAAGACTGAGAGAATTTGGTTAAGATGATGGACAATGTGCATTTGGTTTAAGGCAAGAAGCACCAGGCTGAAAATGAAGCCTGGGATGTTCACGTAAGCAATTTGCTACATCAGGGGTTCCTCTGTACTGAACAGAGAAGTTACTGGCTGGTTTCTAGCTTAGAGTGAGGGTGAACTTTAGCTGAATTTGATACTACCACTCAAGAAGCCCCTACAAACTACAGGTTTTGAAGCATCAGTCTAGAATTAGAGGATGAAGACTACTAAGAAATGAAAAAAAAAAAGCGAAGCATTTCCGAAAAGAAGCAATATGTGACATTTTGCATCAAGAGACCTTAAAAGAAATGCTATGACTAGCTGTCACTTCTGAGCAGAAAGAGGATGGATTAAAAGTGCTCATCTAAATGTCCCTGCTAACAGACATAACTGATTGCTTTCTCCTCAGTCCCCTTTTCTCCAATACGGACAGAATCAAGATATCTTCATTATGCAGAAAGTATGGCTCCCCGCAACTACAAATAAAAAATTTTTGAAAATAGAAGGAACAAAGACCTGTTTCACTAACAGTTGAAATTGCACGGAAGGCCTTGACTGGAGCAAGCAGCATTGCTGAGATGCTCCCCTTTCATCTTCAATCCCCCTCTAGAAGGGAATAGCACAGTGAGAAGACATGAAAGGACTTCCTATAGGGAATCCAGACACAAACAAGGCTGCACATGGTCATGTTCTTCATTTCATGGCCTTCAACCCCATGGACATCCTGGGTTGCACTTGCCTTCTGGGCATACCACAGGTTTCCAAAACAAGATATGGTGGTGCTTATCACTGCCTCCATCTGAAAAGACTTGAGATCAAAATCAAGAGATTTTTCTCTCTTATGCAGGAGTCTGAACTAGGCTTGCTTGGATCAGTAAAAAACCTGCTTTTATAGATACAACATAGGCACTTTCTGCCAAAACAGAAAGGTGAAACAGGTACACATCCGCAGTCTGTCAACACTGCGTCATTCTTGGTCACAAAAAACTAAGAAACTTGGATTTAGTAGGTTCAGAAGAACATAAGATATCAGCAGATGCCACCATTTTATGTGTTACTATGCAGGATTGAGGTTCTCAGTCCTGTTCTCTCTTCACTCCCAGCTTTACAAGCAGAAAAGTATAATGGGGTGTTTGTGGCAACCCTACAAGCAGCAGAGCATATGGCAGCATCCTACAGGTGATGTAAGATGTCATTAAACCACGCCTATTGCAAAATGATGGTCAACCTCACAAACATACTTATTTCACTGCCAGGAACTTGTCAAAGTGAAGGCTGCATGTTTTTCACAGAACTGAGACAAAAAAGATGACAATATGTTGCATGAGGGCCACACAACTTCCCTGATGCTTTGGTAAGCATGCTCAGGAGAGCTGCCTGCTGTCCTGAGGTGAACGAGTCACTCATGTAATGGAAGGCAAAAACATCACTATGGTCATAGCTGTCTGGGATAATTACCATGGCCTTCTGGAAAAAAACATGGTAGGTAAAGTCAACATTGTTTACCACATATAGGTAAAATGCATGTCAGTTTTCCTTTAGGCCTAGTCTCAGAGAAAAACAGAAAGTCAAGAAAACTTATCCATGGTAGCTGCATGGCTATTTGGAGAACTCAGGAGCAGTTAAAGGAGCACTCTTTAATCTGTGTGGCCGCTATGCCAGACATCTTCCCTCAAGAAAATAACCTTTGCTGTGCTGTGCTTTGCTATGCTGGTATCTCCCTGCCTTGGAGAACAACCTTGCAGTAATTCTCAAAGAACGAGCGGGGTTCAGAGGAGGCTCTTTGAGACAACCCTTGTTGGTCAAGGAATGATGTCTTCCAGAAAGTGGATGCCATAGGACTTTTTTTCCATCAAAAGGTTAGGAACACCACCAGAGCTATTTGAAGGAGAAGCAAAATAACCATTTTCCTCGGAAAGTAAATGGAATGCTAGGCATGGTGTTGTGGTTTGCCAAAACAATATACATGGTAAACTGTGAGCTCAGGGACAGCTGACGTAGACACATCAGGAGAGAAGAAATCTGAAGAAAACACTGCACAAAGAAGAGTAATAAAGGATTGAGAAATGTGTCAGAGCAGAAGCACTTTTTTCCTGTCTGAGACATTTCTGATCAGTCACAAGATAGACCAGAAGCCAAAGGCAGAGGAATCATTGCTGTTTGCTGGCTTAGGCCTGGGAGCACAGTCTCAAAAGACAAAATCCTTTAGGCTGACTGCCTCAGTAAATTAAAAGCTTGGGACCAAACCTTACATGACTCCATACTGACGGATGACACAGAATTAAAAAGACATTTCTACGTATTTTCTTGCTTCTTCACTGTATAACTGACTCATAGAACAGACTCAGGTCACTTATGTAGCGTCTAGAAAGGGAGCGCGGATAAACTTTACCAAAAAATTAATGGAGATGTAAAGAGGAACTCATCCAGAACTTTGCACTGCTGACAAAGGCCATTGCAAGCAAAGCAGAGAATGAAGTTTCTTCCTACTGGGCAGGGAAGAAGATTTCTTCTACCAGACTGTGTTCTCCTGCTGTACTTCAAATTCATTCCCTCCTCCAACATTTACTGTCCTACTATTTTGGGAGTGGAGATGGGTGGGAAAGGGGAGGGGTGGGAAGCAAAACTAAGGCCTTTATTGATATTTACCTTTAACAAAAACATAGTAAGAGGAGACAATACTCCCTTTGCTCCTGCATGTGTATCTGCCTATGTCTCTGACTGTTGCATTTTTGGTGTGCCACTCTTTCTCATTGGAACTCCTTGCTTTTGCCGATGGGTCTGAGTTCTGGAAATTCCAAGTCACGGGTCCCTCCTCGTTGCATGTCAGTCTTAATTCTTCCCCTTTATTCACAACCCGTAAAGACTCTACATGGGACAGTAGACCACCTGGAAAAAAAAAGCACAAAATAGAACGTCTGTCAATACAACACTCTTTTTTTCTGCAGCAAAATTATTATTTATAGCTGTATATGTGAAATTAATATTTTGGGAATTATTTTTTAAAAATACTAAGCTGAAATGGCACTGTGCAATTCTACAGACACCTTTTGGCTTGTAAGACCTTTGGCACACAGAGAAAATAACCAGTGCAGGTGGAAACTGGCCTCTAAATAATCTTTTGAAACTAAAGTTTCAGATGCACCACTTTCTGCAATGTTTTGGCTTTTGAATGGGAACAGACCCAAGCTATTTAAAAATTAAATTCAAGAACATATGAGTCTGATCCTACATGGCAGCACTTTTAATCATTCTTTGTCATTTACTCAGTATGTTGCCAAGAACTAAAGTTTCCTTGCTCAACAGTTATCTTTTTATAACTGCTCTCTCATGTATTCAGATGCTCCACTCATACTCTTGAATTAGAAGCGTCCAGTTTAATGAAGAAATCAGTACATGCTTTCCACACTTGCTTATTTCTTTACCTGAAGTGCCAATTCGACATTTCTTATACCAAAAAAATATTCATGCAAAATGTTCTTCAAGTTTCCATCCCAACACTACCAAATTAGTTTCACTGAGGCACCAATCTCCCAGTCACCAAAGCTGCTCTAATTGACCATTTAGCTTCTTACTCACTGAACATGCCGTAACACAACGTTTTAAAAGTTCTCACAAAATAAAGCTCTGTAAAATTAGCAGCTCCAGTTCACAGTTCCCAATCACTTCCCAACTGCCTACACACAGAAAGGAGCACGTTCAGGCTTCTCTGGCTCTTCTGTTAGGGTAAGCCAATCAGGGGGTTGCTGAGTTAGCATACCCATGATTTAAAAGTCTTAATGAGCCCACAAAAATGGAGTTCATAGTCAAAAATCCAGAGAAATTCTCAGTTTTGGACCTACTCGAACATTAGAAGAATATATGCAAATATTGAGGTGATCTTGCAGAAACAAACCCTTCCCCTTTCAGAGTAGCTCTTCAGTCCTACGAGTAATCCTTATTTACAATAACGGTGCTGTTCGCTTATGTCACGCAGTTGTACAAGACTGTACAACATCGGTGTGTAGTAGCAGAGTCATGCCAGTGAAAATACTACTTGCATGCAAAAAAACACTCTGCAGCTCCTTTCAGAGGATGAATTTCCCTACCCACACAGATAACAACAGACGTTCAGGAAAAACAATCGGATAATTACTTGGGATGAGGTTATACACTCCAGACTTAATTCACTCATCACAGCTTTAGTTGTTCTTAAGGTATATACTGGATTAAGACCAGGTCAGGTAACTGCTCCTCTTCCTGATAAATCCACCACAGAGTAGGAAGCAAAGGATGGTCAGACCACCTGCAGAGACTAATTACTGTGTTTGTTTGTAGTCTGAAAGGAGTCCTCCTTGGAATTAGAGTTTATCAGTGTTAAACTCAACTGGCACTCATTCTTCCAGGGTCACCGAGCAATTTTCCACATGAGGTCCACTAATCCTGCATGTATGCTTCCGTGACTGAATGCATAAACAACCATCCTAGAAATAAAAATTGCCAGAAAAAGGTGGAAAAAACCAACTTTTTATTTCAAATCTGCTACCTCAAAGTGCAGGTGTGTGTCTGAGCTGTAGTACAGTAGCTTGAACAAGAAGAGTGAAAGCCCAAGGTCTCAGAAGCACAAGTCCCAGCCAGTAGTGGCATGGTAGGCAGGAAACCTGGAAAAATCCTTTGCCCTGGGCAAAGAGGTGCCTGACAGCAGGGTTGAGGCAAGAAGACCTCTGATTTTCAAACCCCTCACATCAGAGCCAGGAACTTTTGGCATGTGAGAAGACAGAGGGCAAAGACCTCTGAGAAGGGCTCCTGAACAACCATGCAGGTCCTTCATGGCGACCTCCTTGGAAGACCTCTCTGCTGCTTCCCACAGACCACAGGGCACTTCATGTGACAAATTACATGAGCTGCCTAAAACAGAAAAAGCGTTGTGTGGTATAGCTATTCTGGCACTAGCTTCACAGACGAGTCAGGGAAGATTGAGAAAGCAGAAGATGTGAACAACCTTCGCTGGCATCACTCCATGGCGGCAGCCAGCAAGGTCTCAGCTTGGGCGCTGCCAGGGAGGTGCACATGTAGCTGGACTGGAATGGCCCCCACTGCCCACTGTGTCAAGGAGCACAGTCCTGGTCAGGTCCCACAGACCCTGCCATGGAGCACACACCAGCGCGTGCCCTCATCACGCCACAGGGCAGCCCTCCTTCCCCAGCACGAGGGGACGTGCTGCTGGGGCCTGGCCTCAGCTCCCAGCCCCCGGCACGATGCAGGCAGCAGGGATGAGCACACCAGCCCGCTGGCCCGAGCTGTGCTCCCCCTCCTTCAGCAGCAGCCCCAGCTGCAGCAAGAGGTGGCTTCATTCCAAGTGTCCAGAGCTACACGGAGCACAGACTCATTTACTTGCCCCTGAGGAAATGCCAAGCAGCCTGGCTTGCTGAACTGCTCCCTCCACTTCCCTCCTGAGTATTTACACAGCCCAGTAATCACACACGGTGTAAGTGTGGCTCCAAACCGCCCAGACAAAACCAGCATGTAAAGTCCTGCAGGCAGACATCAGCCTTCTCCTCCTTCCCAAACCCACCTAAGCACCCAACCCTAGGGCACAGGGGTGTGTGAAGGTCAAGTGCAGGCTATCACCAACAGGTTTGCAGAGGAAAAGGGACCCATTAGAGGTAGCAGTGTAAAGATTAATGTTATAATTGACCTACTACATGAGGATGGATTTGTCAAACCATACACATCACTGTGTTGTGTGTAAATGCTGACAGGTTCTGCAGTAACAAACCCTTCTCCTTATGAAGGCCAGCTCAACAGTCCTACAAATACTCACCGCCACGTCCCTCTGATGCACAGTACAGCATTGCACAGCTGGACTGGACGTGTAATAGCCATGCCTGAGCCGGGGGGAACATTTCTCAAAACCCAACACCATTTGCTTGCAAAAACACACTCTGCAGCTCCTTTCAGAGGATGAATTTCCCTACCCACACAGATAACAACAGACGTTCAGGAAAAACAATCGGATGGTTAGTTGGAATGAGGTTATACACTCCAGACTTAATTCACTCATCACAGCTTTAGTTGTTCTTAAGGTATATACTGGATTAAGACCAGGTCAGGTAACTGCTCCTCTTCCTGATAAATCCACCACAGAGTAGGAAGCAAACGATGGTGAGAACACCTGCAGACACTAATTACTTTGTTTGTGGTCTGGGTTTTGGAGGAAGCCCTTGTTCTCTCCCCGTCTCCCTTGGATGAAGATTTACCAGTGCTAAACTCAATAGACAAGTCCACCAGCGCCTGTTTTTCCAGCACCACCAGAAATTTTCCATGAGTTCCACTAATCTCCCACATAAACTCACATGACTGAACAGATTAAAAAGTATCCCACAAAAAATAATTGCCAGAAAGATTAGAAAAACATAATTACATATTTTTATGGACCGTTTATGACTCTTACCTACTCCTTCCCCTAGCTCTCATCCTATCCATTCAGGTTAGGAGTTCAAATTTTTGCAACGCTTACTAGCAGGACTATCTAGCAAGTTATTGGAAAGTTTTTAAAGGCAGTAAACAATGCAACAGAGCATGACCTGTCCAGAGGCACAAGCAATACATTATGTAGCAGAGCTGGGAAAAAAACCCGACGAAACAAGCACAGTGTGGTGAAGTATCACTCATATTTCAAGATGATTTTGCTATGGTTCCTTTTACGCAATCTATGAATTCTCAGCAAAAAAATTTACCAATTGAATAATGCCTTGTGCAAAGGATTCCCAGAGTGTAAAGGGTTTTTTTCTCTTCCCTTCTGAAAATAATGTCTCTTCAAAAAAACTATGAAAGTGTAGGGACAACCGGTTGTAAACACAATGACTATTAGATTTGCTTCATATTATGCACCAAAATATCATCTGTCTTTAAAAAGAGAATTAAACTGGTGTTTAGAAAGATGAGAATGACTTCGTATCTTCTTTTCGGAGGAATAATTAAGTGACAGAAATCTGAGAGTTTAACTAACAACTTGTAATCCGGTGTACTAATCCTCACAGCATGCGTCCATCTGCTCTCCCGTCATCTTTTCTCAGACTCATGTCTGAGACTGCTCCATTTGTATGGCATCCGAGTGATGGGGCTCTTTCCAGGCCCTCTGTTGCTCTTGGGGACACCAGTAACATCAACCACGTAATCATAGCCACGACACTAAGACTCACAATTCAGGAATCAGTTGTGTTGGCAGTATATATGTTAGAGATAGTAAGGGATCTCCAAGTGCCAAACCCCACGGGATACAGTGCCTGCTGTCTCCTCCCAGAGCTCTGTGTTCAGCCCAGGTGGGATCATGGCTTTACCAGTAACTAGCGGGACTCTAAACTTTCTGAGCAATGGGATGGAGGAACCCACTGCTACGTCCCCACTGAAGTTTGCCAGTGTGGGTACGCATCCTTACTCTGTTATCCACCCCACAACCTGGGCATGCCTCCACCCTCTCTCCACCTCTTTACACCTTTGAAAAGGAGGTGGACTACTACTTCAATATTCAGCTGAGTGTCCCCATCTCAGTGAGGCCCACCTGACCACGGGAACAACTCAGGACAAGGACAAGAGAGCAAATCTGTCTTCTGCCCACACGGGTCCTGTGGTCTCAAGTGGGGCAGATGATCCCACTGTCGATCACAGACTGTGGATCCCATCATGACACATTCAACATTCCCCACACATTGCATAGCCAGAGTACCCCACTGGGATTCTGGATGACCCTCTAGACTTGTCCTCAAGGGCAACTAGAGGGTGTAGTTATTATATGCTAACAAAAATACACTGATAATGGCAAATAAGTCACAATTTTAAAAAAACTAAAATAAACTGCTAAGCTAAGAGTTGGACAGCCCAAATTCCATTTTGGATGTACTAAATTTGAGTCCTACAGCTGAAGAGCTTCACTTCCACAACCCCAACTTCTCCTTGTAATATAACAAACTTGAGTTGAAAACTACAATGCTGGGATCACTTGTGAACAAGGCTGTGTAACTGAAAAAAAGAACATATGAATACATTAAAATGAAAGGAGAGAGAGGAAAGAGGAGGAGTATAGCAGTTGTGAATTCTGCATGCAGAAGAACATCTGGAAAACCAGGCTAGAGGAATTAGAAAATCAAACCGCTGTAGATAATACTGATAGGAAATGCAGGTCAAATTGCAGGGATATGATTAAGGACAGCACAATGTTCCTGTAACAATTAAGGGATGTGCAAACAACAAAAGCTCTGGCTAAGGAGTGAACCATCCTGGGAAAAAAAATACAGTTTATGTTGGAGCTTTTCAGCCTCAGCACAACACTGCTGTAGCACAGAAAAGCACATCAGGTGCAAGTCCACATCAAGCTCGCAAGCAACTGGAAACCATCTCCAGCTGCCAAGCAAACAAAGGATGTGGGACTGCCATGGAATAAGATGAAGAGTCAAACACTGTGGATTTTATTCCCAGCTCTGCCACAGATTTCCTGCACAACCTTAGGCCAACAGGTTAGTCTCTCTGTGGCCGCTTCCTCTTTCAACTCTTATCTAAACATTAAAAGGAACAAGAAGTTTGTGGCAGCTCTATAACACAACAGATTGCTTCCAAAGACAAATAAAACAAAAACCCCTGTGCCTTCTCCCACGTCCTCCCACTTTTAAGTTGTGTCAAACATCTCCCAGGACAGAGGCACAGTGCAGCTTCACAGCGCTGTCACAACCTGCTCACATCCAGTACCAGCCTCTCTGCCAAGCCCATGGGACTGGCAGCATCCTGCCAACAGGTTCACTGCTGCTCAGCAAGGGCAAATCCCTCACCCTCCCTCCCCAAGGGCTGGGACGCACTGAAAGGGCATGGCAGGCTCTTCTGAGCTTCTGCCTTTTCCCCTTGCAGCTGTCCACAACCTTCAGAGTCATCATGGTATAAGCGGTACAAACATTGCATGATGAAAACAGTGATCTGACCGTGACCTGATCCTGACCATGATTTCTAAAGCGGTTAACATTTTTCTATCATAAATGCACAGAGGAGCTAAACTTCAAGTGACAAAATGTCCACAACTTTTGTGTAAGATTGTGGGGATTGGATACAATTGGAGAGCCTACTTTTTTTCAGTGCCTATGCATTCTGGGCACTGGCTTCATTTCAAGGGCTATCACACAGACCTCACGTGCCGTGGTTTTTCATCTACAAAAACATGAAAGAGCAGAAATAAGAGATATGCTTTATCAGTTAAAGTAGTGGCACTGCTGTAGATGCAATGGTCCAGGGATATCAGCAAGACATGGCTTGCAGGGAAGTAATATCCTCTTTCAGCATACCCAGCCCTGCTGGAAAAAATGAACATGTTTTCAGACACACAAGTAGCCTGCAGGTTTGAAAGAAGAGCAGAAGCAAAACCATCTCTTTTACACAAGTGGAGAGGTCCTAGCCAGAATCTAGCTCAATCTTCTCTAGAGTATTTACACATAGGTCTAATTAGACCTTTCCAACTCTGTCCCTTATTTGCTAAAGCCACTATGACAGTTGACACATGCTATGATGGACATGAATGTAAGATCCTTGCAATTACATACTCTTTGTCCTGCCATTTCATGCCCCAAGGGAAAATATAACATGTCAAACTTGCAGGTTAATTGCACTGAAACAACCTGAATTTACTCTAATGTAAAAAATCTCCCATATTTTTCAACAGAGAGATGCTATCATATGCTTACTTGTTTTATTCCACTTCACTAAACAGACACTCTCCCTTATGCTAGATGAAAAGTTTAGCAATGGCAAATGTCAGTTTTAAATTATTTGATCTGAAAGCTACATTGGATCCTGTTTCAGCCAGGCTGTGGGGGAAAAGGTAGCCAGCAAAAGAAACCATCCACACCAACACCCACACTAGTGTCTTCCTCAAAGACATAGACCAAAAAAATACCCAAGACATGATTGTCCCTGCAAGTGTCGTGGACTCTCAGCATATCTGAATGACACAAATCCTTGCTGACTGTCTCCTCTGCCCCAACTTCTTTTCAGAGACTGAAAAATTATCTTTCACTGGCCACATCCTTTAGTCTAGGCTGATTATACTTCCCTGCAGAACTAAGCGGTTTGTTTCTAACTCATCTCACAGGGTTGGTGCTATCTGCTGACCAACAGACTCCTCAATGCCGTGTTTTCCAAGCAGAAACGAAGAGCTCACAAGCTTGTGCTTGCTCTGAAGTTTTGGATTCCCAGAAGCTATATATTACTAAGCAGAAAACCAGTGGAGAGTATTAATGAGGGCTTTGACTTCTACCCAGCTGCATGAGGGCAACCCCTGTCTTCCCATCCAGCCCTGCTTGCCCCCTCACCCCAAAAGGGAAGGGGGCAGAGGAAGGGCACTGTGGAGAGCAGGAGGCGGGAACTCACCAGCACAGCACTCAAAGGCCCAGCCAAGCTGACTCCATCTGCAAACAGCATCAAGGAGAAATGAAAATCTCCCACACAAAGAGCAAGTGTGGAACCAGCCAGCTGATTCCCACCCATGGCAAACTCAAGAGAGGAAGTGGCAGGAGGTTAGAACAAAGGTTGTCTTTATCATCTGTGGAAGCATGAGCGTGGGGAATCACAGAGGCTGTGGCTGTGAGACACCTTCTTTGCAGTGAGGCCCCATGGTAAGCTTTCAGCTCCACAGTCTGCGGTTGCACCTACATGGACCTGCCTCACGATGCACCTCATGCCCTGGCAGGGCACTTCGCAGAACAATTAAGAGCCACTTGGTACCTACCACTCGCAGAGAAAAGAACTCAAGACACTGAGGGGACACCCAGCTACACCTGGAGAGAGGTTATGCACCCATCAGAACAAGATGTGGTGAATCAAGAAGAGCCAGTTTCAGAAACAGGTAGCAAGAAGACAATTCCAGCCAGCTCCATAGACCCTGTACATCCCACTCTCCAAGAGAAACATTCACAGAATCTTCAGGCAGGATAAGCATGAGCACCTGGGACAATCTCTGCCTTGTGGGTGGAAGCCAGCAGATCCTCCTGCAGGTGGTCTTGTCACACCAATTAGCGATGAAGCTAACGGCATTATGCTTCAGTACTTCAGAAGCAGGCTTAGCAGAGCAGATTCCTCACATGACCTCCAAAACGATGTGAGAGCTGCCCTATGGATCCAAGTGCAACACTCCCTCAAGCAACTGCACCTTCCAGAGACAGAGACACACCTTCCTCTTCCCCACTGGCTTTATTTCCCTTGCTGGGGTGAGGAAAATCCAGCCATGGAAACAGGCTATTGTTCCTGCCTGCTGAGCAGCTTGCCCTTTCTGACAGGCATCCCTCACTCTGCAAATATAGGCATTTGTCAAAGGCAGACATGCAGCTGAACATAATTCTAGTTTAGCACACATACTAAATGGCTACAGCAGGATCAAACAGCATGTTTCTTTCCAAGGCTGAGCACGGTACCTCCCTGAATCCTCTTTTTTTAAGAGGTCATGGCTTTGAGGCTTTTTCTGTAGTTTTGGGGTTTGTTTTTTGAAGGACTACCATGTGCACTACAGCAGCCCAGTCACTTATCTTATGTGTGACAACCTGTGCTAGGTGATTAATTCATTTCATTATATTACATTGACGCACTATGGTCTCTTATACCTAAACTGCCCACCATGGAAGGAATCCACAGGCAATGTATTAATGAATGAAACCAAACCCAATGCATGACTGACCTGCCAGGATTTTTTTTTTAAACTACAATGGTCTGTGCTATCTACTACCTGATAATTCTTATTCAAAGAGGAATACAGACTACAGCTAAATATGTATGTATGTACACACACAAGCAGATTTGCAAAAAAAAAAGAGCAACTATATGCCACAATACTTGTCAGTATTAAGATTTATACATTTAGACTGATCCTTGCTCTTACTGAATTATTGCCATTTTCCCTCTAATTTCCAAAATTACTTATTAACCAGCTGTTCCCACAGTTAGTTTTGTCAGCTGTTAGACACATAAATAAACAAATTATGAAGTAAGTGTGGAGAATGATTAGAAGGAACAAAAAAGCATACTAATGCGTAGTGTATTCATATTCAGCTGTCATGCGCCCCATCTATTTCTTTAATGGCTCTTTCTTCTCACTTCTCTTTGCTGACATTTACATTAAAAGGTGCAGTGTCTTTCAACTTCCATTTTGAACGACTGTTCCTTGTAATGAGCAACACAGGCTTGAAAGCATGTTTTCTGAAATGCAGTGAAAAGGTAGATTTAACGAAGAGAAATGAGAAAACTGGAGAACAGTAAACCGTTTTGCAATCTGAATTAATGCCTATTTGGAAAAGGCTCAAATGAGGAAGGAGATATAAGACTTTTGGCAATGCAAATTCTAATTATTTCAAGTCTTGGCAGTAATTTTATCAAATAGTAGCAATTTCATTAAAAGGTGCACTCCTAATCATCTACATAAGGCCTCCAGAGGGGAAAATATACCAATAATTGCATAATTATGTTATCACTGCTTGTATGATGGACCACATTAAATACCACAAAGAGGAACACTGCTTTTTACTTTCTCTAGATATTTAGTTCAGTATGTTTTCCTAGAAGACTACAGCAATGAACAAGACTTTCAGATTAACATCTTCACCACATTGTGCAGAAAAGACATAGCTATCTTTTATGTCCAAAATACTTTGTATTCTCTTCTCCTTCACTGAAAGAACTGACAGAAAAACGAGAAAAATTTCAGGTTTATTAATAAGATAGAGTACTTATATAGTTGTGTTACCAAAATACAAGCCATTGCATCATGTCATGCAGGCACATGGCACAGGATCCATTTAAGAAGCAGGTTTTAGGATACTTCCATATTTGTCCATATAAATTAAGTGTATCTGTTCAGAGATTTTTGATAAGCCTGCAAGAAGTTAGATTTCTCTTGTCTAAATAACACTTAAACTTTTCTATTAGGATGTTGGTAAATAAATCTTGTTAAAGTGTTGTTTTACAGACAATACCAAATCTAGTAAGTAGTTTTTTTAGTGAGGTACCCAGTATATTAGAGACGTATCTTTGCATATACCTTCTCAAACTATGACTAGGACAGTTTCTGGGGGAGTCATTGGCACATTTTTCAGAACATCCTCAGGTGAAAATTTCACCTCAGACGATACCACCAACACCCAGCAACAGCTGTCACTGATGTTGTCTTAGACAGAAGCGGTCTGAATACAGAGACTTGGATATATTTCTGACAATTCAGTTTCATTTCCTCAGTCTTCTGGCAATGAGATAAATAACTCAGCTGTTGAACTTCTTCTCCAATATCAGCAGAAGTCCGACTTGCAGTTTTTGCTTTTAAATTGTACTTTTATTTTCCAGTTTACTTACAAGCCTTATCAGAAATTGCATATACATTGCATACATACAGGTAGCTGCTTACTGAAAAGTAGTCCTTCTTCCTGCTCTAGGAGAGATACACCGAGGACTACTTAATGTGAGTGTAGCCTGAGTGCCTGCCTAAACAGGGAATCCCATTTCAGCATCTCTTCTAAATATATCTAGCTTATAGGAGGAGACCAGAAACACACGGCTTACTTCTGCTCCTTCCATTTGACCTCTTTTATTGTGCTGCATACCTCAAATCCTAGGTATGATAACATTAATACTACTGCATAGTCAGCAATTTTATGTATAATACCTGGAAGTCAGACATGCTATGGAATAGGAAACTTTAACAGCTTGTGTTAAAATGAACACTACTGGGAGGAAGCTTTTATTTTGTGCAAGGTAACATAATTTCTTTTCAAAGTTCAAAAGTTATGCTCATCCAGGCATAGAAAGCACTTCCATGACATAGACAATAGCAAACAAAGAAGCATCAAAAGCAAAGAAGAGAATCAATCAGCCATTAAGCAGCAGAAAATGAATGCCTCAGGATCGGGCCCTAGCACAGAACTGTAAATAAGGCATACAAACAGAACCATTTCAGGTAAAAATGCCCTATTAAGCTGTATATTTAATTTAATGTTACATGAAAAGTAAAACCACATAATTTTTATAATGCACATTTTCCTTTCAAAAGGTAAAAATACTCAGAAGTGATTTTGAAAATACAACAACGTAAATTTAAACTTACGGCTCCTTTAATCATTAAAAAAATAAAAGCAAAAATGTATTCCAGCTGTACACTTGCTGTTGACATTTTAAATATAATGTAACTACTGGATTCATCAAAGTCAGTCCCTGAGCACCTTTAGGCAGGTTGTGCTGCAGCAATAAACCAGCCTTTGGCATCTGGAGTTTCCTAGCAGGTGCAGAGAAAATATTTTATTTATTTCAGTTCATTCAGTAAAACTCAAGCAACTAGTCCATTCAAAGAGGAGCTACTGATCTGGAGCTGAAGAAAACCATGAATGTCTCTTTCCATTGCTATTCTAAGAATAAGGAGAGAATGACATGGACTAGTTCTAAAATTTTTGTAGCACAGTGATTAGAAACCACCAGTTTTGACTACAGATAGGCCTTTCAGGCATTAATTCTTTATTTCAAAACACTTCTCAATGAGTTTTTTCTTCTGAATTGGCTGGCTTCTATGCGGTGCTATTTTTTATCTAACGGAAGAATATTTCAGAATTCTTGTTTCCTTCATTGTAATCGATGCAAATCATCAGTAAAAATCAATTATCTAATACAAGAACCGTCAACATTTTCTATTTTCATACTAAAACATACACATGAAGAATCAGGATCAGTGTATATATAACAAGCTACATAATTGCTTAAATACAGGCACAGTGATTAATCAAAGTAAGTATAACATTAACTGCAAAGGCTATATTTAATTAAAACTCTATCTCAATGGTAATAAAGGAGGTTAAACCTTTCTTTGCAAAATGATTAAGTACAAATGCAAAATAGTTAAAATGAGGCTTACTGTTGGCTGATTTAAATCATGATTAAGATCAGATTTACAATGCTTTGAATCAAATTGAAGCACATAGTACAGGGGGAGGTAACTGTTTTATTGAAGCTGGAAACACTGCATTTCTCATCTGCAGTCAGATGCCAATTTTACACATCGTATCTAGAGGAAATGCAAACAAGTCTGAGAGGGCTGAGAAGAGCAGGAGGAGGAGGACTTACAAAAGACATTCCAAAAGAAAATATTGGAAAAGGTTTGTCATAGAAAAGAGAAGCCGAAAGGTTTATATGTCGATGTGTAAAATATTATTATAAAAAGGATGGTGATGAGTAGTTCCTTATATCCAAAAGACAAGGAGAATAAAAGGATGGAATTAAGCAACCAGCAAGGGAGATTAGGTATCAGAAGAAGCTTTTGACCTTTAATAACTATTTACTGGAAAAAACAGGTGGTAAGACTCTGCAGCACAAATCTGCCTTAGAAGCAGGTTAGAACAAAAGTCTGTGTAGGGAGATCTGCTCCATCTGACTCCAAGGAAGAGCTGGGGACAGACCAGATCTCTGTAGGTCTCCTCCAGCCTTACTCATAGAGTTCTGTGGGAGCTTCCTAAGACTCGCCATGTCTCTTAGAAACCCAGCTGCAGGAAGATGAATGCATGAGAAAGTCAGATTTCATTCAACAAAGAATGAAGTTTCCAGTCCTGAGGCCTGCAGACAAAACCTTCAACATGTGACATCAGTGCAGCCATTAACTCCTGACCAAAAAACAGTTTAAGTAAGAGAGCCAAATGCCAGTTTCAAATCTCATGATACCCGTCAACAGGAATCTAGTTAGTTCTGAAGGGCCTAGGTACGCAAACATCCAAAACACAGCTCACTGGGATCTTCCACCCCTTCAAAGCACGTGGGCTCTGAATGACAGGTTATAACCAACAAGCTTGATTTCTTTTTCCTGTGTGGCTTTTGCACAATGCCTTCCTGTAAAACAAATCCACTCCAGCCTTCTCTTCTCCAGGCTGAACAACCCCAGCTCTCGCAGCCTGTCTTCACAGGAGACTTGCTCCAGCCCTCTGGTCCCTCTTGAGGAGCATGGTCACCCAGCATGAGCAGAGGAGCACTGCTTAGCTTAAGACAATGACTGATAGGAAAAGGTAAGAGATGCAGGACTAACCTGGCATTTGCCATGCTTCCAAAGAACATTTAAGAGATGCAGCTCTCTGATTTTCACATTTGCTTGCCACACGTTTCATCCCTTCTTAACTTAAATCAGCCCATGCATCCTCTTTATCACTTAGATTTACAACTGTCAGTGCCTAGTTGACCAGAGAATTCTTCTCCGTATCAGATATTCGATTGTGTTACATGATTACAGATTCAACTGCCAAGATGACATTTAAAATTATGGACATTTAATGCAGTCAGCCCCCCCTGGTGACAAAAAACCCTATAGCTCACAATGTTACCCAGTGATGCTTCATTTTAGTTCCATTTCCAGGAATGATCCCTACGGAGCAGCCCAGAAGTTGCATAGCATGGTAGCAACATTAGAAACTTTTTTGTTATTTACATGCCTCTTTGCTGCTAAAGTCAAGAGCCTTACATGCTGGGAAAAGAAAAAAATCTTTTGCAACATGAAAAATATCATTAAAAATCCATTAAATCTGAAAACTTGTGTTTTCAGAACAAATCAATATAATCCCCAAGAGTAAATCCACTGAGAGAATAACATTTATTGAGCTTTCTAATTGGTATCCCCTAGAATATAGGAGTCACATTCTCCCCTCAAACACAGATGTTTACACTCTCCTTATGCTTTTATCACTAACGGCAGCAATCTTGGCCAGTGGACAAACAATACACTTCAGTTGTCATTAGGTTTGGCAGCCAGCCAAGAAGACTGCTCACATGCGTAAAATTACGTTCATTTACGACTGTTTGCAGGATTCACTGTCAAACAGGGTTCTGTTGGGAAAAAACCTTCTAGTTTCCTAAAATTCACTGAAAAAGCCAAGCACAATACTATAGAATACAATAATATAGAAGAATAGTCATAATTTTAAAATTCCTTTTATGTCAAAGTCTCATAATTTCTGTGTGCATTCTCTTCAGATTTTTTAAATAAATGACCCAAAGGTGTAACACACTTTCATTAGATGCCTTAGCATCAGCTCTTCTCTCCCGCCTAAGGTTACAATGAACACCTTAAGCTCTGTTACAGCTGAAAAGTCTCAACCAGGGAAGCTGAGTTTCTAAGGGACAGAAACATCTGCAACTTGCTTCTTGTGCACGGGAACAGTCAGGAAGACAATCAGAAATTGTAAAAAGGTAAAGTTTTGTACTTAAAGTGAGAGGGTACTTACAGTAAATGCAATGCATTAGGATATCAGACCTCATTTCCTCTAGCCATTCTCTGAACAGCTGAAAGAGACTTAAGGAAATGAGTCAAAATCCTGGAAGATGTTTGTACTAGATGAAAAAGAAAACAACATCTGTAAAATCATGTGTCACATCCATAGAGCAAGACAATGTGTAACACTTGATCTCTGCAATGGCATTCATCTTCGCAGACTGAGAAAAAAAGCTGAAAAGTGGCTTAACCTTGAGCAATTACTGCCTCTCTTTTACAAGACTGATATGAGATTATATCAGTCATGGTGTATTGTAGATAAACATATATGTTGTTGAAACTCTTTGATGCTGTGTGGTTCTTGTTTTATCTAGAATTTGTTGTTCCTTACCTTCAGATTCCATCAGACTGTTTACTGTTCAGACTAGAAACCAGCTTTCCTTCAAACTACAAATGCCTGGTATTTGGTATTTAGTTTGACAGCTCCAGATATGCCTTAAAAATCTTTCTAATAGCTTGCAGTAACAACAAATTACAGTTCAGACAGAAATCCAAAGACTATAAAGATACCATTAGTCTCTCAGAACAGACCAGAGAGTGAAAAGGACAAGATTCTCTAGGAGAACCTCCTACTGACTGGAATATGACTCAGATGTTCCTCCCAAGACCTGTCCTAGCTCATGTACATGTGCTAAAGACATAACCCTTCCAATTCCACCTGTATCCTGGTGCAGCATGTCCCTTCTGGAGGTGACTCAGGATCCTTTGCTTAATTCAGGCACCTGCAAAGGAGCATTACTGTTTGGACAATCACTGGGAGAGCTGAAGTGACATGGAAAACCCACAGAGAGCCAATACAACCCAACAGTACTACAGCTGCAGTCATCTGTTGACAAGAGGCTCTCTCTGGCAAAATAAGCACATGGAAATGCCTTCAGTCTCTATGAATGGTATTTAAACAGGATGTAAATGGGAGTCTCACTCCTTGCCAAATTTGTCACATTCTTTATTATAAAGCCTGAACAAAAATCACTTACACACTTGCCGGGAGAGGCTTCTCAGTGGCAATGCAAAGAAAAAGAGCCTGAATATTGAGCAATCTTTGACATTTCCATTCTGCCCCTCGCAGTGGCCTTAGGCCACTTTTCTGCACAGGAGACTCTGCACTGCCACAGGGGAGGGAGGAAAAGGAGAAGGAGACAGCAGAGATGGAAACGGAAGTAGGGAGGGCAGGATACTCAGATGGCTTGAGGGGGGTCAAGGCAGTGACTGAATGACAGCAATCAGAATCCTCATCAAATTCAATCTTCCTCCTTCAAGGTTCCTCCCTCATGGCTGACAGGTAGCAGAGAGCATCATGAAAACAGACATTCTTCCCTCTGGGCACAGGGAGAGTCTCCTAATACTCTGCAGCTGAGTGGGGAAAAAAAAAAAAAAAAAAGGTTGCATTGATGGATGCTGAAAGGAACCATGTTCAGTCTTCCATGACCATGGGATGGAAATGCAAGAGACTCTGGCAGAGTACTGGATGGTGGGGGACAAAGTGAGCCTCGAGGGAGGACAGGAGAAGCAGAGAGATAAGATCGTTCCAGAATATTGCCTCAAAATGAGGGCTAGGCAAGCCCCAAGTAGAAGGAAGTGTGGAAGCATGCTAGGATGCAAGAAAAACAAAAAGTAGGAAGGGACTATGGACAGAAAAGATGAATGGTTTACCTTTGAGAAGCTACATTAAGCTGTTTTCTACATCCTCCTTCCCAGTTTGCAACCAAAGGAAGAAGGTCTTGACCAACAGCCAAAGAAAGATACTATTATAAATCTGATAAACAGGATAGGACTCAACAGGGACTGTGGGAGATCATCCCAGCCAAGTGTCTACACTGAGGCAAAACCAAAAGTAGCGCAGGGTCACGCTAGCTCTGGAGCAATCCAGAACAGCACGTCAGCTCTGTCCTGCCTGTCACTTCTGGTGTTGCTATGCTGCTGCCAGGACATGAACCATCACTCTGATACCTCCTCCAGCACGACAAAACTAGCCCAGAATACTCCTACATCTGTATGATACACAGATGATGCACATACATACCCAAGGACAGCTGTCTTTTGCAGCAGCAAGTTATTTCTTACAATATGGTGTGGTTTTGTTCACACAAGATTTTGTCTGATGTATCCCTTAAGTCTCTCATAAGTAAGTGTATAAACCCAGAATGAGAGGAAGGATCATGAGAAAGGTTCCCTCCTTGCTTCTCCAGTACTCTGGAAACTGCACGTCTGTCTTCCAGGACATGCTGCCAGTGCGACCTGTTTCCCAAGCTTTCCTTAAGGACAGTCTAACTATATGATGAAGGACAACCTTAAAGTGCAGGCAAAAAATACATGAAGTAAAGAAAGCTGGCAGGTATTAATCGTTTCAACATTTTAAAAATTTCTTTCTAGGAATAACTAATTGGTAGGAGACTTTGCCACTCCTGTGCCCACAGCATTTTGCAGTTGTATGCGGGTACTTCTAAATAGGAAAGCCCAAACTGCCAGATTACCAATAAACAAAAGGCAGCAAACACAAAAAGCTATCCAAACAAAACCATTAACACATCCTAAAGTAAAATGCTTTACAATGAAGAAGTGTAAACTGTCACTACTGTTAGATCCTGGTGTTTTAGTGATATTTGCTCCCATGGGCAGAACCCTCCCCGTCTGTGTCACAGAGGGTGCTCTGCAAGGCTCCTCTCTGGTGGTGGCAGCAGACGTTAAACACCTATCGCTGTGCATCGCTTCCCTGGATCCTCAGCTCGTTCTTAGACAAGCAGCAAAAGAACCTTTCACGTTATCTCATTTCAGACTTCAGTGTCCAGGGCCAAATTCCTCCCCAGGTCTAGCAGCGACCTCCTTCCAGCACCTTCCCCTGAACGCGACCAAACGCCTCCTTAAGCCTACAAAACATGCAAGATGCATGGCGGCTCTGAAAGCCTAGTGCGAAGTTGCCCAGCTCTGCAGCCAGATGCAGTATTTAAAACCATTACACCTGTGCTCCAGGGCTGTGAGGTCAAGCAAGCAAACCCCCTTTCAGAAAGGATTGAAAGGGAACCTACGACACACCAAAGTTTTAGCACCAGCTGATCCCCCAAAGGCCTGAAAGGTACCCATCGCCCTCCTCTTCACCGCGAAGGACCGTCAGACCAGCCCTGACGCCCTGTCCCGCGGCGAGCCCTGCACCCGGGGCACCGGCCGGCCGGCGGGCGCAGAGGGCACCGAGCCCAGCCGCCCCACCGGCGAGGCTGCACCCCGCTGCACAATGCTGGACACCTGACGGCGGCCGCTCGTTCCTGCCCATTGTTCAACGAGCGCTTAACCGCGGGGACATTTTGTACTGATCCCCAGATAGTTTATTGTCAAAACAGCCCGCCCGGGGAGGTGGAGGGGGGTGGAGGGGCTCCCTGCCGGCCCCTCTCCCAGCCCCGGATAGCCGCGCACGGCAAACAAAGGACTTTATTTCCCCCGGCGGGGCGTCCCACAAGGGCAGCGCGGAGCGATGCCGGGCGCACCGCGGGCTGCCGCCCGATCCCCGGCGCGGCGCTGCCCCGTGGAAGGGGCCGCCAGCGCCGAAGTTTTCCCCGCCGCCGCCCGTGCCGACCCCGGCCCCGCGGGGCTCCGCGACCGCCCGCGCCCGCGGCTCCCACCTGCGGGGAAGAGGCTCAGCAGCAGCAGCACGGTGTGCGCCAGCTCCCGGGTGAGGATCGCGCCCTCCATCCCGGCGCGGCTGCCGCTCGCACCGCCCGGCGCGGAGATGCCCGAGCCCCCGCGGGAAGGAGCGGAGTAGAGCCGGCCCCGCCCCGCGCCCGCGCCGCGCCCCCGCCCCGCCGCCGCGGGGATGGGCGCAGGTGAGGAGCTCCCCCGCCCCCGGGGAAGGGCAGCGCTCCGGGGTGCCTCGGTTGGGCTCACCATAAAGCCCCTAAACAAAATGATGTAAGAAGGAAGGACAGAGCCCGGTGGCTGTACGTGCGCACAGTGCTGTCGTGGGGAAGAGCTCGCTCTCCTCACGGGCAGCGTTCTGCCATGCCGAGCACCCGAGGGATCGGGGCGTGGGGCTGTGTAAGCCCAAGGGGAACGTGGACCGGAGAAAGGGGCGGGGGGGGACCGGCCGGGCTGGGCACGGGAGCTGGAAACGGAGAGAACATGCCTTAAAGGGCAGGTGCAAAGCCATTTGCCTAGCTTTGAAATCCTCACTGATCCCTCCTGGAGGTGTCATAGATTCCGGAGGCACCTCCGCCCTGGCTCGCACTGCTGAGATCCACTGAGCCCGCTGTGGGCCACCACCTATTAAGGGCCAGAGCACCTCGAGTGAGACTTAAAAGTATACGCTGTGACACAAAGCGAAGACTTGAAAGAAGTGGCTGGTTTGGTATGGAAAAGAGAAAACTGACAGGGAGCTTAAACATGGAAAGGGTCCTTAAGAAAAGGATTGTGAGCGATTGTTTTTCGTGTCCCTCAAGGGCAAGATAAAAAGTAATCCATTTAGTTCTCAGGAAAAAAAAAATTCAGTTAAATGTAAGGAAGGCACTTGCAAAGAGCAAGGAGGATTTAGACTACAAATGCATTGCAGATAAGGGGTCGCGGAATCCCACAGAGGGAGTCTTTTAAGCACCGATGAGAGACTGACGAGGATCTGGGAGCACTTGCTTCTGTAGCTGCAGAACTGGAGTGGAGCTGCTCTTCAGGCAGAAATAACACAAACTACACAAATGTCTAGCTTTAACACTACTTTGGCAATCAGTGTCACACACTGCTGAGGTGAAAGGAAGGTATACAGGTGACCCAGGCAAAGGAGTCACGCGTGCATTCACCAGCCATACTCTGCCCAAGGTACTCACAGGCAGCACCTGAGCAGGCAGGTGGGCAAAGGACACACAGACTGTCAGAAAACCCATAACACTACTTCTGGATGTACAGAAAGATGTAGAGGACATATGGCAAAACTTTCACCCATGGAAAAGCAGAAATGTAGACTTCTTGAAATGTGTCGGTACAGATCAGAAAAATTATTGAAGGTAAAATATTCGTTTCTTTTTCTTCATCTTCCTTTCTTTTTCACTCCTGTCAGATTTTTTTCCAAGGTTAATAGCGCTGTCCCACATGGTCCAGCAAGAGATGAAAGTCTTGTCTTATATGTTTAAAATGGCTCTCTCCATTTCTTTACTCTCTTTCATCTCTGACAGCCAGTCTCTTTTGATGGGTGAATCCTTCCTCTGCTGCAAAGTGGAATACTTTTTTATTAGCACATCAACAATTTCAAAATCAAATAACATTTTAAAATCATATTTCTTACTAGGTGCTAGCCTCATCAAATTAATCCTAGGGAGGAAAAAATAACTGAAATATTTAATTTATTAGTGTCCTCCCGATTTTCCAGGTGTCTCTGGATTTTGTTTCTGTAGGAGAAAAAAAGTGAGCTGGAATTTTTTTATATAAACACTTGAGGCATTTAATTTCTTAAAGAGGCAAAGACAGCAGACAGTATACTATAAGAGGTTTTCACTAAAGCATTATCAAGGAACATGTGATGTTGTTATTGTGGCAGGTTTCTCCCTGTTCTCCTTGATTAGTGCTCTTTCAGTTAGTGGCCTGCCTTTAGGTCCTGCACATCCCTGATCACATGAAGCCAAACTCCGCGTGGCTCTGCATCATATGCCTCATTTTCATGAGCATTAGCTCAATGTTAGATCTTAAAATCAAAGTGGCAACAGTATTTTCCACGTGCTCTGACTGACTATAAATAGCAACAGTAAGTGGGAAACAAAGGTGAATTGCTTTTAACCTTGCCCCTTCGTTTATTTTTAATAATTGCAATGATAAATGCAGTTGCCCTTTCCAGTGTATTGCACTGAATGCTGTATGTTCTCTTGTCTATATGCTGTTTGCGTTATAGAAGCAAAAGAAAGTTTCTTAAGCACCTAATTTCTCTTAGGTCTTTTTCCTACCTTTGTCCTGAGCATAAACCAGAAAGGTTCTTCTTTGGCTTTGCAGCCAGCCTCACGTGTTCCTCTCTTCTGTTGTCACTGTGGTACTGTGGCAGTACGTTAGGACAGGTAATGCCAACTCTCCTCATCGTCTGCTGGAGACAACTTGCAGTAGGTTGACATTTGGGGGAGTGTGGAATGAAAAGAGAGACAAGAGAGAGATCTACAGACTTTGGACACGATACAGATTTGGAGAGAAGAGTGATAAGCTTGGAGAAATACGTGAAATTATATTTGAAAAGTTCAGTTCAGCTTGAAAGCCTAAAAGTGATTTAACATTTGTGGATGAGCTCCTTTGAAAAGTCAATTCAAAAGATTGCTTTTACACATCCATGGGACTGCTTGCTGAAGTAAAGATTGAGTAGGTCAATAATATTGGTGAGATTAAGCTAATGTCATCAAAAACTTGTGCTCTAATGAAGGACTTGTCATTTCTGTATCTGAATGGAAATGCATTTGGAAATTAGCTAGTTTGGTGATTTCAAACAATTTATTTGTCAGAGCAGTGAAAACCTTTTTTACAGCATACATAATCTTAGAATCTATTTTATCTATGACAAAATGTATCTATTGAGAAGAGAGGAAAATGCTCTTCTGATACAGCCAATCAATGCTGGCTAGAATCCTTCCCGATAACCCATGATAACAACTTTTTCTATAAGGTTGTTCTTCCCTTTTTCTAAATTGCAGATTGACAGACTTTAGGCTGGAGCATGGCTCTTTCATATAAACTGGCAGCCCCAGCAAGCCAGACAGCCCCAGAATTAGCTCCTCTGTGATTCCTGAAGGCTTTGAGAAATTATGAGAGTTTGAACACATATCGATTTACCAATGTTGCCGTAAAAGCTATCTAATCACGGGCATAAAAGTTTGTTAAGCTTTTTAAAAGTGAAAAGTGGTTAAATTTCTGCCTTGTGCATTCATCTAAAGCAGCATTTCTGAAGAGTCGCTGTTAGGAATGTCATATGACTACTGTGAAAAAATATATACTCAGCACTCTCCTGTATCTTGATCCTAATTGACAAAACCGTAGCTGTGAATTTTCTCAGCCTCTTGTTTTATTAATTAAAAAAAAAAAAAGGTTAGGAAATCTGCTGGTCTAAACTGTTGGTACAGCAAGATATAATCCAGCTGGACCTGTTTTCTAGAAGCTTTGAGATTTTGGGACATCCCATTGGATTTTTTTTTTAATCTCTAGTCTTCTGCTCTTCAGGCTGACATGTCAGGGTGGGTAAGCGGAGAAAACTGGTGGCATTTGATCGGCATACGTCTTAAGACTTCATCTGTAGATGGCAGGATTATAATGTCTTCACGCAGTTTAACTGGTGAAACTTCTGCTATTTTCAGAGGGATGACACTAAAATAAATTCAGATAAGGTGGACACCTTTATCTCACTCCCTGTGGAATATGAATCTTCAAACTGAATCCATTCAATATTACTAAAGTGGAAGGTGTGTCTTATTCCCTTTTAATCCAGTTGTGTAGAATACTCACTAAATCCCATTGTGCCTGTGATCTTAAACCGGCATTGCCATCCTAGTTAATTAAAGATTTTTCCAGCACTGAATGCCAAGAGCCTAGATATAGTCATCATTGAAGCTTGAAATATATGCTGTTTTTGAAGACATCTTGTATTATCACATGCATAGCACACTATTGTAAAAACTGTTTTATCAGTCTATGCTTAAGTGGAAAATAAAGGCTCAAATCTTCTTGATAGCATTTTTTTTTGTTAGTTTATAGCCTGCAATCTTACTAAGAAAAGAGATTTGTCTTTATGAACTGACAAGTGTAGTTCTTGCCTTTATCGCTTGCAGCTTTATTTGCACAGGCCACTGTTGAGAATTGACTCCATGCAACAACCTAGGTCTTTTCAAGTGTTGTTTTGTCTTACTTAATTTTGTTGCTGAGTTGTTGTTGGTATTTTTTTTAATGAGCTGAGCATATCAAAATAATTGTGAAGAAACAGTTGATGTAGCTTCCTCAAATGCATTGTCCTCTCCCAGTTTGCTGCCCTACCCATTCTTCCCTGGCCTTCACATACACAGCAGCTTCGGGCTGCAGACCCAGAGAGCCTTGTCCTTGCCCTCTCTGCTTGCTCCCCACAGGATATTAATGCCTCAGTTGGTGAAAACATATCCAGGCTCTGAATCTTGTGACAAGAACTAACTTTGCTTTGCAGTTTATAAAGAGTCCTTCTGTGTTTTCTTACAGAGCTTTGCCATATCTGAAATCTAAATAAATGGCTATAGAGGGGCTTGCCAGGCATTTTTCTCTGAGGTGATTAAAGCCACATGAGATCCAGTTGACTCCTTTGACATGTTTGTTAAATTGCACTATTCTGCATATAAATTTGGGGATCAAATAAGAAGAAAAGTAAAACAAAAGCGAAGGAACTGCCTTGATTGAGATAATATATGTCAAAAGCGTGATGTGGAGAAGAGGGTGTTTCTCTGCCTGTGTTCTCTAAGTAGATCAACTAAAAAGCTTGGATTTTTTATCATGTCTTGTTTGTCACCTTGCCTCTCAAAGTATCTTTCTTTAACCTATTTTAATTTAGCATTCTTTAAGTGTATCATAAACTACTTGGCTTCTTTTTAGCTTTGCAAAGTATCTTCAAAGCTCTTTAGGTACCATTTTTTTATAGCTTAGTGTAGTTTGAAGAAATCTGTTGGTTCCCCCTTATTCAGCTTTAAAATTTTTTACTAACTTGGGTTGTACTTTATGGGCAAGCAGCCTATTTTGACCCCTCATGCTAGTGCTGCTCTCACATGTCTGTTGTGGAGCCTTCAACCTTTGTCAGAAGACAAAGCATCATATGAGCCTCCTGCTCTCTTCTTGTCCCATCTGCAGTGCCCGCTCTGCCTGTCTCCTTGTACAAAGCAAGGTGGATTTGTCACAACACTACCACCTTGTCTGGAACAAGGATATCAGTGTTTGGCCTTAAAAGCAGCTGTTATTTATTTCAGAGAAGTCAGTTCTTAGAATAGTAAACAGACTGCACATGTGATCCATTTACTACTTTTCATAGAAAGCACCAGAAGCCTGGTCTTCTTGGCTGCTTCTCCGCAAAGCTTGTCTCAGTTTCTGCTCAGTTCAGTTCAATTCCCAGGATGACCATGGGCAGCTGAACTAATTAGAGAGCAAGACACTTACTAGTTAGCATCTCCATCTTTGAGAGGGTAACTCCCATCATTGGGAAAGCTAGCCTGGCAGTTTGCTACAGATGGATGAAGTATCTACAGAGGTAACTTTGCTTCTCAATTCTGCCCCTGCAACCTTTTCGAGTAATCCCTATTAAATTAAAATGTTGTAAATGCTGTAAATGCCCCTCTCTCTGGAGTAGGTGACCCTTACCAAGGCAGTGCTGCAGTATCTTAGGGGACCACACACAGGTATCTATGTATTTAGGCTTTCATTACTATCTGGCTTCACAGTTCTTGGTAACCAAAAGTCTCTAAGAGATTATTTTCCTATCAGTCTTATTCCATTTTCCTACAGCTATCTTGTACTGCCAGAGGCTTTGAGGTCTTTTTATTTTTTTTCAGCTCTGTGTATTTGTGAATGCAGTATATATTATAATCCCCAAGCCCACAATGTTGGTAGACATACACAACACTGGAAGAGTTAAGGTTTGTCAAAGATACCTCCTCATTAAGAAGGTCATGCCCACCACGTTTATCATCCAGTTCTCTCTTTTTTCACCTGTAGACGGTTTTTCAGTCTTTTTGATAAGAGTTTTCGAAATGGGATGGTGCAATGAGATGGAAGTTTCAGTAAGCAGCCCGTTACGTAGCGTAAGTGAGCTTTTGCAGACACTTTTCTCCACAATGAATGCTCGCTGCCCAGCGCCTCGAACGGCCTGCACCAAGGGATTGCACCTTGATAAATTTGCATTTTGATGACTTAGTTTGTCTGGATAACCAGAAAGAAAAAAAACAGTTAGTGAAGGTGCTTAGCAGTAAAAATGAGATTTGTCCCTGTGAGACAGGTACTGTTAAGCCTGCTGATACTAATGAAATCATCTAGATTTAAAAGGCTTGTGAATTTGGATATTCTGTTAAATAGGATGGCTACTCATCATTTTTTCTCCTCATCTTCTGAGTTTAAGGATATTTACTGGGATCATATCAATTAAGTATGCTCCAATTCAGACAAATGAGTTTCAGGATATGTTTTCTGTGATCCTTTTCCTATTTCATCTTGGTTCTTTTAGGGAGTTGATATTAAAATGATGATTACTTAGGTGTGAAATTTATCTAGATGTTTCTAAACATTTTTCTCTACAAATCTGTCTGATATGCAATATAAACAACTGCATTAGTGCTAAAAAGAGTTCTAAAGACCATATCTGATTTTGTCCTGGTATGTTAAGTTGGTTCTCTCTTGTGTGTTGTTTCTGCTTCTGAATTCGAGAGCACGGCTGGAAAACCCCTGATCCCAGTTGTGGACTCCATGCCAGGTTACAAATTGTGTACACGTTCCCACGCTCACCTGCTAGGAGGTGACCTCCAGCATCTGTACCAAGTTGCATTTTCAGAGCTCGCCAGCGTTTTGTACCTGCATTGGAAAAGCCCTGATTTTGCTTTTGCCCGTTATAAATATTACAGACATTTATATCTGAAAGTCAGGGTCCCTAATTAACTGCCTGTACAGCCATCCCCTGCTGAAAGGCAGCTGCCTTTGAGGAGGGAGCTGTTGTCACCTGGCAGCACACAACACTGATTTAGGACCCAAAAGTGCCCAACTAAAATGGAGATTATGGATTCTTTAGGGTTCAGATGGAAATTACAGAGCATCCCTTTGCCAGCTGCTCCTTGTTGGAAATAATGCAAATGTAAATGTCAGCTTTGCATCCTATGAGCCCATTACCCCTCTAGGCCTTTCTTGCAGAGGGGAGGTGCATCCACTGGGACTGGGTTTTCACAGCTGATAGCATGGTTTCTGTGTCCGCGTCCGTCCCAAACTACTCCTGTGTCATTCAGGCCTGTGTTTGTTACATTGGTTTGTGAGACACTGGCTGCGAAATAGGCTTAGGAGGTTCCTGACCCTTCTTGCCCTATTTCTGTCCCCTTTTGAGGCACTTTAACTTGCTAGCTCTTTGTTTTGCTGTCACAGATATTTTGAGGAACTACAGAAAAGGCAACTTTTCACCCTAATCTAGTTTGTGATCTGGTTTACTGTGTGGCTTTGTGAACAGGTCTACTGCCAAACTGAGGGAGGAAAAGCAATGAGAACAAGCAGTGAGAAGGACATTACACTGGCTTGCTGCTAAAGGCAGCATCTCACACAAGGACACACTTTTTTTCTACAGGAGCCAAAATACCAAAGTAAATGCCATAATGCCTCTATCTGAAGCCAGGTGTGAATGTACTTACAGGTGATTTCCCCATTGTAGGTGCACACCTAAATAGCCAGGGTGGTTGAAACGATGGAAGGCAGCAGTCAGCTCCTCCTAGGAGTGGTTATTTTGGTTATCTTGGAGCTGTTTCCCTTGCCTCAGGTCGGCTGGCTGATTGTTTTGTGCCCAGTCCGGGTGGCTGCTGCCTCCAGTTATCCTTATATTAAATGTTATACAAGATGTCAGTAGCAGGTACAATCTGTGAAATGCGTGATCTCGGGTGTGTTACCAGCTCTTTCTGTACAGCCTGCATATGGCCCATTGTTAACACAGATGTCAGCCCAGGAACAGCTTGCTTATCTTGCTACACCTCAGAGAGCAGGCAGCAATTCCCTCCCAGATTTTGCTCAAGTTCCTGTGTCAGAAATGGATCATTTGGTTTGGGGCTTTGGAGATGAAATTAGTATAGCAATTAGGATGTGGCTGTGACAAATGTCCACCCAATAGTCTATGACAACATGCACTGGATTTATGACAGTGACAAGAAATCAAAATAACACGGTAGAGTAGCTCCTTTCAAAGGCAAATTTAAGAGGTGCTGTTAGCTGAATCTGAGTCAGACTCTCAACCTGGGGTTAAGTCTTGGGGCATTTTTATCTGTAGAACTCTGATGCCATGTTAATAATCCTCACTGCACAGCCACCATTCAGCTGATAAGCAGAAACATGCACAAAATGTAAACCATATTTAGAAGTTTTCTTTCGTCTTCTTTAACAGATGATTTCTCAGTTTCTCTAACATAATCATACGATCAAGGATGTGTCATTTTGACCCTTAAAAGCCTGGAAGAACATGAACACGTCAAATTCCTTTCCAATCACTTCAGAAATCCTGCAAACAAACTCTGGGTATATCCAGAACTAGCAACGCATCACAGTCCTTGGATTAGTTTGGCTGATCCTATCAGTCACTGATGCAAGAGAAGACTGCAGTCTATATTCAAAGCAATAACGGGCTCCTGGCTCAGCAAATCAACTGTGCATTTGATGCCTTTTAGCTGGTCCTAAAGTCATGAGCCAGACACAGTTAGGTGATAAAAAGGGGTTACCTTTATAAAGATCCTTAGGTGCACAATTTGCCAGATGGAAAACGCCAAAGATGCACCCATAGCGTAACACATATACAATTTTTATATGTTTAGCACATTAGCATATCTGACAAAAATCCCCAGTTAGAGACATAAGTGGTGAGGTAATTCCCCCCCAGTTCAACCCTCTTTGAATTCCCCTTCTTTTAGATTGGAACTAAACTTTGTTTATGAAAATGTGTCTCGGAGAGCTAGTTCTAACCTTGACTTCCCTGAGAATCTAACCTTGGACCCCCAGCTTTGAGCCACTGGGGAATTTATCTTGTCTTTCTGTCTAATAGAGTAGGTAAAATGCTAGCTACGAATACTATGATAGGCTACAGAGCTACAAATATATGTGTAAAGAATATAGAAAATATATAAAAGAAAAAAAGCAAAAATCAATTCGGCATCACATTCATTTTGTATTCATGTCATATTGCTCTGTGGTCAGCTACGGTGGATAAAATGTTATTGATTGAATGCTCATTGAGTTTTGCTTCTCTTAGTTACATAATGAAGACAGGATCTCTATTGAAATGAGCCAGCTGAGGTTAAGGTTCACCTGTGTCTAAGCTAGACAATTAGTTGCTGTCTATACCTAGTGCAGAAATGCAGGCACCTCTGGAGTGACAGTCACCAAACCTGTTGCAGGTGGGATGAACTGTCCTCTGGAGATGTCTTTCTCCTCCTCAAAGGGAATGTAGACAACTGGTTTGGACAGATATCTCACTCTTATGTGGCTGAAATCATGTGAAAGTTGCATACCCTGTTTAGTCTCAAAGGTTAACAGGCATTTCCTTTAAATGTCTAAAAAACAATGAGGTGGACAAATACAGTCAGTGATTTTTCTCTGTAAATAAATCCAAAGCAAAACTAACGAAATATTTGGACATGGAGACTCAGTTATAAGCACAGATCTGTCCAGATCTTTATCACTACCAGCTACGTTTCATATCCCTTTGCTGCTTTCAGCTGTGACCGGCGCAGTCTTAAAAAGGTCTGCAAATCTCCTTGCTCAGTGGGGAATAAAAGGAACCTCCAACTGCCATATGGCAGTGGGATTTTGGACCCCACTTGCACTGCCCCACTGCAGAAATTTGGTGAAGTTTCTCTGTGCCATGGTATGTCCAGCTATGAAGTGTACTGACCTTCTTTGTGTTCCGTGGCTAGTGAGGGCAACGTAGAGCTAGGTATTAGCCTCCCAGAACAGTTGTTGAGCATGCCCAGTGTGCTACATTAATTTCCAGTGTGCCTCGTGGCATTTCCAGAGGGCCTCCTCAGCTGGGTGATACATACTCCTCTCTGAAGCGCCTCTGCTTTCTTTGCATCAAAACCAACATAGCACGAAGACTGTGGGTTGCAGATGCCCTCTCACTCAGTTCCCCACGGAAACATCCCACTGTACTTCTCAAAGTACCTTGCCTGAACAGTCGTCCTTCCACTAACAGTGATGTGGATTGAAGAGAATGTCCTGATGGAGGCAGCAAGCCTAACAACTCTATTTGTGGGTAAATTCCTCCACTGGTGCACAGTATGACAATTCTCTAGGAGTGCTTGTAACCCAGTGAGACGGTGTAGCTGGGTGTCAGGAAGCTGCTGCTACCTTGGTTGTGATTTACTTGGCTTTCTTCCCTCCACTGTGCTAGGCAGAGCTCTATGGGGCCACATTGTGGATCTAGGCGGGGAACTAGCTGAGCTGAAGTGGTACTGTAATACAAAAAGGGACGCAGAGAACAGGGTTGATTAAATTTACACCACTGTCAATGAAGAGCATTGTGGACTGCTGCCCCAGTAATTGTTTTCTAGGTCTTTGTTGTTTCCTAGCACTGGCAAATTCTGGCCACTGCCTCTGTTTTCAGTTCCTTTAGCTATGCTGTGGTTTCATATAGATTTAATTTCCTTCTACAGAAGATGTTTGAGATAAATTGCATCTCCTTTTTCACAGACAGACTAAAGAACACACAGGGAATGCTCTTCTGAGTTCACCTGCACTGAATCTACTGCACAGTCGTGGAGGATCATCAAGCAGTATGCACTTCGGGGCAAGAGAAGCCGAGGGGGTGGAGGTGGCTCCCCAGGCAGGCAGAGATGGTATGGGATTACCTTTCCTGCAGTGGCAGCAAGGGTCTGAACTCAGGAAGCTCTGCACTAGTACGTTTGAAAAAGGGATTTCCTCCTGGCACTAACTCTTGAGTGCACTCCAAATTATGCCCAGAGCTCCCTCACCTGTATGCGCTCACTGGCCGGCTGGGAGCAGAGGATTGGGGCTACTCGTGCCTTGTGCACATGATCCCCTTTGCAAGGGGTACTACCAGAAAGCTGATACCCTCAGTTTGTGACATAAGTGTTACATCACTGATGTCACGACATTAAACAGCACTGGCAGAAGCATACCCGTGTTGAAAGGACCATGGAAACAGACTATTTGTGCACAAATTGCTGGTAGACCTGACTACATTCTCAGGCATAATGTTTCTGAAAATGCTCAACTTACATGTTACATTTCCCACAAACAACTTCAATTCATATTCATTCATAGCCTGCTTGCACAATTTGATTGACTGCAGCTGGATAAAAAGGAAAATGTTTGCTAACTCGTTTTTAGACAAGTATGCAACAGTATCTCAGTTTTAACAGCAAGCATATCTTTAGAGGGCATCTTTTTATTACGCAAATTATAGATATTGCCCAATCTATAAAAGAGCACTTTCAGTTTTCTTCTGATTCTCTTTTACTTTTATGATAATCTGAACATTTATAAGACCAGACATCGTTTAGA
This sequence comes from Callaeas wilsoni, assembly GCA_013398955.1. Classification (NCBI taxonomy): domain Eukaryota; kingdom Metazoa; phylum Chordata; class Aves; order Passeriformes; family Callaeidae; genus Callaeas; species Callaeas wilsoni. Next base: position 125,028 of record VWPU01016476.1, on the reverse strand, counting down.
TGTTCAAAATAGAATAGTATTTTTGGACCGTGACATCAGTTTTTATGCCATTTCACTCTATTTTGAGCTACAATTAAAAGTTCTTTTTTAAACAAACTGTATCTAATTTCTGTGCTAAATCAAACCAGGCAACAAGAAATGTTTATACTTTTAACTAGAATGTCATTAGAGTCAAGACATGCAAATACAACGTGGAATTGTAAGACATCTCTGCTAAAAAAGAAAAAAAAAACCAACTTCAAAGTCTTTGTCTACACTAGAAGAGGGTTTTATTTCCAAAGAAATCCTGGCAAACTCTCATGAAGAATCACTGCTTGCACCAAAATAAAGTGATTTCCCACTAGAGCTTGTTCCAGTTTTCTGAACAGAAGCAGCAATACCAAAAACAATTTTGCTGTCCCAGCAGCATTTGCAAGCATGACTGTGTTTCTGAGAGCTGTGTATTATCGACTCCTCCTTGACATCATTATTTCAGCAAAAATTTTGGACCCAGCTAATGCTATGATTGGGAGCATAAACTAAGAGAACTAGCTCAGAAGTGACATTCGGTTTTACACATGGAAACAGTATGCAGAAAATATGCAATTAGTATTTTTTCTGTATAGAATATTAAGTTTGTAAATAGACCAATGCTCCAACTACATGCTGGGCCTAAATTCCATTGCAGTATGCCTTTAAAGAGGCACACACTGCATATATATATATATGCTATATATACTTTTGCCATTTCTTCAAACGTATCTTTGTTCTCTGAGAATAAAGCCTATGGCAAAATATGAAGTTTGTAAAAGCAACTTGTTTTTTGAATTTTCTAGACATAGAAGTAGTGTATGACCAGTGGCTCTTGCTGCAACCAGCACTGCAGTTTTATACCCAGCTGGCACAGAAAGGTTAAACTGCATTTAACTAAAGTCCTCAAGAAATTGTGTAGATTTCTTAGCCACTGGTAGCTCAGGACAGAATTGCAGCCCCTGGAGATGTATTGTCTTCAGAATGATGCTTAGTCCTCAGTGTCCAAGAAGACTAAGCGTAAAATACCTCTCCCAGATGGTAATAAAGAACTGGAGCACTACCTGTGACCCAGGGGAAGGCTGTAGTTTCTGGAACTTTGATGTCAGTGTTGATTAAAGTGTGGCTTTGAGCTAAATGAGAGGCACATGAGTGTGCTTGGTTAGCTGTAGAAAGCGTCAAATATTCAAAGCCTAAAACTATAGTCTTAGATCTCTACCTTTAATGCTCTCCATGACTCATGGGGAGACTCACAAGGTCATTCAGCTCTCTCTTGTGCTGTGCTGGGTCTCCACGGCTCCTGCTGCAGGAAGATGTCTTTTCCCACATCTGTCGTGGAGAGCCATGCTCCATGGTGGAGCATGACCTGAGCTCAGGCTTTCATGTCACTGATGGTTAGGACCTATCAATTCCTCTCCTCCACCCACTGCCTCATGTTAACTGTGATTTGTTTTTTTGTTTCCAGCCTATCCTTTCTCATTCCTACCCTCCCATCCACCTCTCCAGCCCCTTCTCCTGTCACACTGCCTCACTGACAATAATGACTTTTGAAAGCTAAAAGTAGTGAGTAGTTATTCCAACTTTTGATAATTAGGAACATCTCTGCAGGTGTTCAGGATGGGATGCTACACTGAGCTGAATGTGAGATACTGCTCCCCATCCAGACTGTGAACATCCAAGCAGGAGAAAGTAAATCTCACTTTTTCTAATATGCCAAGGAAGTCCGCATCTCTGCTAACCCTAGGAAATCTCTCCCAGACACACACAAATTGCCTTCTTTGTTTGACCTGTTTCCTATCTATTAAGCAGACTTACTGGGACTTCCCCCAGTTTCCTTTTGGTCTCTTTCATCTTTACTTTTCTTTTTTTTCCCCTTTGGCTTCTATACTCCATTATAAATAAAAATTTCCTAATTATTTCTGATCTAACCCTTTAAGACTTTCACATGATGATGACACAGTAAGGAAATGAAAGAAGAAAGATGTATTTGTGAACCGATCTGGTCACCCTCAGGCTTTGAAGTGGGAAAAATTTAGGTCTAGGCAATCCATTTCTGATGTAAATGTTTCAGTCATATATCTGGAGCCTCCATTAGCAAAGGGGCAATCTGTCATAGGCTCTCCCTATATGAGATGCTTTGTGCCCTTGTTCTGTGAAGAAAGAAAGAGTTGTCAACGCAGGAGGTGACTATTAAATTGAGAAACTGAAAACATCACTAATAATGTTCCTTAACAGGAAGAGAATTACTTTTTTTTTTTTAACCTAGAAAAGAAACAGAGTTTTGGTTTTATTGATATCTGCAAGATAAAAAGAAGCAAAAACCCAGCAATTAAGTCTCCAGATAAGCATATTTCTGTGCAACATGAAATGTGTAATTCCATGGAAACAAATACACAGCTACAAAATAGAAATGCTTGAGGGCATCTTTAACTTATCAGCATAGGAAAAAAGGAAAGTAAATATAAATGTCACAGAAGATATCACCGAACGTAAGAGAGCATGTATTGTGTTTAAATCTTGTGGATAATGTGCTAAAGATTAAGTTGCATACTAGTAACTCACATTTTAAAGTGGCAACACACAAACGGGATGAAAAGAACCGAAAACAATTTATTAACATAATATAAATTAAAATCATACTAATACAGACTTGCATCTGATGCAATTTCTGCTCACGTGTTTAGGAGGCTGTTAATTAGAAAAACATGACATTAGTCCCGGTTTTTTTAATTGCAAGCAAAATCCAAGGCCGCAGTTTTGTATGAGAAGGGTTTAACCTCTGTAAGATCCCACTGGGCACATTAGACAGACAAAGTTTACTAAAACTGATGTCAGATTATAGAAATCACTATTGTAGCAGCTGCGCTTCTTGCTGATGCACTACAGCAGCTTTTGTTTCATTGTTACTGTCATTTGACAGAGCTGAGAGATCTTCCCCGTGGGAATCCTGCTGCAACCCCAAATACCAGCATAAACAGCTGAGTTTCTGCCGGGTTTGGTGACCCTGCAAAGAGCTGCTGCAAGCTCACTCGAGCTTGGAAAGCAGCGCTGTCCTGTAGATGACTCGCTGATCATTTGTCCTGGCCTTTGATACCCCTGGTGAAAGGTTGGAATAAAGGAAGCTAATAATTGCACCTTTTTCTCCAGATGTGTTAGTGGAGCCTGTGGGCAGGCACATTGCTTGTATGTCCATTGCTCAAATTGATTTAAATTTTACAGTGTCTTTTTAACGAGACAGGCCAATGGCTGCTGCCGATGGTAGAGATGCATACATGGGAAGGTGGCAATACTTTGTACATGTGAACCACGCAGGGTCTTCCCTCATTTTTCTAATAACTCCTGCACCAAAAAAAGGCCATGGTTCGAAAGACTTTTCATAATTCCTAGATAGAAAAATGTCAGTAGAGACTCTTTCCAAAAGCCCTTCTTGGAGCTTCAGCTCTGGTAGATACAGGTGATGCTATTCAAAGCTGACCTCTGGCCCTCTGGGTCTTGTCAGCAAGGCAGCAAGCCCAAGTCCAGCATAACACAGGACCTGAGAAAAGCTTGGTTGGCTTCTGAATTCCTATGTTTTCCTGCCAATTTAGAGGTCATATATCTGGGGCAGTTTGATTCAGCAGCATCTAATTCCTCCAGAAATTTTCCTAAAGAAACTTAAAGTTACCTTTCTCCTCCACTTCTCTGGAAAAGGCACTGAACTTCTGATTCAAACATGTCTAGCATAACGTGCTGGGAGAGATGCTGCTGGCACTCACAGGCGCTTCTTCAGGCACTATCTGTTGTATTTGGATTCAGATATGTTGTAATTTAACTTTCCCTCTACATATGTTGAATGTCTCCAGCAAACCTAGTTTTGCAGGAAAACTTTATAATATGGTTTTGCGGAATGCTTTTTGCAGGTATCTCTAAAATATTAAGAGTTTCAATCAAAGAGAAGGGATTATGAAGGAAAAGGTGGGGGGAAAGTGAAATCACCAAAAAGTTCAAAATGTTTCCTGCAATTACCAGCAGTTTTCAGTGTACCTAAGTGTTGCAATATGAACTGTCTTCAAGCAGTTCTTGAACCTTCACAATACAGATTTTCAGATATATTTGTTTATGACTGAGGCTTACTGCGTAATGCAAATAATGTAGCAATACACCAGGCGTGAAGCATGACATGAAAAATACGATTAATGTCAAGCTCACAGATCTAGTCTCTGTGTGATACATCCTCAAAGCGCCTTTCGCCTCTGAGTTACACATTTGAAATCAGGAAGACATAGCCTAATTTTCATTATCTTTGGATGCTCACAAGTGTTTAATAAGAATGAAACTTGTGCATGCATTTTCTCATAAAGATCAAATCTCGCTTGGGAAATCTGATAGCTTTTCTTTGTTGGCTCTTAATTCTTTTGATAAATTAGCAACTGAAAAAAACATGGTGGGGTAATTTAAATTAAAAACAGCAACAACATTTGATACAGTGTCTTGAAAAGTCTTGGTCTTAAAATTAATTTATAATAGCTTGGCCATAAAAATTGCTATGCAATTTGAAAAATGTGAGCCTTAAGCATAACCAAACCGGACATATATAAAGTTTTCACAACCAAAAAGCCTTTTGTCCTCCATGGGAAAAACTTTCTAAAACACAATAAATCTTTGTTCATAGAACTGTGGTCCAGACATGAGAACTCAAGTCTTCTTAGAAAATTTTATAGGCTCTGTAACTGTTCAAGATATACAAGCACAGTAAGGTTTCCTATATGATGAAATTCAGCCAGATCAGTATTGCTTGACCCCTTGGGAGTTCTAGGCTTGCCAGGATTCTGCTATTTGGATAGTCTTCAGCTCTCTGACAGACACACAGCTTTTTTCATTCATTTTCCTTGCTGCTTCAAAATCCACTACATTGGATTCCTTTACTTGATCCTGTTTTAATTGCTTAGAATTATTTTTTATACCATTTACTATTAGTATAAATAAATAAATAAATAAATAAATAAATATGTTTTATGCACAAGGTACCAAGTGTTTAGACATGCTCCTCCCTATTCCAGTCTCCATGATGGAAGAGGAGCCCTAATTTTCAAAGGAAGAGCCTTTGCAGCAACCCTCTTTGAAGTATGTTATAGGTACTTTAGAAATGCAGGTATTATTAATCAATATTATGTCACTGGACTGTTGAGCATTTTCTGCATTTGCAGAGCCTGTGGCAATAAAGCTCAGATGTTCTTCCAGTAGCAAGTATACCTTCAGACATGTATATCTTTGTAGTTAAGTAGACTTTATTATGAACATATATCAAATTAGATACGTATTTTCAGGTGTCATTGTTTTGGACAGTGATACATTGCAGGACAGTAGTCACAACTTAAGGAAATAAAAGGGATATTCCTCATCTTTGAAATGTTTTCAGAATTATTCACTCCCTTTTGTAATGTAAGTAAGTAAAACGAGAGGTTATATGGATTGTGAGCACTCCAGTCTGGTACAGGCTTTAACAGGACAGACATTCCCAATGCCACGTAAAGGCAAGGTGGCTTACAATGATTGACGTTAACTGCTTCCAATTAAAGAGGCTTTACCTAGAGAAAAAGGCTAATTGCCTTGTCTTGAAAGGTGAGAAAACAAACTGTGTTTTTAAACAGGCATCCTCTTAGAAAAAAAGAGAGGAGGGAAGCTGTCAGGAGGACAATACCCTCGCCCTTGCATTGTAAGGCCCAGAGACCAAAAGGGTCAGCTCTTCCTGAGTCTGGGCACTGACTTTTTGACCTCCAGAAGCAGCTCAGTTTTTTAAGCTTATCTGAGAGCCCATCATTAAGATATAGGACAAGTTTGGTGGGGCTGGACATGAAGCTGCATTCACCCCCTCTGCCCACCTGGAAACCTCACTGTGAGCCACCTCAAGCTGCTTAGATTAGGGATGTTGCTCAGGAACATCTCAGGGAATAGACATGTCGCAGGAAATGAGAGTTTGCTGTGACCAATGGATTTTCAAATGTGGACAGACTTTTATTAGTACCCCTGTTTGAAGTTTGTTCAGCAGTGAGATCTCATGTGAATAAAAGCCAACCGTGAGAAAAGTCACCGATATGTTTTATGCCTGTTTTTCAGCTGTGAGATCCACAAATTTACCCACTGCTGATCAGCAACACCTAAAGCCAATTCTGTGCTGAAAAACTTTCCGTCTGATACTTTAACTGCCATTTTCAAGCACTGAATGAGCACTTGACTGCACTGACTCTGCCTGAGCATATTTACTGCCTGAGATACACTTGAGGATACTACCTGAAAGACACTCATCCCTCCCATCCCAGCCAACACTTCAACCATTGTGGCCGTCTCCCTGTACCCTGGAATGTATCCTCACTCTAAGCTATCTTCTTGCCTCATGTGTTTCCATGAAAATTTTCCATATTTATGAATCCACATTTTCTCACGAGAAACTGTTTCATCAAAGCATTCCCTGTCAGCTGCAGTTTTCTTTCACTTCAAAGGCAAACACTGTGCCAAAGACCTGCATGCTGGGAAATTTTTAAGTCAGATGTCTTGTCTCGAATGTTAAAAGGAGTCGTTTTGGGGGGGTTTGTACACAACACATAATGCCCACCGTTAAGTATTTGAGGTAAACCACATTAAACTAGAAAAGCATCAACAGTATGTGAGATTTAGCACTGCCTGAACTGTGACCCACAGCCATCTTTTTTTTTTTTAATCATAAAGTGTGGTGTCATCAAAGGGTTGACTGTCTAGAGTAGTGTTTAAACCCATATACTTACTAAACTCCCTGTATTTGCTTGCAAATAAAACTCTGTGTGTGTGTGTATGGTGGAGGTGGGGTGTTAGCTGTTGACATGCTGGATTGCTAGTGTGTTTATCTCCATCTAGAAACCTGGACATGTCTTGCTCTGGACATGTGCCGGCTCCCATGTTATGTTGCAAATAGAGGTCTGGCCCCTGGAGAGGCAAAGACAGCCATGTGCAATGTTCTGCTATCTCTTGTAGGAAAATACACCTGCATCCGGATTTGGGAACGGCACTCCCAGTTTAGTGTTCCCACTGACACGCTCCAAACCATGCACTGCTCACTCGCTCCCTTCTCCTCGCCTCCGGTGGTGGGATGAAAATGGGAATTGGAGGCACAAAAGGTAAAGATCTTGGGTTGAGATAAGAAAAATTTACTGGAAACAGCAACGAGATAAGAAAATCAAGAGTTACAGCAACAATACTAATAAAAGCGCATACAAGAAATGAATGATTTGCACAAGAGTTCTTACCCCTGACAATAATTGGCTGCTCCTTCCACCAGGCTACCCCATTCCCTGTCCACAGAAAACGAGTGAGGGGGTGTGGAATAATGTCCAGATCCTACCTATGCCTCCTCCTGCCTACTGCAAAGATTAGCCCTGTCCTGGCCAGAACCAGGACAATCTGCCGGAGCAAGCAGGAAGAGATGAAGACACACCACCATCAAATATAGTTTATGATAGTGAGTACCCTCTCCAAATCAAGACATTTGAAATTGTTCAGCTATGTCTGCTCAAAGTCACTGCTTTGCTGGTAGGCAGCTGGAGAATGTGCCAGGGGAGACAGGGCTTTGTGTCAGGTACATTAGGGTCATAACTCTTACATGGCTTATCTTCATGGAAAGTACTGCCAAGAAAGTTCTTAATAATACTGACAAAAGCCAAGTAGGCTTTCCTCTTTCAGAGGACGTTCATTATACATGCTGAGATAAGGATTAGTGTCCCTCGCCATCATAGTCCACCTTTTATGACAAAAAAATACCTCTGGCTTCTCCAAGTAGTTGTCCAAGGCTTCCTTTAGCTTCAGGCGCACAACCCTTTTGTGTTCACAAGACTTTTTTTTCAGCTTTCACAGCAAAAGCTTTACTTATTTATAAAAATGAAAGACCAGCTAGATTTTGAGATGTATATACATATACTGTAGGTCAGTGTACCAGCCCAGTCTAAGCTCTCAGAAATACCACTAAGCCTTTTATCTTGAAACCGGGCTGCCTCTGGTAAAGCCTTTTGCGCCTGTGTGTGTGTGCAAATTTGTGCTACTTTAAATCTGATTATATCACAGCTCCCTCTGCGGACTGTCATTCCAAGCATGGATCTAGATGATGTTAAACAACAGCTATGAAGATTAAACATTTAAAATCAGCAGGTCTGGATAACCTGCACCTGTGATTTTTAAGACAGCTAACTGAGGAGAACCAAGGAGCAAAAATGGTGATTTTTAGGATACCGGAAAACTTCTAGCAGTTTCCAGAAGACTGGAAGAAAGTCAATGGTATGTCTGTATTTTAAAAACCCATAGCAGGAAGCTTGGATATTAGAAGCGTATCAGAACTATCTGGAAGCAAAACAAAATGTTGAATTGTGAGTTTAGGAATTGATTTTAAGGAGAGAAAGAAGGCTGTTTCAAATCAAAATTGGTTTATGGAAAACAAACCTTGTCAAACTAAAATACCTTTTTGTAATGACACTGACCATTGCTGGAGACAAGTTATTGAAGTAAAGGGAGATGACATGGTACTACTACTTCTGCAGAAACTCTACATCATCAGAAATTTCATGTTTAGATTGATACTGTAAAATTTAAAGAAATATTCAAATTGCTTAGCCAAAACCTATAGAAAGGGTTCTAAAAAGACTAAACATGTCTTAACTTCATTTCTGACAAAACCTTCTGTCCTCTGCTATTGATTTTGAAACATAGGAAAAGGTAAGACCCATATTGCTCACCCTTGCAAATGGATATTTGCATAAATGATGCAAAACCTAATGATAGCAGGATAGTGATGGCTTTGATTGCTGCTGAGCAGCTGAAGTTATGCAAATATACAAATACTATTCCAACAAATGAGTAAAGGGCAGTGGCAGGTAAGTTCAACAATAAGCCTTTCTTTGGGATGTTCTTTCTCATATATCATATATTCTCTCTTAAATAGTCAGTTCATGGCATTACGCTCCAAAATAAATACAAGTTAGTCATCTGCTGCACACCAGCAGTATGCACCAGATGTTTGAAAGCTGTGAACACATTTAAAATGCCATTTTACAGTGTCTGATTATTAAACAGGATGAAAATTTTGAGCTCTATGCAGGAAGCTGCAATGACTATCTTATCTGTGAAGGATTCATTTAATTTGTGGCAGAATGGCTGCATTTCCCCACTGCCAGAGAAAGCAGAGGAAATTAGCATGAACACACTCTCACTGAAGAGAATGGGAGAAAGCCTGTGTGCGTGCATTCATCGAGATGTTGGGTTTACACTGATCTGAACTCACCAGACCTGTAAATTGAGAAAAGTTAATCAATTCTAGTTCATCCTGTGTAGACCTTCCCATGTGGAATGAAATTGGTCTTACTGCATTTGTATTTAGTTTACTGGTGGGTGTAGCAATCGCCCTCAGTCTCAGCTGAGAGTTGCACCAGCTGATACCTTTGTCTCCTGTTGTGGATGACCCCATGAAATACGACCACAGTCAAATGGACACAAAGGATCAAGTAATCACAGTCTAAAAAGGCGCTGCTCCTTGACTGAGAGTTGCCACCATGAAGGTAGGAGACGTGGAGTTTATTTTACTTTTCATCAGTCTGAGAAGCCCAGGTTTAGAGTGGTTACATCTCTAGTTCTCTACCCACTGCCTGCCACCACCTAACACCAGCCAAAGGGTGCATGTCTGAGATCTACAAAGGTACTTGGGCACCTGCCTCATATCAGCTTCCCATGGATATCTCTGGAGATTGGAGATGGAGACAAACCACTGTTTGCTGAGGATCTTTCCTGACAATCATAAGAAAGTGGCCAGTAACAGAGCTATACGTCCAGGACATGTGTATTAATGAACTCTAGGAAGAGAGGCAGAGCTCGATTTGGAAGAGAGCGCTTTTTTCAAGGATCACTCAGATGAATAAAATGATCTATTCTAGCCACCAGACTCCTCTGGTGGTCCCAGTAATTCTGCATTGAGGTATAACCCGGGGCAGCTCAGGATGCATCTTCACTAGTGTTTCTATTTGGATCAGGGGCGTGCTTTTCAACTGCATGTCCCAGTTTAGCATGCTTTGTGAAGCACTGTTGGAAAGCACAAGCTAGGTTCTTCTGGGATTAACCTAAACCAGACACTGCAGATCAGGAGCACTGTTCCATCTGCAAAAGGGATTGTACTACTACAGCTAGTCTGAAGTAAAACTTTCAAAAACTTGTATATCACAAACATCGGGTCCTCTGCACCAGAACTGATTTGCTTTGCAGTTCACTCTTGCTGTGCTGCACAGCTGCTGCTGCAGATATACTCCCTGGCCAAACACCAGCTTAGGGTGTTCATCATGTCTGAATGTCTCTGTGTTAAACAAAATGGCATTTTCTGTCTTCCAGCTGTAACTGAAAGAGCTGCATGCCTGCACTACCNAAAAAAAAAAAAAAAAAAAAAAAAAAAAAAAAAAAAAGTCTATTTGGAACTAAAACATCCTCTTCAAGTAAATCTTTAAATAAAATGAAGGAGATGCAGAGTAGAGATAAAGCAGACAGCAGCATAACACCACAGAGCATTCCTCAGAGAAAAGTCTTGAGCCCCAGCACATTGAGTGTGTTCTGCAATGGGATAGCTTGTTCCTGTCCCAAACCCTCAGTGTTTCTCTCTAAAGGGAATAATTTTCTAATGTGCTTGAGGAACTGGATAAGCATGTGAAAGCATAACTTCCAAGTCTTTTTCATCAGGAAAATGGAGTTTTACATAGATTTTTTAAATTCACTTTTTCCTAAAGTGGCCGCTTCCAAAAAATGCCACCATTTTTTGGAAGGCTGTAAATTGGATAAAACTCATGAGATTTTCATTTTTCAGAAGTTTCCAGGCTATGAACACTTTAGTGCTTAAAATCTGAGGGAAATTTTAACCAAAAAAACTAGCATGATTTTCTTTTTAGCCTCTGCATAAATCTTACTGGGAACAGGATCTATGTTAAAAGAAAACACAGAAGGTCTTCTCTGAAGTGCTACAATTTACTACAACTGCCACAAAATAAATTTATGGAGTTTTTTTTTAAAGCAAAAGAGGAATGTGTGAATTTAGATCCAGGGGTGAAACATAAATGGAGGAGAATTTTTATTTCACTTGTAAAGTAAAAAAGGAGCAATTTTTAATGTACCTAGTTTTTAAAAAAATATGTCTGTTGAAAAACAGAAAAAAGCTACGATGTACTTCCAATGTGACAGAGGTAGCTAAAACCTAGATGCATAAATAGAAGTAGAAATATTATACTGTTTAGAAAAACAAACTGGTGGAAACCTATAAAAATATTCACATGATTTGCATTCGAATACATATTAGTTAATAGATATGCAATAAAAATTCAGGTAAGAAGATGGCACTAAAAATCCAAAGCTATCATTTACTGACACTGCTGTCTACCTTTTTAGCAGCCAGGATTTTGTGCATGGACTGTTCCCTTGGCAGACAGAGAAATACTTTTTTGTTGTATTTTCTTTCTCGCCTGCTTGCTGCTTCCTGTCTGCATGTGATGACGAGATGTCATTTCAGCACACAGCGTTGAGACATCTGACAACAGCCACTACAGCAGCCCAATCTAAGCTGCTTTCACTGCCAGAACCAGGACACCTTGAAGATGAAAACATCCAACCTGCAGTCTAACATGGAAAAATGTTAGCGTAGATGCTGCAGGTGTGCGAAAGCACTGCACTCAGTCAGGAAAGGAGTGGGTGCCTGGCTGCCAGCTGATGTTGTCCATGAGCGTGTGCCAATGCCATCAGCCACAGAAGTGCTGAGGTCTCCCCAGCTGTAAAGCGGAGTGAAAAATTCAAAGTGAGTTCTGGTGCCATATATGCTGCCTCAGAGGGCTGGGATGGTCCACTGCAGAAGGCAACATTTCTCTGTCTTTTAGACCATAGAGGTAATGACTTCCACTAGATTCCTTGTCCAGTGTCCATGGAAGTCAGTGACAAAGTGCCAGAGTGCCCACCAAAATGGGAAGGAGAGTGGCTGCATTGAAGGTGTAGAGTGAGGGCAGTGGTCATGATCCTGCCCTTGGGTGTGCAGGAGGTGGGACATAGAGTGCAGAGGTGCTGTGGAAGGAGCAGGTTGTCCACAGGAAAGGAGAAGTTGGGGGGGGCCTGTAAAAATTCTTGCAGCCACCTCCTTGCCTGCATGTCATGCTCTCTGACTGCCACCAGTGCTGCTGCTTGCTGTAGCCATCAGCAGTGACACCTCAGCAAAATGAATTTGATCTCAGGTGATGAAAGGGAGTCATGTCCATTTTGACATTAACCTGTAGTGGAACATCAGGAGAGTCTAAGGATGAAGTCTGTCTCCTGCTGGACACCAGGGCTTGGAAAAAAGCTGAAAGTTCATTTACATCATTCTTCTGTGCTAAGACACTTTTAGCTTTTCCTAAACAGTGTCTTCTGTGCTAAGACACTTTTAGCTTTTCCTAAACTCCACTACCAGTGGAGTTTGTCCAAGTGCATTTTTAGGGATCCCTTGCCTCCTTCAGCAATACATTCTAATGCTTCATCACTGAGAACAGTTTTCCTACTGCCTAACATAAATCACTCTTGTTTTTGTTTAAGCCCTAAACTCTTGCTCTGTCCACCTGGGAGGAGAGGAAGAGTTTGCTCTGTCCTCTTCCTACCTACTTCGCACATACCTGAAAGCTATTATTGCATCTCCCTTACACCTTCACTTTCTGAGGCAACTATGACAATAGCAATGTTCTTTCAGGTTTGTAATCAGTAGGCACTGAAAGGAAGATCAATCAGATTGATGTCTTGAGGGAAGTGAGTTCTTTGGCCTACTTGTAGCAATGAGATTTCCTGGCTGATCAGAGTATTGCTGTGTGTACAGGGGACAGGGAGGAGGGAATAGCTATGGGCTGCACAAATTGGGAGGGCAAGTGAGCACTGGTATGAACTTAACTTTACCTGTGGGGCATTTTTTATGGTACTTTTCCATCGCAACTGAAGAGACAATTTTCAGAATTACTTAGCCAGTAAATGTAAAAAGAAAGACAAAGCCAGCCTCATTAGGGGCTTAAAAGTACTCCATCATTTTTAAAAGTCTTTCTCTACATGCTTGTGTCAGAGTCTCTGGAGCCACGAGTCCTGCTTATGCAGGATAGTGCATGAAGGCAAAATATGGCAACGGACTGCGTAAAAATCTCAAATTCCCCTGAATGAAGCCTTCAAAGCAGACTTAGTATCACCCACGCCAAGCTTCTGGTGGAGTGGAGATCTCCTGAATTTTGTACACCGCAGCACAGGCTCTGATACAGTCACACCATACTCTAAGAGGCAATTTTTCAATGTGAACAAGGTAAGCAGCACAAAGTAATTATTATGTAGTTTTAGTTCACACACTCATCGTTTGATGTTTAAAATAAAAGCTTGAGTGGAAGAGGGTCAGAGTGCAACAAAAGCCAGAGTGACAAGTGCCATGAAGGGCTACAGTATAATTAGTGTTAGGTTATATTTGATTCAATAGTTTTATTGTAAGATCATTGTTCAATAAAATGCTCAGACATTTTTAATGAATTAAAGTTTCAAAGTCTCACTTCAGTATTGGTTTTATTTTTTAAGTCAATAATTTATGAATAAGGCATATGCTGCCATGTTAATCAATTCATTATTTCATGCAAATACCAGCAAATAGATTTAAATATGATTAATTGAATTACGTTAATACTAGCACAGATGCATATACTTCCATTAACTTGAAACAAGATATGATCTAGTATTTATGAAATAGCCTCTGGATACTGGGAAATTTTTAAAGAACACAAAGACAGTAAAATTCTGGGAACAGAGTGACAACTATACAGTGCACAAGTACAGCAGATCCACTAACAAAACAACCAGCTTTTCAACTTATTTTTGGCTACAACCAGTGTGTTTCTCAACTGTAATGCAAGATAAGAAGACGACAGTTATTAATTTCAATGACTCATTAAATAGGAGAGAACAAGTGCATATAGCTTTAGCTCATCTCGTAACCACCGTAATCAATGTGCCCACAACTTAAAGGAACACTCTGTTGGCATTGACTGTCAAAATAAGCTACAGCTGAGAACTGGCTAGGTTTCTGATTAAAATAATCTGTCAAACAGAAGCAAATTAACCCTGTGGTGAAACTGATGCTGTCACTTTGATGAGTAAAATTTGTTTACTATATGAAATTCTGTGGTCAGTGCTGTGATAATATTCTGCAGAGCAATGCAAGGAGAAGTGTCACAGTCTGTCACTTTCCTGATACTTTGAGGAATTGCAGGGGATGTGATTTTGTTTGCTTTTGCACACATACATACGCTTGCACAAATAACCCAAGAAATCCTCACTGAATATATTTCAAAATTGCTTTCTCTGGGTGCCATAACATTGTTTTCATTCATTTCATTGAAAAATACAAATATGCCATAGCATAGCAAATTCTATTTGCAAAGCTTATGGCCTGCTGTAGCAATATGTTAGTATGATTTGTCACAACAATAGCCTAATTTGCCTGTTTTAGAGAGGAAAACGTAATCCTCTGGCAACATGCAAAATATTTTCTTTTCCCCATGACAATTAAGGCTGTATATTGAAGAAGACATGTATCCTTATAACTAGGGCTCTAAAAACAGCCGTGTCAGATTTTTCCTGTTTCCCCTTTGACAAGTTTTCCCTTAATCTTGCAGTATCTGTAAAATTGTGGTAGTGCTACTTTCTACCACTCTTTGTCTCGTGTTTGGACTGTAGCTCTGTAAGACAAGAGCTGTTTCTTTTTATGTGCAGTACTGCCAACTTAAGATGTTTTTCACATGTCTCATGATATTTGATGCTTTCCACAGCTCTTGTCATTATGTGAGAATCTCAGCATTCATTAAAAAAGAAAAGTTCCAGTCCTAATGGCTGTAGATAAAAGCTCAAATATGGGCTGTGCATATACAGTAATCCTCAAAGAGTAGAAAAAAAGAGGATAACAAACAGGAGCCCTAATTTTATAGCTCCTGGTAGATCAGTGTTTCCTTGTCATTTTTTAGCTGATTATTTGCAAACCCTCAGTTTTGGGGTTGCTTCCTCAGCACATATAGCACAGAAAATGAGTCCATTCTCACCTTCTGGGATGGATGGAACCACTGGAGAAGTACCCCTGGTGGGGCCTCTGTCCTGCCTATGGACATGTGGGTGCACCCCTCCTTCTGGGGCTAAGGCTGCTGGAGTCAGCTTGGTCCTCATGTCTCCATAGCACTCGGGAACAGGTAATGTTTGCCCTGTGTAACCTAGGACACCATTGGTAAAAAAAACATGTCACTGCCTTGCTGGTACTGGGGACTCAAAGATAGCAGATAGCATCCTCTCAACACCAGTTCTTTTTTTTTTTTTTCCTTTTTCTTTATAGCAACTGTTTTTCTCTCAGTATGTGGATTTTTTTGTTTGGTTGGTTGGGGGCTTTTTTGTTTGTTTCATTTTGTTTTCCTTGTTTTGTGGTAAGATTTGGCACCATACTCACTATTTGCAAGCACCTACTTCTGCTGCTGGTCCATTCCTGACAAGTAAGTGGTGTTCAGCTGATAGGAGACCTGTTTGTTCACCATCTGAAGCAACTTTTGCTGAGACTCCCTCGCAATTTTGTTCTTGCAAGGGCAGCAACTCTTTTCTAACTGGTGATCTGACTTTCAGGTGGTGCCATCCCACCTGTACAAAAAATCCCACTTCTCTTTCTATGCTTAAAGTGTCAAGGGGCACTTCTCCAATATCGCTGTGTTTTGAAGAAATATACCCTAAATGTGGTGGAAATCCAGGGGAAAAAGAAAATGAGGAGGGAAGGAAAGGAAACAACATACTCAAAAACAAGTATCTTTCATTACCTGCTGTGTCTGTAACAAATGAGAAACAAAAAAAACCATTTTGTTTTCTCTTAGGTTTATTCACAATATAGTAGCTTCCTTTACCCTGTGCCCAAAGCATGGGTGTGTAAGTACCGTTTGGACCCTTGTTCAGCTGTAGTCAGTATTTTTCAGTATGGGTTTCTTTTGTGATGAGTTGCTTTTCTCATTAGGACTTAATGACATTGCTTTTGGTAGGAGATGTGTGTTCTTGTTCCTCTGCTACTTTGTGAGGAGATGCACTACAAATCCTGAGCAGTTGTAATACCTGTGATACCTGCGTTTTTGGACTTCAGTGTAACAGTTGATTGTGGTCTCCTGAAGAGCATAACTATTTCTGTGATTTCTGCTGCAGGAGAGTAACTTGATCTTTCCCCGCAAGTTTTATGGTAGATTTGCACTGACACAACAACCCAGGAACATGCTTCTGTGACCCCAGTGCAGCACGTCCTCTCCATGCAGTACTCAACCTGACATACTGTGGAATCACATCTTTAACCTCAGTTTCCTTAAATTAAGTTACACTTAATATGCTGTTTTAACTAAGCATGAGATCCTTTGAAAAAATGCACATCTTAAATGCAAAATACTGTTTGGTTTGATTTTAAGCAGCATAGACTCCTTTTTGCCTTTCCCGTATTGTCTGTTCCTTTTGCCCCAAGCAAAATTTACATTACTGTCTTAATGAGTGATGGAAAAGTGCGTTGGATACAATGCACTAATAAATTAGGTCATGGTATCTGATGACTTGTAGCTCATCAGTCCTTTCGGAGGACAAGCAGAAACAGTGGAAGGAGCTTGCACAGGTCCCACAGTCCTACTGTTCACTAAGCAAAAGTGCAGATTACCTGTAGAACAGCAATAACAATTACAGGTTATTGAGCTGCAGGCACCAGTGTGAGCTCATCTCGTGTATCTTTATATCTGCAGTACAGATGTGTTCCCTCTGGCCACCAGTCTAGGAATCCCTAAGAGCTGACCAGGAAAACCAGAGATTTTTAGGAGTAATTAATCAGAAGCATTGTATACATCTGCTTAAATATTAAAAAAATCATATACCCAAAGTGATTCTTTTCTTCCAACAACCAGCTCAGCCATAGGTTTTTTTCATTGTAGCCGTCTACATCTGATCACATAAAATCCACACCAGTGGACTCTTTTTTGATCTGGAAGGTACTTTAGACTCCATAGATGGGCCTTTCCATCCATAAGCTCCTTTCAAAATGGCCTTCACATCAAATTCATTATCATTAACTCATGCTTGGCATTGCTTCAGGTGGAAGGCATTATCATTTCTGCTTTGTCATTACTGTCCATATAATGGCAGGATAAATAAAAGATATTATAAAAATCAGCAGCTATTCCTTTGAGATTTGTGCTTTGGACTGTGGCTGTGGCTGCTTAGGTTGTCATTTGCTGAGATTTATACTGAAGAACCTCAAGCATATCTTTTTCATCAATGTTTTGCAACCTTCACCATGTGTGCTGTTAACTATGTGTTACCGTCTTGTTTTTGCATTGGTACATCAGCTAGATCTGACTTTCCCTTGTCTTACACTAGGACTGGACTGGATTCCTGAGGCTTGCTCTAAATAACATTCATAGAAGCGATGCTGGACATTTTCCAAAGTTTCATAACGGTTTCCTTAATTTTTTAAGAACTGAAACCTCTTGTGTCTTAAGAACATGGTAGCAAAACAGCAGGAGCAAGGGAGGATGATAACAGGAAATCTTCTCAAACATATTTGAGCTACCAAGTATCTATCACTTGCAGCCCCAGGGGCACTGCCGTGGGATTTTAATAGGCACAGCATGCAGGCCCTACATGCATGGGGTTTTTCAACAATGTGAACACTCCCAAAGTAAATGAGGCACTTGGTCAGTGCCTGTGTGAACAGGCAGCAGGACTTAGAGACAGCCATACGAACAGTGTCCTCATTGCTAGTGTCTTACAGTCAAGAACCTCCTCCTATTTCTTAATCTAAGGACAGAATTAATCTTCAAAGTCCCCCAAAGACTTCCACAATGGCAGGTTGAGTGTCAGTACAACTTCTAAAATGACCAGCAGACCCTGATACTACATCATATTGAGTTCTTCATGATCTCGTGCCGAAACCTGTCTAGGTACGTGTGGCTTGATAAAGCAGTCTGAGTAAAGGGATTCTGGTTCTTCACATGAGTTTGCAATTCCCCTTGAGAAAGTTAAATGAAACCTGGTTGACCTCTGCAGTTTCCCATAACAGATATTTTTCAGTCATAAAAACAAACTCCTCTTGGAGTTACATTAGAACCCAAAGCCACAAACACAGGTGAGGGACAAGATTACTCAGAGCTGGATGGACACGAGGTTTGCACTGGGGAAGGATGCTTGCAAGTGCAGGAGATGGATGTTCTTCTGGTGGAGCTACATGTCTAGTACAGTAGGAGCCAGAATCAAGGAACACTTGCAAAGAAGCCCCCCAGACAACACTTGCTGTGCAGTCCCAAAAAAAGCATTGGGAGACACCACTTCACTGGCTGGAAGAAGGACTGGAGTTGACATCACAGAAACTTTCTTCTCTTGTGTGATTCCTCTATGTACGTCTCCAGGAAATGGGAACTGTGTTTGATCTTCGTGAGAGGTGAAACCACAGTAAAGAAACACCATATTCCATGGTGAGCTTCTCCTGAGGCTGGGTTCAACTCTCAAGACTCAGATTACTAGCAGGTGATGTGTGTGAAAGGATCTAACTCAATGATTGCACACTGTGTGCTTACACCTCATGTCATTCCTGATTAAATGGCTGGGCATGGAAAAACAAAACTTTCAGAGTAAAGAGACTGAGAAAAGTCCTGGGCAATCACAGGATGAAATCAATCAATCAATCAATCAATCAATCAATGTAATGCAGTCAGGAAAATAATCTTGTAGTTGGGAGGTGTGCCCATGTCATTGTACAAGGGGCTGTTAGAATCCCATCTACTCTGTACAAGCTCATATTCAAAAATGTGAATTCCAGGTGGAAGAAGGGCAAAAAAGGGTCATTAAAAAGAACGGAGAAGTGGAGCACTCATTTCACAAGAACAGAAAAAAGGAGCGTGGGTGGTTTAGACTAGAATACAGAGTTACGATCGCTTTGTATGTATCTGTTAAATGGCTAATCACCAGGTAGTCATTAAAAAATTAAAAGTTTTTAAAGTAAGATGACAACACTGGCATGAGGACAAATGAGATGAAAGTGACAATGAATAATTTGGAAAGGGAATTAAAAAGCAACTTCTCATCCTCCAATGCCCTAGAACATATTTCTGATTGGAGTAAGGAAGCAAGCTGGCTAAGGTTTTAAAATGAGCTTGTGACTAAGTGACAGTAGTCAGCTTCCCAGTATCTTGCATTTGCCTTTTAAAATAAAACAGGCAAAAAGGAAAGCTCAACATTTTGTTGATAAGAAGGTCTTTGTCAATGATGGAATAACTAACCCAGAAGAGCAGCCTTGCATATTTAGAGCCTCAAGACAGGGACATGTTTCTTCACCTAAACCCCAAATTCTGGAGGGTTTTCTGGCTCAAAAACCATTGAAGAAAAACTTGAAGCCAGACAGTTCTTTCCTGGCTTCTCACGACTAGTATTTGTCATTTTTAAAATTTGCAGAAACCAATACACAGCAATTAGCTGATGGTAGAAACATCCAGGGTACATGAAGGATTGTGCTGCGTTCAGCAATCTTACTCTCTGGATGAAATCTTGGCTTCAGTGAAGTCAAGGTGAGTACCATCCTCGATTTCAAGCTTTTTTCCCAGTGTTCTGACTTTTATGCATTCACGCTTGCTGTTAATCAACACATCTCAAGAGAAAGAGGCAGAACCTGGAAGGATGGTCAAGGCATATTTATGCCCTAAAAAATGTAAAACATTCCAAAGCAAAAATGATGGCATTAGAATGGAGCTCAAGGATTGTATTCTTAGCCTCTAAAAAAATTCTCCGTCTATCCATGACACTGTAAATGGAATTTCTCTGTGACAGTCTAAAACGCTCAGTGAGCAATGCTTTTTCTCATAGGTGTTTTTGTACTTTGTAGTTCTTCAATCTTCATTTATGCCACTTCTCCTTCAAATGTTCTGCTTGGGTTTTGTTTATGTCTTTTACCTTCCCCTCTCCTCCATTTCTTTCATGCAGCTGGATTTAGATGCCCCTGGAAAGATGAACTATAAAGAAAATCACCTAGAAATTCAGATGAGTTTGAATAGTTTCATGTCCTTTCTAGTTTTAAATTCTTTAGGGTTGAGCCTGCTTATTAAAAGACATTTTTGATTCACTTACCTGAGATTATGCAAATCTCTGCTGAACTCAGAGCAGCAAGGGTTATTTCCCTGAATAAAATTAGCAGACACTTAATAAGACACATCTACATTTGTATAGCACATTTTATCTCACTGGATCCCAAAGCACTGCTGAAATGTAGTAGGATGTTGAAACTGAAAAACATTCTTGAGGTGTTAATTCTCCCTTTCTCACTAATGTATCCTGCTGACATTTGTGCAGTAATTCTTACTTCATAAGAGTGGAAATCAGAGATGAACCAACACATAACTTCTTCCAATCATTCACTATTTATTACCTGATCATGAAAGCTTCATGCATGTTTTCTCCAAATGTCTTCTTCAATATACTCACAAAAATTTAGGATTAAAAAAATGCCCAAAACAAGGTTTTTTCAAAGCTAAATTAATTTTGCACTGCTCACTCTGGACTTCATTTGCAGCTCTCCTAAAATGTGTCCTTCAAAAGTCTTTATTTCTTACTATCTCTTAAGATTTTGAATGTATCTGCCTAGCAGGTTTTATCTTTTCTCTTTATCTATCTTTTGAAAATAGCTGGGACCCTTATTATCTAACCACTTGTTTGGTGGCTATGCTTTGTGTGTTTAAAATTATTAACAAGTACTACTTTGCTGCTTTTTGAGTTCAGTGTCTCTTGTACCTCTCTGTTTCTACTCCACTTTCATAGGCTCATCTGAAACTGTCCTCATCCTATCCTGATAGTTGATATCGCTGTGGTGTGTTTTTTCATACTTCAAAATGAGCTGTAGAGAGACTTATGTCCAACACACAACACAGCCACCCTTACACACACACACCCCCCCTTCATCTGCTAGTTTCGTGTTTGATCCCATCTTATGGGTACTTTATGTACATATGTGCATGATTATGATACAGTAAACTTTTAATATGATCCAAAAATAAAGGCAACAGAAATGTCAGAAGCTGTTGGGCACTTCCCAATGGAGATAAATACTTCCACCAGAGAAGAAAGCACTGCATCCTGAATAGCTATCACCATTTCTTGGCAAGATCTTGCTTTTGTTTTCTAACAGCTCACTTCAGACCAAGTCACAACAGACAAATTTTTTAAGAATTTGTCTTTTCTTAAGTGACACAACATTAGTCTTTGGCCTGAAAATAAATAATAATTTTGTCATGATGATGCCTTGGAGAGGCTGACCTGGAACAGAGGCTAGACAGAGTGAAAGGATAAAGGGTAGGTATTTATTGAAAGGCCTTCACAGGGTACACCTTGGGCAGTGCAGGAGTCTCGCCATGGAGTCCCATTCCCTTAGTTTGACTCCCCCTCCAACTCACTTTTGTTTACATTTCTCGGGGCCTGAGACAGTGAGGTGTCCTTGATTCTCAGGCCTAGAGAGGAATTGTTGTGTCTGACAAAAATGGGAAAGTGGCAGCTAACACTCTATATGGAGTTTAGAGTTATACACTAAAGAATTGCAGGATTACAAATATATGGAAAATATAAAAGCTAAAATTCTAAGGCATCAATGATATCTAGAAAATTGGCCAGATTTTAAATCTGTTTTTCAGAGATTTCAAAGAAAAGGCTAAAATCTGTTGTGTCAGATATTCAGGTAAAAAGACTGAAGCTGGGTTATGGATGTACCTGTCTGGTTTCACTAGCATACTTCTCGCAGCTGTCCCTGCTTTTGGCTGTATTTGTGCATTAGGCTCAAAAATGCTGGCAGACAATAAAGCCTTCTGATAAAGATGTAGGTCTTGAGCCCCAGCCAAATGTCAGCAGGGGCCTTTTTATGGACTCCAGTAGGAATTGGCTCATGCATGAAAACCTAAAATATATTACGCAGCAAACATGGAGCTTGGCTATTAGAAGCCCTGACAGAAGAATTACCAAATGGACTTTGTTCTGTGCATCCAATAATAGTTCTGGATGTGTGGCCTTTGTCGTTAGTATGTGGACAAGAGACACCTAATTAGATTAGGAGGGCTTTGAATAAGACAGCAGTAACCAGCTGGGAGAGCCCGGTGCAGACCACTCGGCAGTGAGGAAAGGCAATGTTCCCTGCAGTTACCAAGACTACAAGGAGCTTTAGCAGCTGGAATACAAGACATGAAACTGTTAAGTGCAAAGTTTAGCACTGAGGTGGGAGTCAGTGCCTTGGGCAAAGGAGGCTATGTTCAGGCATTTGGAGCTGCTGTCCTTTGGTACACTCAGTGAGGCCATCCGGTGGCACTGGGGTCACATGAGCAGGCAGTGGGCATGGGGCAGAAGAAGCCCATGTGCCTGTGGTGCCACTGCATGGAAAATAAGAAGAAAGGAGAGCATGTCAGAAAAGTTTAAAGCACTATTCATCATAAAAAGCCTTCATGTTCAGTCATGAAATTAGGCAGCAGCTCTGAGATGAGAAACTAGAAATGCTGATGCCATTTATACACCGTGAGAAAAATAAATACACTGCTATTTGACTGCACCTAACATCAGCTCACACACATCTAATTAATTAACATGGCAGCTAATTAACAGGACAGTTTTGATCTGCCATAGCAAAGCTTTGATATATAGTAGCTCGCTAAGTCATTTATTTCAGTAAAAATTAAAACCAAATACATTATATTGGTCCATTTGCAGATCTCCATATTATCCTAATGGCATCAGCATGACATCTGAATTGGGACAGAATTTATCTGCGATGACAAAAGGTAAATAAAGGTTGATGTAACCAAGGAGCACAAAAATGGCCATGAAACACCACCAGATAATCTGGGTCCCTGGTAAAGTGCAACTGGTCTCTCACAGAATCTTGTTTGCTGGTTTTGGTTATTTCTCTCTCAGAAATCAGAGCAGGACTGAACAAATGAGCAGCTAGGCCAAGAAGACATTTGGAGCTGTTCCTCCCTTAGCATATAACTCGGGATCTTGTATTTTGAAGGAAATGCTGCTAGTGTAGCCACAACCCTTTGCTAGCCCAAGTTCCCACAATTCTGCATGCTAGAGTGGCTAGACAAGTATGGGAAGGAGTTCTCCTGCTGACTGTACCCCCAGGACAAGTGTTTACTGCAGCAAAGTACCCATTCAGCAGTGAAGACCTGGTCTCCTACAGACCTGGGGTCTGACACCCATTGGCACCCGGAAGAGAGCAGGAAATGCACATCACCATGGGATCTGTGAGCTGTCAGGATTTAGAGACAGTTCCAGGGTAGGCCACAAAAAAAAAAATTAGTTTAAAAATACCTCTGCCCTTTCAAGGGTTTCATGTTGCACCCACAGAAGCAGAAAACGGAAACTCACCTTACATTTTAATCAGTCTTTCTCTCACTTAATTTTAATCTGACCCTGAGTAATACCCCCTAAGAAGATTCATTTAGAAGCAGATTACAGCATCTAATTTGCTAATGATGAGACATCATCCTCAGAATCACAATCTTCCGTTGGGACTTAGTAAATGCATCAGGAGATAAAATAAAAATGTCCTGAGCCTTCAGCATTGTCTTACAGCTGGAATGCTTGTCCTCAAGGCTTCCCAGCCCTGGCTCCAGTCCTGCCTCAGAGCTGTGCCTGGCCATACTGGACTGGACTGTGGAAAACAAGCAGAAAAAGCCAGGGTAAGGGGCTGTTTGGGTTGGAGACCTGCAGGGAGGAACGAGGCAGTACCCATAGCTCAGTGCTCCAAGACCAAAGGGCTCAGGTCTGCAGGGAAGTACGGATTGCAGCTGGCGCTTGCAACTGGGAAATGTGTTGTGAAGAGACCTCATACAGATGAGAGATCTCACAGTTTACAGCCAGGGGGAAGGACAGCTCTTTTCTTATCAGGATTTGTGGTCAGGTGTATGGGCAGGATTTTCTGTGAAAAGCAAAGAAGAATCATGGGACACCCTTGGTGAGTGAAACACAGGGGAGCCTGGACCACTTGCAATGGAACAAGGAAGGGAGGGAAGGGACTCTGGAGTATTTTGCTCAGGAAAGGTGCTTATGTAATACAGAAGCTCTCAGAAAAAGTAGAGTATCCTCTATATTCTCTGGTTATGAAATTATTACAACCTGATTCTGCTTAAATTCAGTGGAAGACTTCAAAGTTTTTCAATTTCTAAAGGGTAATTTTGTGTAATGAAATGAATTCTAACAGCTGAAGAAATAAAAGACATGAATGGAAAGAAATGCATTAAAGCCAAAAGTGCCGTAGTATCTTCAACTTACATCTCAAGCAGAAACATAAAATCTATCAGAAAGGTCTCCAGACTAAGCAAACTGAGTCAGCATCTCAGAAGTCACATTAAGAGTAGCAGAGAGCTCAGAAGGATTGCAAAAGCATTTGATCAGCAAAGAAATCTGTGTTCAATAAAAGGAATATTGCCAAAAGTTGAGCTGAGTCAGACTTGCGAAGGATATTAAAAGACATAGCAAAAGATTTCCCAGCTGCATGAGAGAAAGAGGAACATGTATGGAAGAAGACTGTAACAGTAAAAATCAAGAACTAGCTTCCCAAAATTGGCTAGAACACAATCTGTGCACCCATCCCACATGCAGAAACAGAAGACTGTCAAGAAGTGAGAGTGGCCTTCTCATCCAATTTTCATGACATTCATGAATGCTTAAATAGAAAAACACAGTATCCTGTGCACCAGTGTGGCCCATCGCTCCCAAGGTCAGGGAGACGATTTGAGAGGATAACATGGCCTATAAACTGAGAAACAGGGGAAGAGCTGCACCTCGCACCTCCTCTCCAGGCTTTTGCTGGTCTGTCACCAGGCAGGCAGGAGGTGCTGTCAGCTCTACGGAAACAGGATCCTTTTCTACCTCAGTTTCCCTAGCCTCTCTCCTCCAGCTTCTTCTCCTCTGAAACACCTCTCACTCCAGCAGTGCTCCCTCCAGGATGGACTTCTAGATGTACCTGTGTCATGCCTACTGCAGTATTGGGGAGCTAGAGGGGAAGAAGAGTTTTTGCAGCCTGCTCTTCATCATAGAGGAGAGACAGACAAACTCAGCAGTCCTGCCCCTGTATGATTCCCTTGCCAGCGGCCACCCACAGTGTATCTCTAGGTGCTCAAGGACAGAGTTTTCTGTAGGATTACCAGGAAATCTTGGAGTGGGGGGAAAGTCCAACTATGAAGAGGGCAATTCTTTAGGAACTGGTATATTCTTTCTATACCACGATGATGAAACTGTCTTCTGCAACATCTTCTGCTTGGCAGGGAAGTCAGGGTAGGATGTGGGAGGAAGGGTTGTTCAGGGTTGTCCAAGGAAGGAAGGAAAGGGGAGATCTGTGTCTACATAGGGAGGACATAGAGATGCCTTCTTGGCAATATTGATCCTTTTCTTTTGCAGGCCACAGTGATGAAGAAGTCAAGAATCTCCTGTTGCTTCTAGTGCTGCAGTGCAGTGGATGGAGTCTCTGAGCGCAGCAGGGACATCCTAGTAGTGTCTGCTGTGCATCTCACCCATGCTGTGTTGCTGGCCTGAGGGCTGGGAATGGTAACAACATCTCACTCTACACAGCAGCCTGCCACATTACTGGACAGCCAACTAGAATCTATTGATGTAAAATATGCCTAAATATTTACCCCATATAGCAATATGGCACGGTGCAGACTACGTATTCTCTTCGGTGCAATGTTTGTTTGGAATGTGACAGAGAGAGCCCAATTGCAGTCAAGAGTTGATGTCTGGCAGTCAGCAGCATGTAAATTGCCTGTGGCTCTTGGTCCTTGTGCTGTCAGCTGTTACAAGAACTTGCAAGGACTTACCTCCTAGAGGATGTCATGATGCTGTGTATTCATATTTGCACCTTGGATTAATGGTGCACAAGTGTTACAATACATTTGTAACAGAGTTTGCCATTTAAGTTCTTTCTCAAGCATCACTTCCTCCTCACACTTATGGTTTCTTTGAGGAACCAAAGTGACACAAAGTAAATGGAAACAATCAGAATATTTACATCAAATTGTACTACTGCTTCAGACCACCCCACTAAGGCAAACATGGCCAGTGGAGATGCTAAAAGAAGTGAGATACCTGATCATTGGCAGAGACAGGTTCTCCAAAAGCCTCCATCAGCACCTGAGTTGATGTGAAAGAGGAAAGTGGTTTTAAGTTGGAACTTTGTACATTTCTGAATGCAATTTCATGATTGCAAGAAAACTAATCAAATGGTTCAGACATTCCTTTCTGTTATGTGTCCTGCATTGGGGTGTACACCAATACCAAACAGAACTAGTATGATCAGCTGATTGTGCTAGTACTGCCTGCTGGGAGTTTGCACTTGCTTTCCATAAGCCATGATGGCCACTTACTAGCCAGGGAGTCAGTGGGTATAGTCTATTTCCTAAACTGTGCTTTAACATGTGCTACGATTTGTTTTTTAACCATTTGGTTCAAGTAAATAAGAGTCCTATGAAAAAAAGATGCTGCATAGACCTCTGTGGAAATTATCATGTGGCCTGGAACTGTACTGGATGTAGATAAGAAATCCTGGCTGACTGAAAATAAGTAGGAAAGTTTCTAATGCAAGAGAAGGTGTGGTGTGGGGAATTTAACAGGTATGGTGCAGCTGTTCATAAGTGTCATGAAAAATGTCTCACAAAGTTATGGGGTTTTGCTTTAATTCTATAGATGGAACTACAAATATTATACAGTACAATTTTGCTAAGTGACAAAGATTGTGCATGTGCAATAACCCATTACTTGAACTGAAGGAGAAAAGGAAAAGGAAAATAAAAATTTATCTATTCACTTGCAAATAAAATGACATTTCATACAATAAACTTCAGGACTACATTACTGAAAAGAAAATGGTATCTAAATAGATCACACTTATATTTCACCAAAATAAAAAATATGGGTTGATATGGTATCTTTCATACCAAGGAAATTCCTCGTGGGTTTGCATGATGACACATGGATGTCTGATCAGTTGATCTTTAGCAAATTTAGCTATTACACATTCATCTTTGCTCACAGAGATATTTCAGTTTTGCAGTCTAAGGAAGAATTACAAAGTTGGGGAACATATCAGATTTAGAAATCTGTCTGCTCATTCTTTACCTAAAGTCATGAGCTTTCCAATATTAGTTTTTGTGACTTTCTTTTAGAGGAAGAAATTATCATCTATTGTCATTAATTGAGATGGACTTTGACTATCAAGAACTGAGTGGAATTTACATGTAATTGGTGGCAGCTGATAGACTTTTGTCTTAAGGGAAGGACATTCAAAAGGAAGTGCTAAAGAATTTCCAGGAAAATACAAGCACAATATTGCATACTTATATTCAAATCACTCTCTGAGTTCACACAGCAACATTTAAAGGGCAAAGAACAGCTAGTCTCTAACCCACAACGGATATTAAAGTATCCAGTGTGCATTTCTGAAATAATCATAGGGTAACAAGGATCAGTTGTGATCACCTGACTTGCTGTCTTGTGGTACCTACCAGAGCAAACTACCAGATGTTTTCCAGTAATTTTTAGTTTGAGCTAGAGAATCCCTTTCAGAAAACAGATAGTCTTGATTAAAAATGAAATTAAAATCTTATGCTTGGTTTCACCAATCCTCTGACAAGGTTTTCTAGTGATTAATCACTTTCACCTTTAAAAATTTCCACATTTCAAGATTTACCAAGTAGACCACCAATTTCCTTCCATTGCATTTCATTACCTGTTTTTCTGCTAGTTTAAATGTCAAAAGCCACATTCAGCTTTTGCCAGTGCTAATTTTCCCAGTGGTCATGCATAAATTGCCAGAAGTTGCCTATAACCCTAGTTCACAGGAAAGACCCAAAAAGAGTTTCTACAGAGCCTCTTGTACCTTGTATTTTAGATTTAATTGATCTGTAATTGACAGCAAGGAATGGATCTTTATTTGCACCACTGGGCCAGTGAGTCTCTATCTTCAAACCTCCACGCTGTTTTGGGTGAGAAATGTACATCCACCTCTCCACACTAACCATGAACAGAGGGTGGCAGGAGCAGGCTTTGCTCAGCCTCCTCCGCCAAAAGGACTGTAATTTGATGCAGAGGCATGTGCAGCCTCATGGTAAGGGTGCAGCCTCTGGTGAGGAAGCTGGCGCAGGTCCTAACATCAAGGGTTCCCACAACTGCTCACGGATGTGTGTGCCAAGCCTTGCAGCTGCAGCTATCATTTCACATATATTGTGATGCTGAGGCAAGCACTGGGAGGTGGTTTAGCTCCTAGGCCCTCTTGGCAGTAGCCCTGGAGGTCCTCAGCAATCACTGAAGTACATGGCCAAGTGAAAAATTGCTAAGGCAGGTATCAAACACTGTGCACAGTAGCTTTAAAGAACTCGCTTGCTCTTTAAGCTTCTAAAGAGGAGTCTGATAAAAGCCATCAGGAAATACATCTCCAGCACTGTCGGTTTTTAAAAGCGGGAAGCAGCATGAAGATTTCCAGGACCAATCTGTGATGTCTCTGTCTGTCTGCACAGTTACAGGTGGTGTAAATGGCCCTGACACCTTGCAAAGCCTCCAGCCCTCTTGTGTCCCAGTGGACTAATGTCAGGGAGAAGAGACAGCCCTTCATTGCAAGGGTCTGGAGGACCACTCCAGGGCTGCCATCACAGTCTCAGAGTATGATGGTCTGTGGAAAAAGTTTGGACCCTGGTTATATGTCTCAGGAAAAGCCTAGAATTAGGTCAGCCATTACTTCCCAACACTGAGCATTGGGAAGGTTCAGTCTCTGTATGGATTTAGCCCCCTTTTAATTTAACAGTAAATTTTCTACAAGAAATGTGCTCATGGAGCAAATGCTGTGTGTGCCTTTTGCATAATCAACAGCATAACATTGTAAACAAACAAGAAATATAACAAATAGTCTTTTTTCGACACGTGGCATAAAATCTTTTCCTCACACATGCAACAAAAATTATTAGAGCAATTTAAGCAGGAAGCGCAAGGGAGGGGACAGGCACCTGCAGAGACAGTGCAGGAGAGATGGAGGTGACAGGGAAGATGCAGATTTCCTCTGGCCATTAGAACATATTGCTTCCTGGGCATGAAGTTGAATATTTTCCTGCCTCTGAGGTGTGCAGATGGCAGACAAAACCCTTCACCTTAATGTAAAAGCAGAAGAGGACTTGCTATGGACCTAAAATGGTCCCAGCCCCACTGGTAAGTGTAAAGCCTGAGTTACGTCATGGATTTTTTTTTGCTGTGATTTGTCTGGATTTGTTTTTGAGTGACAGTAGGAAATGGATTTTTTCCTTTCAAATACCACATTATGAAAACAGTGAAGAAATTAGGAAATGGGAAAATTAAGAGCTCCTGTGCACCCTTCATTTGACTCCCTTTACACACATACTTTATTGTTTGGTCTCTTCAACATTTTCTTTTAATCCCTTGGGGCGCATTTCATTCACTAGAGATACTGGAAAGACATATCATGAAGGAGACAGTGGCTTGCAGGTAAAAAGAGCACTCTTCTAGTTGAGGTATTTTAATGTTGCCCTAGAGGACTGGGACTGAGTCTACAAAGGATTTAAAACTTGCGTATACTAAGCTTGTCTGTCATCCTTGCACCCTATGTTTGGGGCATCTCAGAGTTCACTCAGGGCCTTGCAGAACATCTCCAGGCCTCGTGCTGGTGACAGCAGGGACAACACAGGAACATCCATCCTCGGCAGGATATTCTGTTTTGCCAGGAGTGGGCACTTCAGGTTCCCTCTCTGCTGATTCATTGCTGCTGCTGTGGGATCGCACCCCAACATCTCCAGTTTCCCTGAGGCTCATCCTGCCTATTAAGTATAAGACACATTTTGGACCTCAGGCTAGGCTTTTAGGACTAATCATTTTAATATTGGAAACAGACATTCCAATCAGAGGTTAAACAGAGCACTGTTCTACACTTAAGAACATTCTCTCTGTACCATTTCAGTGTGTGTCACCGCAAGGTCCTCCAGTGTGTCCAGGCTGCGGAGATGGGCAGTAAGCATTCCCACAGCAATTCACCTCCTGTCCTCCCCTTTCCCTGCCCACCTCCTCTCATCTGAATCATTTATCCCCCTCCTTACTCTTATATCACACTATTTTGTCTTCTCGCTCCTAATTTGCTTACACTGCAAGTGTAAATGTAATGACTTGGACTTTATCATCCCCTGTTACTAGTACCCCTCTCTAGGATAAGGTGACATAACACTCCTTTTGAAACCATTATTAAGTTGCAATAGCATGTGGCATACAACTGTGAATCATATTAATTGGACAAGCCTTCTATTAATCTATGAACCCCAGTGTATTCTGAGCAAGACCCATGTGGATACAACACAAGTGGAGCGCACACTTGTGTTTTGCGTGTTTCACCTGTCCCCTTTCTCACTTTAAAGATTTTGACATCATATCTACCACAGTAAACTGGGAAATGAGGTCATTTTTTCTTCAGGGAAAGGCACTGTAAAGTTGTATTCATTAGTATTCATTAATAGTTTGCCGTGAGGAAATTAATAATTTCATATTCACTTCAGAGTCTGAAAGGTACACAGTAATTAAAAGGCATAAGTATCAACCTTCCAAAAACTGAATGCAATGTGAGTTTTACAGAAAAAATTATCCAATATCCTACAGACTGTGTCAAGATGCGTACTTGCAAGAAGACATGTTGAGACTGCCTGCGGCCCCTTCTTTCAGTAATTTTCTGTTCTGTATTTGATTACACAACTGTACCATTCCTGTAATTTAGAGGTAGCATTGAATGGATTCTAAAACACTTACTTCCGAGAAAGGAACATTTAGAGAGATTCAGGTGCCTAAATATAAGAAGAGCTGTCTAATGTCATTTTAGATGCTCCAAGAAGCCCGTCTGGCTTGCAGCTGCTGCTCCAGCAGGGCACAAATCCTGCCATAAATCCTATGTCAAAGCTGCCAACACATTATATGACTCCAGCAACTGCCGCCATCTCCAAAAGCATTATGTTTAGGTACCTGCATTTCCCCACTTATATTACATTTGAACACTGAAAACAGAGAGTCATCAGATAAACTCAGATCTAACTTCAGCCAGGATTTCCTAGCCACAGTCCGTGATTACTCTCATTTCTCTGTTTCAGTCCTTCCTGCTTAGTTTAGAGTTTATTGTCTCTTGAGGTGTCCAGGCAATTTTGGTGAAATGGCTGAGAAATCAGATGTGGCTGCAGGAGCCCAGTCTGAGGAAATGCTTCTCTGCATTCAGAAATCAGCAGACGTGGCATTTCCAGTCATCCCACTAATCCTCGTGTAGCTGGACTTAAAGTTACAAGCATGCAAGCATTGCCTCTTCTTACCCTGTTTGCTGGTTTATGCTGGTTGGGGATGGGGTTTTTGCCTGAAATTCAGCCCTGAGGGAGGCATGACTTGCTGTTCCAGAGAAGGGTAAATGCTTCTGCAGTCTTAAGGCAGGAACGGGAACAGGCAGAAGAAACAACAGGACTGTGGTAAGGCTACACAGATACCCATGGTATATGGTATTATTCCCATCAGGCAGATTCAGTCTGTGATGCTTTGACAGGATGCAAAGAAGCATACATGGATCCTGCAAGAATATTGCAAGTTCAAAAAATAGATGTTGTTAGAATATTTAAAGTCTCCTAATGAATATCCCTAAACTTGCATGCATTCTGCAATCTTTATTTTACCAGTATTTTTTGGTTGGAGAAATAACCTTTGGCACACCTTCTTCAGCTTCTTTGAAGATAGAAACTAGGCTAAACAATTTTCCCACCTAATTTCAATGGAGTTGAGTACCTAGACATCTTTATGCATTTGACCTCCAAACCCTGTTTATATTAGAAAATGTTTAATTTTCTTTTATAAAAGCAGTACATCTTCCTTGCTGTAGGTCAGGTTATGTTCCAAAAAAAGTCTTTCTGTCAGTCCAGGTCATATTATTTTGCCAATTAAAATAAGCTGCACTAGCAAAAGAACTGTTTTAATGTGGACTTATATGTACAGTAGAGTTTTCAGCACTGTTCCTAAGTTAGGATAGGATTTTTTTCACATTACTGGCATCAGCTTGCAAGTGCAGTTTAGACCAAACAAGGTGAACTTTGCCCAGCCCAGTAAAATATTAATACAGTAAATATCAACAGGCATGGGAGAAACACATTCAGTGCTGGTAGACATCAAAATGCTGGTGGGACAGGCTGAGCTATTGTGGATGCTCACCTGGAGATTTATTCAAGCTACTCTGACCATTGCTACCTCGTGAAAACCAGTTTTACTTAACATGTCAACACATTGATACTCCACAGGATCAACAGAGCCTGAGAGGGGAAACACCCCACATTTCCAAACACTTTGCAAAATATAGGTCAAATATATCTTAGAACAAGAAAATGTTCTGACATTTCACTGATTTAAAAATGTATTCTTCAGAAATATTCGTATATGCTGTGAGTAACAAAGATGCTTTCTTCCTCCCAAGTCTGGTTGCCTTGTGCATTTAGACCACAGGATTCTCAGGTACGGTTGATTTTTTCTGTTGTATTTTTTTTCGTGCAGAGTGACCTTCAAATTTAACTGTTCCTATTGCACCCCACTGTAAAGCAAACTGCCGACAAGGATATCAGTGTAAACATCACAGACAATCCTACCATGTAGGAACTGTGATCTCCCTTTCCCTGTCTCAAAAGCTCAGTGCATATCCTAGCACACATAGGCACCAAAGCTGAAAAGAAAATAGTGCTCTGTTCCAGATTACTTGCATCAAAA
The DNA here is from genome assembly GCA_013398955.1 of Callaeas wilsoni. Taxonomy (NCBI): domain Eukaryota; kingdom Metazoa; phylum Chordata; class Aves; order Passeriformes; family Callaeidae; genus Callaeas; species Callaeas wilsoni. Next base: position 92,175 of record VWPU01016476.1, on the reverse strand, counting down.
CTTTTATTTGTGATCACTGTAGTAATTATACACTTAACAGGGTAAGTTGTAGTCTGGAAAGTTATGCTGGGAATGAAGAAAGCAGCAGCCCAAGGTCACAGAATACAGTGTTCAAAGAGACAGGTACGAAGCTTTAATTTCTTTTTATTCCTTCGCTCTGTGATATGTTTTCACACTGGTTGTAAAAGCTGTCTATTAAGGCTATCAAGCCACATTATGGCCCTTTCCTTTGCCTCTCATTGTACTGTTGCTGCTGGAGCTCAGAAATCAGGGGAAGGACTCGGGAGCTCAAACATCCTCCTTCCTACTCTGATGGCAAGAGGACAAGAGGAGAAGTAGCTCTGCTCCTCTGGCTGCCTTCAAAGGACCTCCTGGGACGTCTAAGAAAGCCTCATTCTGCTGCATGAAGCTTAAGTTATTCTGAGAAATGATACAAAAGATAATTTTTTATGTCTGTGCATCAGATAGTGTTATTTGTGTATCCCTTATCTGGTGTGTTTTCCCCAGTTGCTCTGTGTGGGTCTTTCACACAACAGAAAAGGCAGCTGAAAAGAGACTTTAAAAGGAAGGAAAATATAGAGCCTCATAACATAACAGAGGGGTTCAAAAGGAGGTGAGAAGCTAACAAGCTTAAAATCTGTTTGTTTTAATCTCCCTACTGCTTTCATGACACAGATCTTTAAATAACAGTAGACTTGAGGACATTTTTTTCTGAGATAAGAGCCCCGATTTGGTGACTCCCTGTAAACAGGGAGGAAACCATTGCACCAAGTTCAGGTGGAATCATCTTTCTTCTTGTGTGATCTTGAACCTTATGTGTCCTAATCCAAACATTTACAGTATTTCACCAGAATTTCCTTATTGCACCACTTTCTTTCAGGTTCTAAATTTCGGAGTTGTGCTTCATAAGAAAGGCTTTAAACCTATAGCCTCCAGGACATGCCCAACCACATGACAAAATACAGCCCAGTTAACAGTGAGTGACCTCTCTTCTGAGAATAGAGACAGCAAAAAAAGGGACAGATGTATTTCAGGGGCCAAATCTGTCCACATAGTGTTCTTTTTACTTCAGTCTTCCCTCCCTGAAGGAGAATGTGAATTTTGCTTTTTTATAACTGCTCTCAAAGTGTATTTCTTGTATCACAATTCCGCTTTACCTGCACTGTAAGCTCTTGAGAACAAGGATCCTGTTAGATCATATGCTTGTACCCAGCTGAGGGCTAGCACATTATTGCTATGGAAAAAACGTTGCAAAGTTAGAGGAAAAGATCACTGAAACAGATATGGCAGGGAAGAAGTTCAGAAGAGCCTCTTTTTATACTAAGGACAAAGGGAAGCAGGGCTTACAGAATCTATGTTTGACCTTTATGAACAAGAAAAAAAAATCTGAGCTTGTTTGCATGAAGAATCAGTGCTGATCAAGAGTAAACCGTCTGTTAGAAACCGAGGATTTGACCTCGATCTGACATGCCATGGAGAAATTTGCAACACTTACAGTCATTTGACTCTTACAACACACCATGCTGTGTTCACACCATCAGCCCAGATAAGAGCAGTTTCTCCCGTCTTATTTCTTCCTTTTAATTCATTCCTTTCATCTTGTTTTTTGCAAACCTCTCTAGCAGTCTTGCATATTCCACACTAAATGAGCTTCTAGCTTTAATGAAATGGGAAAGAAAGCTGCAAGAAACTGGGACTGGCCTGAAGATGCTGTTTCAATTACAGTCTTTTAGTCTTTCTAGGACTGAATGGAATATTCCTATGGCAATGTACTCCTTAATCTGCATTAATTTCTTCAGTTACATGGTAACGGCTGATGCATTGTAGTAATCACTGACAAATAGACTTGGTTGGAGTAGGCAAATTGGATCTGTGGCAGAAGGAGAATAGAAATCTCAAATAACAGGAATCGAAAAGCCTAATTTCTGTCTATGCGTTGACAGGATGAACCTGAGCTCAGATCAAAGGTATTTCTCTGAATAAGCCACTTTTGCAAGCACACAGAGCTAGAGATGGAATAGAGGGAACCAGTTAAGAAAGGCTTCCAGAATCAAAAATTCCAGAATACAAAAGGTATTTTAAATGAAAAATAAAACTTCTCTCCTCAACAGGTCTTACGTCACCTGCCCAAGTACAGAACAGTAGCTGCTGCTCTCTGAAAATCTTGAGTCCTTTTCTTCTCATAGCTACTATATTAAAAAGGAGGAAAATTAAGAGCTAACTGAAATGGACTGTATGAAAATGTAAAACAAACAATATCTCCATTTTACTTGTCATTGCAAATGTTTCTCTTCATTTGGCTATTGCAACTGATTTTGAAAAAAAAATTGTATAATTGACATATTATTTTTCATACAAGTAGAGCATAGAATTTCCTTAAACCCTCAGGAATCAGGCCTCCCAGGTCCCACCAGATTAACTTAACATCATGAAGCACGCTTAAAGTAACACATTTTGGATTCTTTCTATTTGCCTTTTAGATCTGATCTTGTAGGTAAAATCTCTTCAAGTTTTACATTTTAAAAAAGCTGGAAATGTTATAGAATCTTTATTCCAAGAATGTTAAGTTTTAAGAAATGCATCAAAAATCATGAAACTTGAAATTAAAACATGAGACTTGGCAGCAGCGGTGAGCAGTAATTCACTCTTCCAAGCACTTCCTCACCCTTTCAAATAGAAATTGCTAATCATGAGAGAAAAAAATCATAAACGCACATTTGTAAAGCACAGATTAAGCCAGCAACATATAATTACATTTAAACCAAATATAACCTTGATTTCACTAATCTATTTCCAGTTCCCCAGCACTGATCTGAAAACACATGTAGGGAACCAGCCCAGCTTAGCACTACGACTCCCTCATCTTGACCGATTCTATGTAAGTTCAGCAGCAGCAGATCGACGAGATCTTTGCATGCAAAGTGATCCAAGTCTATTGACTTCCTTTTCTGTAGTTCTCTCCCATGTATTATGCAAAATTCAGCAGGCAGATATTATAATCAGCACATTAGTCATGGAGCAGACACCTCCAATTTCCCCATAGCTTCTCAAAGTCATATTCTGCTGCTGCTCTGAATGTTCTCAAGTATTTCATGGAGCCGGCATCTTAGTGTGGGTATGAAGAACCAGGACAAAATGAACATGATACAACACTACAGTGGATAACTTCTGTTGATCCTCAAGTGCACAGGGGTTTATTTTGACCCTTTGCTATCTGCATAAGAGGAGAAATTACAGGAGCCCTGCAAAGGTTGAAAGTATTGTTTACAGACAAACATCCTCTCATGGCCATTGCAATTCAGCCAGTCTAATGGAATTCAGTCTTGTACTGGAAAGTCTGGACTGTGCCAAGTGTCTCCTAGACTTGCTGGCAATGTGAAAATTCAGAGACTACCCACAATTTCCACTGAAGGGTTTTGTTCTGACAGAGGTTAGGAGTGGTGCTAGCTGAAACTCCAGTGCTTTTGCTACTGCATGATGCCAGCACAGCATTCATTGGTGACTTCCACACCACATGCTGCTTCAATGATCTCCTCGAGTAGCCAGGAGAACAGCATGCTCTGAGACGCAGGGTACAACACCACAAAGTTGGGGGCTGAGCACTCTGGGAATCTGGTAACCTCTCTTCCTGCCTTTTGGCATCAGCTGCTGATCCTTCTCACAGGCATGGCAGAAAACTTTACCCCATCAAGTGCTTCTAGTACCTACCCAGGGGATATCGGTGATCAGACCCACAGCCGGAGTTTTTAGCTGTCAGAAGTGAAATATCATCCAGTGGTTGCCCCTACTTCTTGCATGATTTCAATTGTCCTTTCCTTTATAGGCATACACTCCAGATATTACTGGAGTGCTATTTCCCATGGTTTGGAGATGCTTTTCCTCATCTCTAGCTGTGACCCATCCTGCCAAGGAGAAAAGAAGATCAGAACACTCACCTCTTCCCTGCTTAAAGAAATATCCTGGGAAATGGTGCCATATGCCAGAATTGGAAGGATTTCCCTGGAGGATTCTGGGAGTGTGACTAAGCCCCTCAGGGTGTCTAGAAACACCTCAGTTTTCTTTTAAATGTTGCAAAAGCTGCCATACTTTGAGATCTGTGCTTGGAGTGTTGGGTAGTCTGGGGTTGGGGTGGTTGCCCCTGCTTCCACAATGATGCTGTGCCTTTGCCTTAGGGGCTGACAGGCACAGGTGGGAGGGCCAGCAGCCCCCCAGGAGACCAGCTGACACCTGAGCACCACAATATGATCTTATTTTTCTCATTAAAAGGAGAATATTATGTTCTGTTTAAAAATTTCATTTGAAAGTAATTGAATTATTTCAACATTCTTTTATGCAAAAGCAGAGATCTTAGGGAAACATTTGTATAATAACAGCAAATGTCCCCTTCATGCTTATTTATACAACTAAGGGATTTTTCTAGTTGTTATTCTCCAGTCTATAGTCCAATCCAAAACACTCCAATAAATTTTAAAGGGTACAGGTAGGGAACTTTTAAGACAAGCTGAAATACTTATCTCAAGGTTAGCCACACTGATCTGAAACTTTGAGCGTGAGAAATCTGTGTAGAAATCTCATATTCAGACTTTAAAATCTAGAATTCTGATACTTCCTGGTATGTTCTGAGCAAAATACCAAAAAAACCACTTCTCTTCCCAAGAAGTGTAGAAATGAGAAAATTGCAGTGGGGGGACAGTGAAAGGTGAACTTTTTCTGTGTACACTCTCATCAGAGGTTCAGATTTATTCCTTCATTTAGTTTTTTGCTATGATTTACAAATTTGCAGAAACTTGTCCTCAAGAAAACTTGTCCTCAAAAATTATCAGATGCCATGTTAAAATGATACGCTGACATCTTCTGTGTAAGCAAGTTAAATCCCAACAGCCTAAGGATGTGTGAGCTGTTTTCCAATGTGGATTTCACTAAGCTGTAATTACTCCAAAACATTTTAGATGCTGATAAAGACTTACATATTTTCTTTTTACTTCTGCTCTATTTTGATAGCATAGATGGCAAAATGTTTTACTGTAGATAAATGTAACTGTGGGTTTATGACTTTACTAATAATCATGAGTCAATAGGTCTCATGATACCTACAGTAGCTCACTAGATAAAGCAATATACAGATGCTTATCTCTGCAGAAAGATGTAATAGTAGAAAAGTTTAGCAGTCCTGACTGTCCTTCAGTTCTACATTGCTTAAGCTCTTTGCAGGTCAGTTTAAAGCTAAATCCAAGTCTAATTACTAATATCTGCAATTTATTCTGCGTTCTCTGCCCCAAAAAATCCTTTCTAAAATGTCCCATGCTACTTTCTCATCCAAACAAATATTGTCTGCTACTTTAGCCTTAGAGAGAAGCAGAAAAGGAGTGCAAAATTATGTTTTTAAAAGTATGTTCCCTTTTGATTGTCACTCTTCAGAGGCAAAGTGTTAACACTGGAAATCTGCAAAATGGACTGCTAAAGAACTATGAATGTGCTTTGTTTTAAGAGAATTCTATTTTAACTCAGAGAGTTTGAAGGAAGCTGGGAGGAGGTATGGGCCATTAAGTAAATCTAAGAAGCTTATACTACCTTTCATTTATTTAGGCATGGATGAGATTAGCCTCAGGCTGATTAAAGGAGGCTATAGAGAAGGAGGCAACGGGTTGGTATGGGGTAGAGGAGGAGATGCTGCAGATCCAGTCATGATGCAGGAGAGCTGAACAACACGTTGCTGTGGCAAAAGACTTGTGCATTAATAATCCTGCAATATTGTGCGGAAACCTGGAGGTGGGGCTGAGGCACTTGCCACTGCTTGGGTTTGGGAATTGCAGCTGAGATGCTCTTCCATGGGGCAAGGAGACACCCAGGCTCACCTAGTGCATGGGCCAACTGTGCCCTGGGGAGCAATCTGAGATTCCTTGGTATTCCCTAAACAGTGTGAGGGCTAGGACCAGCGAGGCAGCCTGTGGAGACAGCAGAAGGCTGGAGAATTGGTGGCCTGTAGCTGCACCACCTTAAAATAACTCACAGGCAATGTACATCTACAGAAACAGATGCGGAGGAGTTACTCAAATCTCTTCTCTGTGACTGGTTCCCAAGGCTGCCATCCTCCCGCAGTAAAGAATTTGCATATGGCCCATGTTTTTCCACAATAACCATCTCTCTAGTTATTATGCAAATCAGATACCCTGAAGCAAAGACTACACGACTGCTGTTGTGGAGTTACAACTATTGTTACAACTCAGGAAAAGAGCCTTCTCCGCATTCAGTGAAGCAACTCCATTGCAGTATGAGGGCAAGGTTTGATCAAAGCACATAATTCAGCCTGTTCAGAAGAAGCAGCTTGATACCTTTTTGATCTGCAGAGCCTGAGCAGGAATAGTCCCACTTCTGCTGGACCAAACTGTGAATCACCCAGGAAATTTGGCTGGAGTGCATTGCCAAGGAAGCCACATTAAATTATTAAGGAAAGAAAAAAGCAAGAAACTTTGTTTCTCAGCTGACCAGAAAGAAAACCAGCTGGCTTTAAATGGAGATTTTTAATGAAATTTTACAAGTATTTCCTGGAAAGCCCTTACGATGGGTTCATTCTTGAAAACACTGTCACATTGTTTATTTAAACTGCTCTATCTCAGCACTATTCAAAATGCTCAGACTGAAGTATTGGAAGCAAAGTGTCATGGTTTCCTATTTCCAGAGCTGTAAATTTATTTCCTTCTTAAGGAAATATAGTTGAAACATGTCAGACTTGAGAAGTGTGACTGGCAGCTGAGCTGTTGCACGTTTTCTAGGAGCTCTGTTAGTGGCTGCCAAAGAGAAGTCACCTGTGAGCCAGAGAAAGTGAGCAGAGGGCAACTGTCAGCAGTTTCAGAAAGGAGATCTTTGGAAGGCCCCAAAGATAACTTTTTCTCTTGCAATTTCTTCAGGTTCTGCTTTCTCCAGCCTTGCCTTTGTTAAGGCAGTTAAAGGGAGGTAAGATTGGCTTGGGTGGTTTTACTTCCATCTAGAAATCCAGAGGATTTTTGTTTTGGATAGCGCACCTTGGTGCATTTCTGAGGGGCTTCAAAACCATCTCCTTCTGACCATCACTCTGGGATGTGGAACAGTGAGTTTCTGTTGCTGATCCTGGTAAATCTTCAAGGGGAAATTCAGATCCCCTAACAAGCGAAGCATACCCATTACAATTTGTTCCTTTGCCTGCTCATCTTGGAAGCATTTTATCAATATCCTGCAGTTCACAGATCTGAGCAAGATCCACTGTTATAGAATATAATAGAACATATTATTATATATAATAATATAATNAATAATAATAATAATAATAATAATAATATGTAAGAATAATAACTACAGAAACGTAGTGGTTCTGGCCATGCTCATCTGCATGTGAGCACCTATATCCATCATAGCACTGCCATTCGCTGCCCGCTCTGCAAAACTCTTTCTTCTCAAGGAAATAGAAACCCGGTGACATTTACAGGGCAGGGTGGGTTTCAGGGAGTAATCCGTTTCCCAAACACTAGATGGGGCTGAGTAATTGAGGTTCATTTCCAGCCTCCCGGCAGGCAGTGGCTTGTGGAAGAGCTGAGGGAGGTGGTGGGGTTGGCAGTCATTCCCCCTGCCACCTTCTAGAAGCTGGTTCCAGGGCTCAGTAATAGGGTTTGCGGTTTTTTTACGTGCAACAATAGCCTTATAGAGCAAGGCCAGCCTCGTTCTGACATTACATGAAATAGGTCAGTATTTGGATAGACAGATTTATTGTGCGGTTTGCATTTAGGCTTAACAGTTAAAATAAATAGTTCTTTTCTTCCCTTAGGAGCTGATGAGCCACACTCACTTCCAAACAACTGAAGACTTCTGTACTTTTTGACAAACACAGTTCTCCAATTAAGAACAGTAAATAGGATTATACAGTCTGAAAAGGCTCTTTATTGCCAGAAAGTTTGTATGTGGGAAGTGGGGGTCTCTCTTTAGCATTCATTGTAATTCTTTTAAAATACTAATGATTTTGTCACATCCAGAGTTCAGGGCTTTCAAAGGGAAAAGCTGCTTAAAGGCAGCCAGCCTTCTGATGGAAGAGATCTGCATCCATGTGATTAATTCTGTATAATATATGCAGAATTTATATATATATATATTTTTTTTTTTAATCAAAATGTCTAAGATGCAATCTTTGCTTTAAGCCACATGAAGAAATAAGTCGTATTTATTTTTCTTTCAGGAGAGATTTTTATTATGTGAGGTTGAGATATATATCTACATATACATACACATATTTGTCTTTAATTCAAAGTGGAATAAATGACAGAGGTCAGAAAAGGCCAAATAGTTTAACACATCAGGAAGTCAGTGTTACAGCTCTCTTGCTAGTTGCTTTAAATATAATGCAAGCCCAGTGCAGAGGAGATAGAAAATAGCCTGTTAGTAAGAGAAGTTTGATCCAAAACTCCACCAGTAAGTACCTGGGTGATACTGTACAACATGAGGGCTTCCATCCTATATCACATGGCTGCAGATGTTCATATTATGTATACAATCATCTAATCTCTCTTGACTCTAGAACATCTGTGACACAGATTAATTATGCATTGTGTAAAGACAAAGCATGGTGATTTAATTAGTTTTCTGATTACTGATTTCCAGTTCCATTGGCTCCCTCTCTTGTCCTTGTAATATGAAACAGGATTTACCAGTTTATTTTCCTTTTTTCTTTTTCCTTCCTTTACAGTCCAGCTCTCTCACCAGGGCAGTTTTCCCTGGACTCTTCTCGTATTTTTCACTTCCCTATGTCCCTTCCATTTCTGCTGTTTCTTTGTGATTAAGTGTCTAGAAATGTAAATATTAATCTAGGTGGAGGGAATGCCACCTGTTTCCAGTTTGGTATCTTTGGTTTTTTTGCATTCCAGATGCAGAATGATGAAGTGAACTGCAATAAGCAGAGAATACAGTTATGATGATATTGCAACAGTATAATTTATACTGATGTAGATTATATTTATGTCCTTTTTATTGGTATCAGATATATCCTTTTTTCCTCATTTTGTTTTCTTAGACACTCCTTAAAAGCTCAAGTAGTATCTGCAATTTTGTCACTTAGCCAAAATTTTGCAAGATTTCTTTTGTCCCTGAGTTCTGTTTTTCTCCAGAGAGAGGTACACCTCTTAGAGCCTGTTACTAGCTGATTTTGCAGCCTCCCACACTTCTAATTTACAGGCAAATTTGAACTGCTTTCTTCTGCTTGTGATGTGCCTCAGGTCTGCTGGGCACTGAGATGGCATGGTAATTCCTATCTTTCCCTTACAGCTTGATGCTGAGCTGGCTCGTCTTCCCTCCTGCTCCCAATTTCTCCTCTCAAATTGTTTTGGGGACCATCACACTTGTCAAATGATGAGAAATAAAAAGCGAAAAAATAGGGTTTAAAATTAAAAATTTAAATCACATCACTGATTAATTTTTGGTGTTTATGTACTGCTCTTTTCATTCTCTGCACTTTTGCATAAACAGGGAGGGATCTGATGAAAGATGCTCAGGTCTAAGCATTTTCATAGCTCATCTCATGTGTGGGAATGTGTAGATTTAGAGCACCAAAGAAAGAATTTGCACATGCCTTTAAAGGAGATTATCTTTTCATTTTTACTGTAATTCCCCAATTTGCTTGCACTTGAAACATGCCCTCTTTCTTACATAAAGAGGAAGCCAACCAGCCAGGGTAGGAGAGTGGAGCTCAGTGTGGAGTAAGGCACACTGCAGCTGCAGTTGTTGGAAATAGTCTTTTAACATCCTGGCTTGATGCCCCTGCTTTCTTGGTGCCCAAGGCAGTTTCACACATTTCCTAGCAATCCATCTGTGAACGATAGAAATGCAGCAACAATGCTCAATGCATAAGCATCAGTGAAGACAGAGGAAGAGCCTTTGCTCTCAATGGCTGAGCCCAGTAAAACACTGAGAAATTCATTCAGTTCGGTTGACACATGCTGCAGAGCAAAAGGATGTTCAGGAAAAAAATCTTTACAACACACTATAAAACACACATCTGCAAGTGACTGTAATTGCTAAGGTAGCTCTTCCCCAACACAGATCCATAGAATATTAAGAATTTGGTGGTGACTGTCTGCAGGACAGGTTTTTGTTAATAGGTAACTGTTGGGGTTATAAAATCACAAAATTGCTTTCTGACACCGTGAAAAGCCAGTGATACTCTCTTGGAAGGTGAATTTTCAATAAAAATGTCATCAGAGATTTTCAATTAGAGTATTTCAATTTTACCTGAAGTGTTTGTGGTAAAATATTATCACTCTCAGGAACATAGGATCTTGCTGTTTTAAGTAAATAAAAAATATAGCTGGTTCCCTTAGCATTCAATACTACATATAGCCTTTTCATCTCTAATTAATTCCTTTAATGCCTTTCATTTTTGAGAAGCGTCATCTGCAGACCTGGATGTTTAGTTAAGCTGGGTGATTTTCATGGAAGCAGGAATTAGGCTTACCAGTGCAGGAATGATTTGAAACTACATGTGTAGGCTATCTATACGTGAAGGCCAGCCTTTGCTTTTTTTCTATATAAGTTTGGCCTTTTCAAGCTCTGCCTCAAAAGCCACTAAAGGGACACCTCTCTTTTCAGTGGTATTGACTATTTATCCAGTATGTGGTGTATTCTAGTGGATGCCTACTGAGGCTAAGATCCTGTGCAATAGTGTCAGTGCTTACATTGAGTATTTTTGTGCAACATGACACAACATCCAAAACCCTTTGGCTTCTGCTCACAAAGGGAGAGCTTTGCCAGGAGGTGAATGCTGCATGAACCATCAGAGCTGTTACTGTACACAATTTTATGGTAGATCCGTGGTGTAACCCTGCAAAGGGATGCCTTCTGGTGGTGATCAGAAAGGAGAGGCTACACAGCTACTGGTAACCAGCTTACCCACCCCTGCTACGCGGTGTGAGGCCCCGGCCTCCCACCCTTTGAAGGGTCTGGCTCACCAGGCTCTGCAAGGACCTGGTGTATTTCCTACCCAGGGACACAGGAGGGAGGTTTTTGGTTGAGCAAAGGGACACCGCGCTGCAGAGATGTGGGCGCCACCAGCTCTTCTTGGAGCACACTGCCAACCACACCAGGTTAAGCAGAACCTGCTGCGAAAGGAGCACACACAGTTGGACGAAAGGCAGAGAAGCAGACCAGCAACCCAAAAGCAAGAGTGTTTGCCATAAATCTCAGTGCTAGTTTGTGGAACTGAAAAAAAAAAAAAGAAGAAGAAAAAAAAAAATGAAGAAACCTTTTTGGCTGAAATGAGCCTGCACTTACAGGCTGCATGGAAGGGAACACAAAGTGCCTCCTGTACTCCAAGCGTGTACTCTCACCCTTGCTACTTTTTCAAATCTGAGCAATGTTAACAAAGAGGTATATCAGAAGGCTGACATTTTCAGTACAAGCACTCAAAATTCACAAATGTTTCATTTGTTTTAATTAACACAAAAGCTGATCTGTAAAGATCATCTTCTGACAAGCCAGAAGCTTTGTGCTGAAAGAGTGCAGCAGTTCAGCCAGTGTGGACAAAGGCTCTTATTGCAGTGTCCAGTGTGAAAACGTGACCAAGACTTCGGAGCCATAAGTGAGAGGTGGTATTACTATTGGTGCATTGAATGCATTTTAATATTGCTTCACATCAAAGGGCCTTGGCTAGATATTTGCTACTTGACCATGAAGATTCAGGAATGAGCAGAACATTTAAGATTATTAACTGCAGTGAACCCTGAAATGAGAAGGTATTACCTAGTTTACCACCTGTTTCTGAGATGGTAGCATGGCTTTCCCTTATAACGCTTTCTCTTTCCTTTTGAATTTCCTTTTCTTTTTCCTTTTTGCCCCCTCCCTCAGGTTTTTCTCGTTTTAGTAATATCATTGTGCCGGTAATTAACACTGTACTTGACAAAGGTATTTCCGTATCAATGTGGAATTATTGATTTTAAGTGTCTGCATTGATATTTTTATAGTTGCCACAATAGGATGCTTTGAAGAAAAAAATGATAAAGTCATTCACATTAACACCTGGACTTCCTGAAATATCTCTTTGTCTCCCAGTTCAAAACCTCTGCCTTCTGGGGGGAGGGGGAAAGGGAAGAACTTTTTTACTTCTCATTTGTGTTTTTAATGGACTAGAAAACCCAATGGATTTATTGTAATTACAGTGCATTTAGTTTCACAGAATTAATGCTAATGCTACAAAGGATAAAGTTAATCTGAATTAGAGCTGTATGACTGGGCTTTTTATGCATTTCCGACCAGGAGTGTGTGCAGGTACAGAACCCCATCAGAACTGCTAAAACACTTTAAATTCTAAGTTAATTTGACTGTGAGGAGAAATATTGGACTATGATGTATTGTACAGATTCCCTGAGCTGGTCTGTATGTACCTGAGTGTGTTGCTGGCTATCTTAGGATTTCACAATAAAGTCAGAGAGGGGTGCCAAACTAGCAGCTGACACTGTCATTAACTCGTGCATTTGCTGTGATTTCTTCATTGACAAACATGTTTGTTAGAACACATATCAGGCAGTGTCATCCTAGGAGGGAAGCAAGAACAAGGAAATTAAGACAGTTTGCTTGACATGCAAATTATCATCTCAACTCTAACCAGCTTGTGAAAAAGATACACTTTACAAGAATGACACACACAAGAGAATACACATCAGCCTCATTTTATTTTCAGGAAACTGCTGTTCCATTTTTTCACAGTATCTAAGGTAAACCCCCCCCTTTTCCTAAGTATATTATTCTGGATTCTCTTTAGAGAGAGAAGCTTTTCGCTCTGGCTGCAAGTTTCCATCTTATTCACCTTTCTTCTCTCAGGCTGTAACTGAATCTGTAAGGCATGCTTCTTATGGTTCCGTAATCCGGTGTCATGGAAACTTTGGAGTCAGCCAAAAGGAAAGTGATTCAGAGGCTGGCAATCATTAAATTCTGCAAAGGATATTTTCTGAAAACAAAGGCTTCAAAATTTTAGACTTCCATGAAGATACAGAAATAAGTCTCTTTTGAGCAACACCCAGCATATACAAAAGCTCATATACTGACATCTTTCCTTAGAGTATTGCAACGATGGAGACCTGGACCAAAGCTACCAGCAGTGGTAAAAGGGTTCTCATGAACTGAATTTTTCAAATAGCTAGCACTTGAGCAACTTAAGAACTATTCAGGCCTAACAAGAATGGTCTGAAAAAATATTTTTTGGGGGCTAAAGTCTTCATTACTAAAAAATAAAAATAAAAAACAAAAATAAACCAAAGAAGCGTAGAAGTTGAATTTTTAAGGTAAATCTATCCCTTTGATGAACTGGAGCTGTAATAAAAACTCTGTACACGTGTATAAAAGCTACTGTTTCACAAAGAAAATTATTTGATTTGCATTAATGCAATAGATGAGACTACAGCAGAAGAAAAGAGTCACAAATCAATGGCTATGCTTCTCAACAAATTAAATCTTCCATAGCAGCACTTTTTGTACATACATATTAGGTATAGAGACTTCAAGAAGTGAAGCTGAACACAGAGAAGGCAAAATCCTATACCTTTGCACTATAATCTTAGTATTACATTGTTACAACTGAACTGCACAAATAAAGCAGCAAACTTGTCCCTTCAAGAGTAAGAATAAATAACACCAGTTGCAAGTATGACATTATTACAGAAGAAATATATTTTGTCGTAAAAAAAGGACACTGAAAGGATATCAAAGCTAGACCGATCTACACTGAATAAAAAATGTCTATTAAAGGCCTTTTCTAGCTAACAAAAATATTCCCAGTTCTCTCTTCTGGAGACAGGTGGGCCCAGCAGCACAATTCAGAAATACATCTAAATGCAGCGTTTCAACTGCTGGACCTACAGCAACTTAGTAAAAAGCATTTCACTGATCTCTCAATGAGGTAACAGGGTGTGAGGAACCCAGATTTACTCTGGAAATGGCTTTATCTTCACCTATTTCCAACACATTGGACCTCTGAAATGGTACCATGGCATAATAGCTGAGGAACAAAAGGGTAAAAGCAAATTTTTGTTTTTCTCACTTTGCCTTAAACAAAGATTTTTCATTTAATAACTAGAAGGACATTGCAAAGTGATGGGAATCAAATCTGAATAGTTTGGTAGTGCTAATACGGTCTACTGGAAAGCCTATATCTACTCTGGTGGTTCTGGATTTTAAAAAGCCTTATTTTGTTTGCGAGTAAAATGAAAAGGCCGATTATTCAAACTGGTATCGCAGAGGCAGTCTCATGAAAATAGGGCTAGCCCAGCAGATGAGCAAAGGCTTCCCTGATAATCAGAGCCAGCCCTTCCGAGCAAGGGAAACACTTCCAGCTGGGAGTGAGGGGCATTTTGAGGATTTGGACAGCATCCCTAGATCTAAGAGCTCACTCTTTACAACATTCAAATTGCTGTCACTACCTGTGGCCACATTTTTTGGATCTGCGCCTTCCCTCAGTGATCTTGGTGTGAGTTTTAACCACATCACAGTGGAAGTGTCAGGCTTTATGTGATGTTTTTGGCAGCAGATACCACTTTAAAACTCCAGCTCGCATTTGGGTGTTTCCATTTACAGCGTTTACTCTTCTTGGTGATTATTTGACCCAAGTCCACTACAAGCAAGAAACACTGGCACTGATGGGGTTTTTCTCACTTGTAACTCTTTGAAAGAAATGAGGCATGCTATTTAGGCTGCCCTCATGTTAGCATCTGTTTTGCTATTGGGATTTTAAGCACTGAGGTATAATTTTCACAACCAGTATTTATGACCAGGTGTGATTGATATAAGTAACCATGAATCATCTGGTGGTACCCACATATTAAGCGCTGAAGGACCTAAGTGGAATTAACTCCCTAATGCTTAATTGTGGACATAATATTTTTGCTTGCAACTTGTTTACCTGCAAATACTGTGCAGGAGGTATATTCTAAGACTTGAAGATCTGGCCTTCAGGTTTTTTGTCTCTTTTTTTCTGGTTTTTGGGTTTTTTTAAAATTCCCCTCAGCTTGTATTTCTGCCTTTTTCTCTTCATGTTCAGGAGTGTTGTCATAAGAGCAAAACTGACTTTTCAATCTTTGCTCAAGTTAGTAATTTCTATGCAGTGTCCCATTTATTTGAGTAAGTATTACTCACAGGTGGAAGACCTTGCTGGTTTGGACTCCTTTTCAACAGAAGAGAAGGTACCAGACAGCAGTAATCTATTTTCCAGCACATGGCAAACACCAAACACCGTGAGGAAGAATGTGTTTACTTTGGAATATGAAAAACAACTAAATGAAATGAATAGGCATGAGGCATCCATGAGACAGCAGCAGGTGAATGTTGTTTTCTTCTCCCCTCTTTCAAAACAAAAGGATGATGTCCAGGAGAAACAAAATCATGATGCCAAATGGCATCTCAGGAAGCTGTACTTGCCTGATGCTGTGGTCAGCACAAAGGATGATCTGCTATAGCAATGGCCTATGTTTTCCCCACTGATGTTTTATTATAAGCAGTCATATAAGAGAAGAAAAATACCTGTAGCAAAATTTTTGATAAAGTAAGAGTTTCTTTCTCTTACTTGCACTATTAAACTTACTATCTTTTTCTAAGAAAGACACAGTAGAACGCTTTATATTTTTGACATGTATAAAATGTAAATATTTTAACCAAATTGACACAGCTGCATGGCAGAGATATGCTTGGTGTGGTTACCTTGCTTGTCAGTGGATTCACAGCTTCTTTTTAATTTGTTTTCTGCTGTGGCACCATGCACATCCTCTCTCATTTCCCTGGCAAGCAAAACAGAGCCTTAGGGCTCTTAGGGATGGTCCCAAGCCCATGGAACCTGGGATGACTTTCTTGTCCATGTGTGCCGGCTGAAAGTTGTTCTGATAGCATTGCTGTGGAGAGTTTCTGCCAGAACAATGTCACCCTATCACAGCATTTGAAAGTAATTGGATCTGCCAAGAGAAGCCTCTGCAATGTGCAACCTAAAGCATATTTTATTTAATATATTTTCCTTATTTACTCTGTATGGTCAAAACTGAGTTACAGATGCCGAAAAGTCTTGGTTCATTCCTGCACTCCATCCACAAACAAAACTAACTGTTCACCGGTGATGATGGAATTATTCGGTGCAAATAAATTTAGTGTGTGCAACAAACTCCAGCCTAAGTAAATTAATAGCTTGCAAACTGATTCCCTGCTTTTCTTGAAGACATTCTGGCACATAAGGATTTGCTGGGCACAGTGTCTTGGCTGGTGGGCAGCTAAGCCACAGACCCCTTCCAACACTCACCAGCTCTGCCAAACCACCAGCACCTCAGCTCCTGGTGCCTGGAGTGTGAAAGCTGCAAATGGCAAACCGCAATCATAATTATGAACCTTCAGCACTTGCAAGTGCAAAGCATTCGGGAGCTATAACCGTGTCCCACACCCAAGGTCAAACTGAAGGGACTGTCCTCTGTACATCTCACCGTCCCAATTTTCACCTCTGCCCATAGAAAATATTCACAAATTGGCTCATCTTCTACTTGATTAGCTGATCTGCTTCGCCTGTGCATGTGTGGGGAGACAGGGAGGGAAGGAATGAGATCACTGAGGAGGTGAAATTATTGAAAGCAAATTTGTCCCTGCAAGGATCTGCACTTGCAGACCATAGCCATGTACTGCAGGCCACTGACCATCTCAGCACTAATCTGTCTTCTAGGAAATTAGAAACACTCACTATCACCTTTTTGATCAAGTTCTCAGTCCTCAGTATAACACTAAAAGAAGTAGCTTTCTGCTATTTTAAGAAGAAATATTTTTCACCTGTGAATAAGGAATCTCTGATACATTCATATTTGCGTTTTAACCAGTAACTTGTCCTAAAGGATAACTAGCTGCCTACTTTCCTTGGACTTCATGTTGTCAGTGGAAATTCTGTATTGTCTAGGATAATGGCTTCAGGTGGACCGTGTTAGAGGCAGAAATGTTACTGGGGACACTGGTGCAGAAAGAATATGTTTGTATTTTGTGTATGCTTGGAGCAATGGCTGAAAAACAAGTGATGAATAACAAACCACCTAATCAAGTCAGCCTCTCTAGATGTATCCAACTAACTTTAAAAAGTGCAGTGTGGAAAAGAAGTTAAACACAGAAAGCAGTTTCCAAGTGAATCTTTCTGGTATATCTGGCTTTTTTGCATACACTAAATCATTTGGGGTTTGTTAGGCAGTATTATTTTTACTGAAATGATACTTTGCATTCCACAGCTTCCCATTTCCTGTAAAGGAAAACAGTCTTAAAATACATGGCTAAGCCACAGGAAGACAGGAACAAGCTAATGCATAGATTGGCTCCACCTGTATACGCCAGAATTTTAAAAAAAAAAGGGCAAAGAAATAAAAAGTTATGAAGATTAAGTTAAAGCAGACAGCAGAAGTTCTTAAACTTTGCAACTGTATTCAATTCCAAGTATCAAGAAGCACAAGACAGTATGCTGTATAGGCTTTTGAGCTCACACCCTACTAGAGGCAGCCTTTTATTCCTTCCACAGGCTTCCTGACTCTGAAATAACTTCTCCCAGAAAAGTGATGTCTCTCACAAGGGCGCAGGACTGAGGGAAGCTGCTAATTGCAGGTTACCAGGCAGCTGCTCCAGGGAAGCAACGTGCAGGGATATAGAACTGACCTGGTCTGGGCAGCTTTGAATAAATATTACAAGTGGCCTTGCTTCACCCCGGTTTTCACAATGAGGTGGCTTTACCTCTTTCCCTGCTGACACGCATTTTTTAGCTCCTACATGCATCACAGACTTTGTGTGGGCACAAGCAGATAAGAAGGCAGAGAAAAACTTTTTGCCGGAGTCTGTAGTCACAGGATGAGGGACAACAGTTTTAAAGTAAAAGAGGGTAAGTTTTGATTGGATATAAGGAAAAAAATTTTACAATGAAAGTGGTGAGACACTGGAGTAAACTGCCCAGAGAAGCTGTGGATGCCCTACCCCTGTAAGTGTTCAAGTCTAGGCTGAATGCTTTGAGCAACCTGGTCTTGTGGAAGGTGCTCCTGTCCACAGCAGGGAGTTGGACTAGATGATTTAAGGTCCCTTCCAAACCAAACTATTCCCATGATTCTGTGTAAGATCAAGGACAAAGGCCACCCTGACAATGAAACCAGTGCAGATGGCTCTCAATATTTTGGCTGTGATTGGAGGCTCCTAGTTCTCAGATGGGTAGATACTCAGTGCAAGAAAAGTTAACAATCCTGCCTAAAATTAAAGAAAATACTGCCACTGCAATGCAATCTCTAATTGCCTGAAAAAAACTATGGACAAAGCCACGTCAACACATGGAGGAACTAGGCTAGTGAAGTGGCAAAGCCTTGAAGCTCTCTCCTCACTTGGAGCCAAACAGTGGCTCCCAACACACTTGGCAGAATCTGGAGGATGTGCATCACGTGATAGAGGCACCTCTGAGCCTTCCCCTGGGTGCTGGGAGCAGCGCTGTGCTCGGTGAGCCACACTTGTCACCGGCTGCTGCAGACATCCAATTACACATGAGCAGCATCTGAAAAACTGTTTCTGACTTCTGCTGGTGCTTGGGTTTATTAGTGATGAATTGAAAGTCCTTCCAAGGCCAGTCAGACATCTCCTCCCCATCTGTGATAACTGAGCTCGTCCATGCTGTGATACACACAGGTAGCCAGGAGAATGGTATTTCCAGTGCTAAAGTGTAGGCAAGGAGAAGTCCTAGTAGAGAACTGGAAAAGCTAGAAGAAAAAAAAAAAAAAAACCTGAGAACAGGCAAATCCCAGAGCACAGGAGTCTGGTTTTGTCTCAACTTTGTTCTGTCTTTTGCCTTCATTGATTGTGGAATCAGTCTTTTGATTTTTCTCACATTTAGTTGTTATTTTCCTTATTTGAGGCTTCTTACACATGGTTTGCATGTGTAAGAAGCCTCAAACATGGACTTGAATTTGTCAAGAAAAGCATCTCAGACACCTTTTCTAATGTCAGTTGCAATTCCTTCTTTGTTGACCATTCTCTTCTGGGTTTCTTTACTCTCTGCTTTTGTCCATGCCCCAGGATGACAAGAATCTACAGCGTTCCCATTTCCCTTCTCTCAGATATTCATTTATGAGGGATCTATCTACTTGGTAACATTTTTTCTCATAACAGCAAGAAAAAAATGTAGCATTATGTTTTCGGAAAGCCATGAATGCAAAAAAAGGCTTCCATATCAATTGAGCATCCAGACTAGTGGATTCCATGAGGTCTCCAAGCCTTTTATTGTGAGGACAGTTACCTCTGTAACTCCTGTGCTGAGACTGCAGCTTGCATGAGGGGTGAGGAGAACGACTGGAATCCCTAGAAACACATGAAACCCAGAAAGCAAGTAGCCCTACAACTCTGTTTAATCCTGTGTCCTCCAAAGTCAATGAAGAATATGAAAAAATCTGCTGGCTTTGGATCAGGCCCCTGGTACCTTCCTGTTGGTTTGTAAGAAACAAGGAGGGCCAAGTGGTTACATGAAACCTGTCATTCTTGGTGGGGATCTACACACAAGAAACAGAGCTGCACACAGATATATGTGTGTGTGTTAAAGTACCATTCTGCCATGGGAAGTTAGCTTGAACTGTTGAGTTTTTCTAACAGAATTAAAACCAGAAGGTTTTTCAAACTTCAAATATTTATACAAACTGGAGTACTGTACTATATCAATCAAACACTTGTGGACTGAAGAAACATTGAAACCTATGTACCTGCTCTCTCAGAGAGCTTTGTGAGCTGCTTAGAGCTAGTTTATGTTAAAAAAAATCCCTAGCCCAAATGACAATACCACAGCTTGTTAGTTCTCTGTTTACACTGTGTGAACTTAAGTTACTAGCACGACAGGAGAGGATGTATATTTTAGATAACACAATCTGGTTTCTATCTTTTGTATTTTTAGGTTTTAATCCTATCAGTCTCTTAGCCAAGCAACCGAGTATCAGATTTAACTATTGTTGTATAAAGGGAAAAATCCCATCTTATCTTAAAAAAACCAATAGGTTTGAGTATATATATTTTTAAAAAGTTAAATCTAATAATTCCCCTTGGAAACTGAGTCAAATTGCTCAGACTCCTCTTTTAGTTCATGAACTTAGCAGTGATAAAACAAAAGGAAATGGATTTGCAGAATTTTTGATTCTGGTGCACGTCTTTCATGAACAGAAATAGACTCTGAGAACTGCCTTCTGCAGGCATTATTTCAGAATGATTTCCATAACATTTCAAGTAAAACATCCATTTTTCCTCTGCCTGCCTTGTAAACACCAATCTGAGAGTCAAGCCAGATACTCTGCTCTTTCCATGCAGTCGCAGAGCCCAGCCCCACACCCAGAGCAGTTCCAGGAGCAACTGGGACCTCCTGGGAAAATCTGTGCTGCATGAACAGGCCACCTTCATTTTCTACTCAGTTACTGCTGCCTCACCTCACTCTCCTGCTCTCTGAAACAACATTTCAAGCTAGTAAGTCTACTTCTGCTCTAGTGAGAAAAAATTGGGGCCTTGGAAGATTTATTAGCATCAAACAAGGTAGCTGGACAATGGTGCTGGAGTTGAGGGGGAATATTTTGCAAAGATCTGACTGCTGTTCCAGAAGAATGGACTGGACTTCATGATGACCTTACACAGCTGTACCTGAGGTTCAGGAACTTGCTGTGTCCAGGCGGTTTGTCCAAACCATCCCTCACTGTTACGTCCATATCTGTTGTGATAACCACTGCCTGCAGAGGATGAGCAAAGATACCTTGGTCAAAGAAGGCTAGCGTCAAACTATCTGTGTAGGTCAGGATATCATGCAAGTTGATTTCTACTAAAGCAAGCAAAGCCAGGACATGACAGGAGCCAAAGCCCTGGTTAAAATAAAGTTTTGCCTGAGTAAAGTTTGTAGCTCAGGCCTTTAATACAAACCAAGTCAAGAAAAATACATTTGACTCAGCACCAGGCTAGCTATTTTAAAATCTTTGAACGACACCTCAAAGATGTGACTGACCTTGAAGAAATTTTGAATTCCCACTGTGGCTTTGCAGGGTGGTTTCCTAGGAAATTTATAGCAGTGGTAGCAAAAGCAGCAAAAACCATTCAGATAAACAAATAAGTAGATACAGACCTGCATTTTTCAGAGGGAGTAAAATGTAGAGCCAGAGAAAGAAGAGAAGAATTCTGTGTAACCCAAATTATAGTACTTATTAAGAGATAAGGTATCATTAACACATTATTAATTCCTGAGGGACAATAGTGTGTAATTATTGTTATACATCAAAACTATAGTTATATACTGATGGGCTTCAACTCGCCACGAGGACAGACTAGATAACCAGCTGCTGTGCGTTCTCTCCCTCTGCAAGCACATTCTCATAGGCTTTTTCCACTTTCCACAGTGATGCAGGCTGCTGCCCTCCCTCCTGGCCACTGCAGCCACCCACTCTCCTCCCCAGATGTACCACCCCTGCCACCGAAGGGTTCAAGCTTCTCTGATCCTGCTGCTCGCCCCTCACCTCACAGCTCTGTTAATAAAGTCCCCAACACAGCACCTTGCAGCCACTTAATAACCTTTTCAAAATGGTGTCTTAAACATACCTTTGTACAAAGAACAAGAAGGAAATATTCAGGGTTGGTTTCACCTTCAAAGCAATTTTGGAAAAAGTCTCTGCAAACACTGGCAATGTTCACGTAATGGGTTTCTTTATGGATTCATGGCCACCACAGTATTTCTTCCAGTTACTCCTGCATGAGCATGTCAAAGTTTGTAATGCCTTAGAAACTGCAGGAATATATCTGAAGGTTTGGTTTGTCCCTGTCTTCATCCTCCCCTCCTGTGGCCACTCCCTGTGCTCTGTGAGCCCTGGCACCCATGACGCCAGTGCCAGTGATGCCTGATGGTGCAACAGGCAGTGCAGAAAGCCTTGAGGGAGGCTGAGTTCATACTGATTCTGGGGCTTCTGGGCATTTCAGACAACCTCACCACAAGCTGGAGCTGACTTTTGCTTTGGTGGTGGAGGTAGTGCTCAGCAGTCCCCATTGCTCAGCTGTTTTCAGCCCCATTATGTGATTTGCAGGGTGATTTACGACCTTTGTTCTATTCGGCATGAGGAGCATGACTGATAAAAGGACGAGGTCAAGGGTCTTTTAAAGAGACAGATGATTACAGCCCTGTGACAAAAGTCTGAAGACTTTTGAAGACTCTGAGGTATCAGATGTCATCCTAGGAACACTTTGACCTACTCATTCCAAGAGATACTGTCAAAGAAAATTAACTTCCTGATTCTTTTCTTTGTCCAGCGTTGTAAATATTTCATATTCATGTTTCATATTTTCCTATGACCACATACAGTTATACCTCCTTAGCACTAATGAACAGTGCTTGTTGCATGCACAGCTACAGCGCCTCAAAGCTTTATCCAAGGCTGATATTTTGGTTGATCTTCAAAATCCTCTAGGTGTGGGATCTGTCTGTGGCATTCATTAGTTTAATACATCAAATGTGTGGTAAGACACAAAGGCACTGACTGGAAACTGGAAACACAAATATCTGGGTGCCCCATTTCCCTTTTTAAAAGAAGTTTAAACACCTCTTGGTTTCTGCAGAGGTTTAGAGACCACATCACCTCTCTCTGCAAAGCCTGAATGTAGCAGCATGCCTGCCATGGGATGGTATATGGGCCGTAGAGAGAGCCGTCTTCTGGGGAGGCTCAGCTCAAGCCCTACAACAGGAGAGCAAAGGGGCTCCTCTTCAGTGTCCTTAACATTTTAATGCTGGCTTTTGTGTGCACTGGGTGCCATGGCCTCTCCCCTGGCTGCAACAGGGCCTGAGGGCCAGCACATCCCTGACACCATGATCAGGGCGGTGACCAAAGCCAGGCTGGACATCTTTGAGTGCAGGTATGCCCAAGACACGAGATGGAGAAAGTCAGGAGATATGCCTGAGACACAGGTAGATTGAAATCCAGATACAAAGGGGGTTTAGAAGAGGAGGAAAGCAAGACAGATGAATTATTAAAAGAATAGCAGCACACAGCAGCCTCTCTTTTCATACCCCACTTACAAAACAATGTGATTTTCTAATGAGAGATCATGGGACAGACCAGAGACGAGCCAACAAGTGACTTACATAATAAGTTTACATTAAAGGATGAGATGCCAAAACACCCTGTAACAAGGATACTAGAGAACAGTTTTAATAACATATTCCAAACTTCCTGAGGTTGTTTATACCTTACTTCAGACTGATGAAATACTTTTTCTTACATGTGGACTGATGTGAAATACCTTTCAACTACTGCTAAAAGATCTGGGTGTAGAATACAGCACACACTTTCTCAGTTAAGGTCAGAAGATTGCTTAAGCACCTCAAGAAAAAAGCCAGTCACTTAATTACAAGAGTCAGGGTATATTCCAAAGCATTTCCTTCTATAAATTAACATCTCAACCAGGAGATTAACTGTTATTTTTAGAGTAATTTTATGGCATATTTGTTCTTCTGCAACTTTTTCTTACTCAGACATTAGAAGTGGTCTGGAGATCAATGAAGACCTGTGAAATGTCACATGAAAATAATTAGTCTGACCAGAAAGAGGGACAGATTCAATTCTGCACCCAGATGTATGCTCACGCAAACCCCACTGACAGTGGCACAAAGTTGAAGAGTTACAACCAATAATCAGACCCAAAGTCATTACAAATTGGAACTAGTTACTAATGAATGACTTGTTTGGTAAGCCATATGAAAAAAGATGGTGTTTTCAGTACAGATCCTAGAAGACAGATGTCCATATTTCAGAAATTACTTCCAAACTGGCGCTACTTGGCACTCCCAGAAGAGAGAAAAAAATATTTGAAAGAACGCTCTTCATCTAAAAACATATTTGTGTCTGAACTATATTTACCTATTGTGGCCTGTGAAATTTTGAAGGAAAAAAACAGTTCTGCAGTTGCATTGTTGATTGGGGCAATCTTTAGACCTCAGAAATACTTGAATACATCTCACTTGAACTGATAAAAGCCAAAAGAGACTGCAGCTATTCTTAGTTTTAATTCTTCTACAGAGTGTTGCAGCCCTTTACCCAAGCATCTCTCCACTTGTTTCCTGCTCTTCTGATTTACTGAATTTCCCCAGAGTTGCCAGGTGAGGATCCTAGTACAAAGGATTTGAAATGTTCCCTGCTGGCTCAGGCTTCTCGAGCACTTTTCATGGTCCTTTGCACAACTCAGAGACTGGAGAAATTTCCACACCCAAAGGGGAACTCCACGGAGCCTCAGGCTTGGCACATATTCAGAATGAAGGAAAACCCAATTCTGCCCTGCTTTCCTCTGTACAAGAAGATTCATAACTGCATCCCTTCCCCAGGAGACCGCCTTATCCTTGCAAACTGTTACCCAGCACTGAAAGGCTTTAGCCGCCTCTCCCCTTGGTGCGGTCTCACTTTGCACATTACGTTGAACATGAATTCATCCCGAGGGAGCATTACAGTGCAGTGATTGCGGCACCCAGGTGGGAGCTGGGACACAGAGGACCATCAGCACTAATAAATATTTAATCTTCGTATGCAAAGTGTAACAGCTTCATTGAGAGAGACTCTGCACCTGCCAGCTCTGCTCAGCCCAGAGCCTGCTCAGCAAGGGCTGCAGGAAGACGAGGCTTGAAGCAGATGGAGGAGTTGAACTTGGATCACCCAAACCATAAGCATGTGCTTTAGTCAATCTGTACATTCAGCCCAATTAGTGAATAGTGCCAGATCTGCCAAAGCCACATTTTTCTCACGCTAAATGATTGATCAAAACAAAAGAAAACATCTCACCCAGGCTCACCAGTCAGTCTTGCTGCTGATCACGGCCCCACAGGCAGTGCCAGTGTTTCACAACAGTCGCTTTCTTCAGCTGTCAGCATGCATCCTTTAGACATCAGCAGGAAATAAAGCACAAAACTGGAGGCAGGAAATCGTTTAATGATAGAAATTGGCAAAGACAGGTGTAATCCTCAAGCTACTTTTAGCTCATTTTAGGAAATACACAGGTATCATTTTGACAGCACGCTTTTAACAAAAAAAGGTAGAGATTTACATGTGTTCTTCTTAGAGGACCTAGCCCTCATTCTGTTGGTAAATTGAGTGCCAATCATAGCTGGGATGTGAGTTTTTTGTAAAATCAGTCTAGAAAAGGACATTTTAAACTCAGCTTTCAGTGCCTTTTAATGCTGTTGTTGAATGACAGCTATGGTGTGATACAGATTGAAGGAAATCTATTAGTACCTGCCCTTGATTTCACAGCCTCTTTATAAACACCACCTTTGCCTCTGATATTGGCCTTTCCTCATCTACAGTCGCTCCTTTGCTGCAAACTTTGAGCCAGGTTTAACTTTGGTTCATTTAATCTATAGCACCTTCCCTAGCTGTGGACTTGTCTCTGCTTTTTTCGTGCCTCTTCTCATTAGCCCAAGACAGTCAGCTTTCCCTCTCAGTTCACCATTTCTCATTAATGTATTTTCTGAGAAGCAAAAAATGAAAATAATTATACATCGAAAACCCCAGGAAGTACCAAATTAAAACCAGGGAGAAGTTTTGATTTGTGTCCTGAGAAGACTCCAAGGTCACAGTCCTCTACTGCTCGATGGCTTCAACACACACACAGAGAGCAGCTGTCGGAAAAAAAAGGACAAACATCACCTGTCTCCAGCTGTGCTTTCACATACACAGACAAATCCTGCTAGGAAATGACAAGGAGCAGCTAAAGGAAATGGACTTCAGAGATACAAAACGCTCATCACTGCCTTGCTTGGAATGGATGAGATGAAAGAGAAAGTGTCAAATCCAAACCAGACCCTGCACGTACACCTGTGACTGTGTACACACAGCCATCTGAACCTGCAGATGATGAAAAGCAGATGAACAACTCAATTTGATAAGGGAATATAGGTATTTATGTTATTATATGCTAATGACTGCACACAGGACAGAGTTTAAACCCGAATTTTTCAAAATGGGAGAGATAAATAGAAATTAATCATGGCTTTCTTACAGTTCTGCTTTATGGGTGTGAATATTTGAGACCAAAGGCAGTGCCTGAATCTCCTATTCAGTATAGCTCCTGAACTTTCTTTCGGTTTCATGCAGATTGCTGCTAGTTATTAAAGCTCAACAGAACTATTTGGCAACAGATTCTGGGATTCTCATTTTTTAAAAGTTACTTGCAAACTGAAAAAGACAGGAGAAAGGATATTTTTTCCCTAACAAAGCATGTAACCGAGTATACAACTCTACTTAATCAGCTGAATGCTGGTGGTTTTCCCACAGAGTGAATTTCTGGAGAAGCCCTGTAATCAGTGAACTCCTGTGGACTTCTGGCAGGAGAGTGAAACTGGTGATGGGCTATATCAGATTCCTTTGCCATGTCTTTGTAATGGATGGTGAAGTCCCAGCTACTGGAATCACAGCTTGTTCACTTTCATTTGTGCATTGCTAACTCTCATCCTTAAAGATAAACAGCATCATGTGAAGCAAGCACAAACTTGAAAGTCCATGAAGTGCAACAGAAAGAACCCAACATCTTTTGTCTTGGTTTTAAATCTTGCCTTGGAGGATCAGCTTATGACTCCTTGTTATTTGGTACAGCAATGCTTCAGGTTTTTTCTTGAGCATCATAATCATTTTGCCTCCTAGGCATCAATCAGGGTTAATAAGGTCAGCTAGCAAGGAGCAGATTGCCCACTATGTAATCAAGATAGACTTTGAGTCAAAATCTTTCTATGCCAGTAGGAATATTTCCAGACTTGTACTAGAAGATGAATAGAGATAAAACAGCATATGAGGACTTTTTAAATAACTCTTTGATAATATTTTGGAAGCAGAGATGAAAATGTGCCTTCATTTACAAAGGATTGAAGAGTCATGAATTGAGGAACTGGAGATGATATTGGGACACTGGTGCATATTGTCCATTTATCGTTTTGATAATAAGGTTTCTTTGCTTTGTCTCTTCTCCAATTAGCACCTCTTGCGTCAAAATACATATTTTTAAAGATACAATCCTGCTGAGTTCCTGCACAGTTACTCGCATGTACAGCCTTTCAAAATCTGTAGGTTTTAAACCCAAGGCCAATCTGTGATTCAAAGTATTGGAGTGAGCATGGAGCAAAGTACCTCAGTGAGCACTGAGCAAAGCATTTGCGTCCTCCAGAGCAATGTTCAGGCAAATGACTCACAGCACCTGCAGGGAGGGAAGAAGGAGTCAAACTGATTTTCCAAAGTACTGACCACTGACATATCATGGGGGTGATGTGCCCTTAAGGGAGAGGAAAGACAAGAAAGGACAATAGTGTTGTTAGTTTGTGACTTCCATAATTATATGTCTGCAGAATTAGGAGGGAAGGAGGGAAGCAGGAAAGATAAGTATTTATCAGTTGCCACGTTCTCCTTGTTGTGTGCTAAGGAATCTTCCTGCCAATTTCTTTGCAAAAAGACCTGAGCTTGCTGAAACCTAAAGTGAGGGGATTGTATTGGGACAGGACATGAGCAAGGCCAGCCACTGCCCAGGTAGCCTCTGCTCCTCCAACTCTCCCAGGACCTTCTCATTACCTAATGTCCTTTGCTTTCATTACTTTGTCCAAAACAAAAACTGCATTTTCATGCAAAGTGTTCTCTGCTGAGAAACTGTGGCCCTTTTGAGCAGATATATAGCTGTACATTCATGTATTTAGCACAATTTATTATACAGAATTACTGACAATTAAGATCACATGCAAGGGTTGATAAGTTAAAACTGCATTTCAACAAACCGTTTTTAATGTAGTCATGACAATGTAAAGAAAAGTTTGAAAGATGTACAATTTCTGTAATAAATGAATATTCACTTTTGTTCTGAAGTATTAGTACTTGTGTCTAGACTTTGAGTGCTTCCAATTACAGAGCTACTAAAGCCAGAAGAATTCAGATGGTTAGCAAAGATGGTATATCTTCAAGATGTGCCTGCTGTACCAAAAAGAGTTTATCTCAGTATAGGCTGTGGGTCATACAAGACAGATAATTTTTTAAATCTATTTTATTTATTGATATTTTTAAATTGTTGATATAATTTTAAATTATTTTTTACTATCTTCTTTTTTCCAGATTCATTAAAAAACTAGGAACTTGCGAACATTCCCAATATTTGGAGTGCTTGTCTATTCAAAGAGGGAGAAGGTACAGTTACATATGTACAAATATAGACAATCCAATCTCATGACATCACATCAGGTTCAACAGTATAATAATATAAAAATAATAATCTGACAGTATTTTAGCGCTGCACGGCTGCTTGATGTAAAACTCTAGGTAAAATGAAGAATGGGTGATTTGGGGAGTTGACAGGAAAATCCGTTGTCAGCTGTTCAAATCTAGCCCAGGCTGCCGACAGCAGTGGTGGTAGTAACGGAACTACCACTGCCATTACCTTCTGGCAGCTGTTTGACCAGAGTGAAATGACACAGTGGCCTACTCCCTTCGTTTTAGGTTACCCATCCCTCTGTGTTCTAGACAGTGCCAAAAAAGCTCTCAGACCACTCCCTAGAACAGAGGTGTCAATGCACAAAACTTGGCGAGGGTGTCTTGAGTGATGGTAAGCATATCTAGAAGTAAGAAACTTCAAACCAGAATCACAACATCCTCTGAGTCCTAAAGGAGCCTCCTTCAATGCAGTAGCTTCTTTTAAGGTTTTGTGAAGGTGTCCTGGTGATAACCTCAAGGCTAAATCCTTAATTGTCCCTCTTGGTGATCCAGGAATGTCACACTTTTGGGCTTACTGTCTTAACCAGAGTCTTGCTCAATGCTCCTGTGTGAGTGAGAACAGAGGTGCTTTGTCCTGGACATGGTGACGGGGTTTAATTCCTGCTAGGACTCTAGGATGTGTCATAGTATGATGTTTATCCTGTCTAGTGCTTACATGGTATTGTTCCCTCTCCTTCCACCTACAACTGTACAGGGGTCCTTCTACCTCCCTTACCAGCAGCAGATCCTGTTATTGGAGAGGTCTCCTGGAACAGAGCTACTGTTCCCCCCACACCATGAGTCAGACAGGTCTCACCAGTAGGGCCAGCAGTATGTGTGTAGCTGAGGGACCTCATCAGGAGCCTGGGGACAGCATGATAGACACGCTGCTGGAATCAGATATATAGTACTGGAGAGAGGAGAAGACAGGGAGGCAGGTTTGCCATGAGCTCGATCACCACTGCTCAGCGGACATGTAAGAAAATTCTTATTTTCTACTGACTTAGTACTCTCACAAGCCTCCTGCTCACTCTTTGGTGCAGGAGAAGAAGATAACCTGAGTAGTATTGTGACAAAATTCAGTGCTGGCACAGCAGAGCTCCACTGGCTGAGATGGTCTCAGGATTAATATGCGGCAGGTTGGCAATGTCTTTTATGAGCCCTGTCCACATGGCTGGCAAAACCCAGGCAGCATTGGTGGCGTATCTGACCAGCGTGAAGTTGTAAGGCCGTGGTGGGGCTCAGAGACCTCCTTCACATTACTCCTGGGCCATAAAGGTCAGGTGCCCGTGGGCAGAGAGCAGCCGGCGGGCAAGCATGTGCCCACATACAAGCGCCACTGCGCTCCGCTCACACGTTTGAGCCCTTGTGTCAGGGACCCTCTCAGGAAAGGAGGCTCTCGCTGGCTCACAGAGCTGACTGCCACAGGGCAGAGCAGGGGAACAAACTGTATCTTTCATGCCTGGGCATCCCTTATCCACAGCCTGAGCAGCAACCCAGCAGACACAGCTCTCGTGCCCCTATCCTCTCCCAGCATTTATTTGGAACCTCAGAACGGAGGAGGTAAAAGTGGATTTCAACCGGGTCAAAAAACCCCAATAGCTTGCTTTTTACTCCATAGCAAAAATGGAATTTTCAGGAAAAAATCTGAATACCAAAATATTCAAGCCAAAAAATAAAGTTTTGGCAGCTCAGGACAGGTTTGGGCTGCTCAGTTTTTGACAGTAAAGCAACATATATTCGCACCATTTTTTTCGTCTTCTTTTACAGTATGCTGACATTTTCAAATGCATTTTCTCTTGAAATGCAGTTTCTCTTGAACATTTTCAACAACGCTTTTTCACGGTATTTTATTCTCAGGGCTTCTCTCTGCCAGGGGAACAGCCGAGGATCCAGGGAGGAGCCGTGGAAATGCATTAGCTATGCCGGCTCTCAAGAGCAGCTTGAAATGGCACTGGACTGCTTAGATTCTGGCCCTTGGCAGTAGCTGGTGTTGTCCAAGTTTGAAGTGGGGCAGAGATGCAACAGAGCGTCTCATGCCCCAGCATTGTCTCACCACTTGTGCCAAGCCTTGCAGTCAAGGGAGAGCATCTCCTGACCAGCCCACAGCTGTAAGAGAGCGGGGACAGTCCCCTGTACTTGCAACCAAAGGCAGTGTCACAACCCTCCGTGCTGCTACATTACGTTGTAGTTGGAAATGCTATGGAGCGTCCCCTATACATTCCTGCTTCTGCATACATAACAACCAAGTGCAAGCAGCTCTGACCCAGTCCGGGAGGGGTTGGCAGTGGCATCCCTCCTGCTCTTCACAGAGCAATCTCTCTGAGCCAACCAACAGGGAGACACAGCTCAAAGAAGCATGAGAAGGGCTTGTGACAGTGGGAAAACACATTCAACTAAATTCACCTGCATGTTTTTACTGAATATAAGTGTTATGCCTTTTTTTTTTCATAGAGGCATCTTTTGTCCTTCAGGCCAATCCACATCCACTAACTTCTAGCCAGAGGAGTTCCCACTTCATATGCAGAGCATCAGAGGGTTGCACACACATAACCAGAACTGCTACACGCAGACACCAGGAACTACACTAAAAACGATTAAAATATGCTGATGAAATCCCACTTCCCTGCTCATCCAGCCCATCAGACTAGAAATGATGGGGTTTCTGAGCTCCTCTGAGAAAACAGTGTGAAAATATAAGTCTTGGTTTGGTGCATGCCCAGAGTGTTGAACTAATAACACTTGTCTCGTATGTAAGCAGCTGCAAAACCTGATATTTACACAAGGATTCACAGAGATGAGAAAAGCCTGCTTTTTTTTTTCTAGATGGCACGCTCTGGTTCAAATGGGAATTAATTTGGGAAAACTCTCTGGTTTGTATCATACAGCACGCCAGGTTAAATGACTAGAGTAGACTCTATTTTTTGTATAATTGAAAATTAGCTTTAGAGCATTGACATCATTCCCACATCAGTATAGGAGCATTTTTACCTACCAAAGCACCCATCATTTTGCGTGTCAAATAGATTGCGAACAAAGTAGAACTCTACCATTAAAAGCACTCAATCCACGAGATCACAAATGCACTTCGTATAAATACAATTACACCTAAATATGCTTGCTGGTGGGAGCCACTTTTTTGCAGAGCTGTCTCTGGGAACCCACACATGCTTGGCTTACCTTCGACAAGGTGGCTGCAATTTCAAAGCTTAGAGTTGCCTTTAAATAGGCTTTTCTTAGACTTGAGTATCAGCTGGCTCATGCTTCCCCTGGCAACACAAGGGCTGTTGTCTCAGCCACCCAGAAGTAATATACAAAATATGGTTTTTATGAGGCCAATTAGCAGAGCTGGAAAACACAATCCAGGTTTTAGCTACCCAAGCCTTACTTCAAGATATGATGAGTTTTTTCTCATTTTTTTCAGATTTATCAAGTGGTCTAATAAATTATATCCCCGTTCTTACAAAGCTTGCATCACTTTTATGGAGAAATGATGAAGCAGGCAATGCTCCTGTTAGCAGAGTGCAGCAGAGCTAATGGCGGGGTGGATGCAGCAAAGTCTGATGATCAGATTGCTGCAGGGAATAGCTTGCAAACTTGAGCTAACCTCCAACCCCCATGCTTTCTGGGAGTTACAGTTTGGGGGTCTTGGTACGTACATTAGGCTGGTCCGAACTATTTTTTTGAGTATCACGAAGGCACATGAACCTGGCCCTCAGCTCAGCAGTGCTTTTAACTCCTCATCTAGCACCAGCACAACACTAAAGCGACAAAAGAATGAATGCGGAGAAACAGACATCGTCTCAGGTGGTATTAGGATATCTAAGGTCTCACTTCTTACCACATATAAAATCATATTTTATTTTAAATCCCTCCCTCTCTCTCCACAAGAGGTAAGTTTTTTGAGGCAAAAGGCAGAGTGTCCTTCAGTGCTATCAGGGATAGCAAGGCAGTTGCCAGTCTCATCCTGTAGAAAACTATGGTTATCACAATAGGTTCAAAGTTCTTCCAAACAAAACAGCTGGAGCTGGTGGACACTGTATGTTCTTCCTATTGCTTTAAGAGCTCCAGCTGCTCTGCCTCTGCAGTGGCAGTACATCTGTGTTGCTGTGCAAGCAAAAACAGAGAAAGGATGAGGAAAAGAACAATTTCACATATTTTTGTCTGTTGCTTCCATCTTGTGGCCAACTCGGAAAAGAAAAATTTGGGTCCTTATTTGAGTAACATTATTATTTAAAAATGAAAAGAAACAGTAGGATTTTTAGAGGTGGTTCTAATCTTTACCTCCAGTTGTTTGGATGGGAATGAATTGAGGTTGGAAGTTAGGTTTTCCCTTTGAAAAGCATTGAACATCAATGCTGGCGGAGGAAGGGGCTGGTCCTCCTCTGCCACACACTCCGTTTTGGTCTCACATGAGCTGCTGTGCCAAGGAGTGCAGGACAGAGATGGGGTCAGGAGGACAAACCCATGAGTGCTGAGTCCAACCCCTTACCTGGCTGTAGGCAGCAGTGATGGGACTCCAGTGAAGTATGGAATCTGCTTCAGCTGCTGGCTTCATGAGCTAGCCCAAATCCATGAGGTCACTTTCCTCTCTTCTTTGTCTTTGAGCCTACAAAGTCTTTTCTTTGTTTCCTTTTCATTTTTCCTGGGGATTATGCCATCACACCGGTCCCATACCACACAGCCTCTAACAATGGGGATAAGTTGATGGGACACAGCAATCTTGCTGAGACAGTTGCAAAGGCACCATGCCTCAGGTTTCCAGAGCCACTGGGAGCATCTCAAGGTGGCTGGATAACTTCTTTCTGGCTCGTGACCCTGCTGCTTCCTTTTTGCACCACTCATAGCAATACAGAAGCTTAGCCAAAAATCTTTTTACCTGCATAACCCAAAGCCTTTCCCTTCCTACACTCCTGGCCAGAAGCCTGCCCTTCTCTGCTCCCAGCACAGTGCTGCTCTCTCCCAGCTCCTGTTTCCTGGGCAGCCTGCCTCTGCTGTGTGCCAGTGCACTCCCTCGGCACATTTCCAGACAAGCGCTTGCTGAGGCCTTGAGACAGGGAGCAAGATGATGCGTGGAACTCATGTCAGATCCCCAGTCTGGTGGAGCAAGGGGCTACACTTTTGACCAGAATGGATCTACTTCAGCAAGAAGGTGAGCAACTCACTATTCATGCTCCCCAGCATGGACAGATATGCTCACAGGCACACACAGCCATACCCGGTGCTTGGGAGAGTGCTCTGTACGCAGGCTCTTGCATAGAGGGAGATTTCAGTACCGCCACCCTTCACCCCACACAGCAGAAATAATGAGTCCATTAGTCTTTGTGTCGCACACAGCTGCCGAGCTTCCAGAAGAGCAGGTGCACAGCTGAGCAGGATGTAAGGGCACAAGCACTTCCAGGACTCTTTCCTGTCCCTCTGTGGTGACAGGAAGTGGTGTGTGTCCGTGCAGTGTTACAGGATAAAGACTCCTTTCAGCAAGGATACACCAGGGAGAGACAACCTACTCTAACTCTTATCTAAGGCGAGGGCCCAGGATGCTGCACCCCGTTTGAATGAGGAGGGGGAGATGTTAGATGGAGAGTTCATCTCCCAGCAAGTTCCCAGCAAGAACAGTGACCACCTCAAGGACAGAAGGTTGCTAACCTACCTATCCACAGGGCATTCCCACAGCCAGCCTTGCCTGTCTCCCACTAGAAAACCGAGACAGGCTTTTGTGCAGGAAGTGCAGCTGTCAAGTTTAACTCTGATTTCAGGTTGAAATCTTGCAAATCTTCTCAAATCACATTCAGTTACATACACTGCGTAAAATTGATTACTGTGCGAGCACAGAACCATACTAAAAATCTGGTTTGATCCGCAAAGGAGGCGAGCTCAGCACAAGTTCCAAAACCCCTGTAGCCAGAGGCCTTTCCTGAGTGTGCGCAGACCAGCAGGCATCAAGCCCCAGCACACGCACACGCTGTCAAGGCCAAGGGCTTCGTCGTGCGCAGGGAGCCCAGTGCCCACCCACCCACCCACCCAGGGCTGGAGCACCGCACCTGCTGTGTTTTGGGAGATAATACGATTCCCCACAGATGTCACTTGCTATCCAGGTCATTTGCTGCCAGCGCTGCCTCACTACGCCCACTGGAAGGGCTCGGAGACATGCTTGTCATTACTGCCTGATGCCTTTGCAGAGAACTAAAGCAAAAACCTCTTGAGGGAAAAAATCCCTGAGCAAGACTGATTCTTTGTAACCAACTTTCAATAAGTGAGTATAGACCCCTCACATATCCTTAAATTATATATCATTTATTGAAATATAGAGATCTTAATTTACAGGATTTTTTTCAAAGACAAAGTATCAACAGGGGCATTTTTGAAATACATTTTGTGCCTACCATCACTCAGGCCAGTTTGCCCTTCTTCAAACATTTCACAACAGCCATCATTTTGGAAACACTTCCTTTTTTATTATTCTAAAATATAACTTTTGGACATTCAAAGTGCAACAGTTAACGTGCCTGTGGAATATATCACAGTAAAAAAAATATAAACAAAGGCAGTGATATAGCTGTCATAAATGTTTTGGCAGTATTCTAGAAGTCTATATAAAAATACTTATATACATATTGATGTATAACATCATCATATCTCACGTCCTTCATCATGTAATAGGACCATTTTGTACAAGTTGCAGATCACGCTGTAAGGAATTGGTTGGCCATTCCAAATCAAAAGCTGCATTTCATAGGATAACACTGATTGTCGTTATACAATTACTGTAGCAAAAGTTTTGGGAATATCTCTTCCAGTGGCTTCTCAAAAAGTAAGCCATTAAAAAAAAAAAGTCTGTAATACTGATAATATTGTGAAACTAAACAATTCATTCTCTCACACTTCTCCCTCTCTAGTAAATCCTCTCTCTTCCTCTCCTTCTCATTCCAGTTTCCAGGCCAGCTTATCTGATTCCAGGCCTGCAGGGAGCTGGTTTTGGCTAGAACTCGGCCACGGATGCAATTGATCTGCACAATACTCATGACAAGATGGACAATTAACATCACCATGTACCAGAAAGTGAGCCAGCTCTGGTTCACTGTTTGAGTCTAGCCTGAGATGCACTGTGAGATACAGCATGAGGCTGGTGAGGGGAAGGCAAATCTGCATGAAAATGTCCTTAGATTCCAGTAATTGATATAAAAAAACATGCTGGGGCTGATTTTCAAACCCTAGGCCATGTGCAAAAATGCAGGTGAAATTGCTTGCCTAATTTGAATGTGTAGTTGTAAAGACTACACATGCAAATTAAGGCACATGTGGTCTCAAGTGGCCATTCAGATATCTGGGATATCCATAGACAATGTGTGTTTCCTCAATTAATAGTTCATAACTGGAGGGAGATTTCACACCATCTCATCTGTCCTGGCTATATCAAGAGTCTATGTTTCACAGTTGTCCCCATACAGAGCTCAGTGACATGTCTGGCTAAAGCATGGTCCCAGGAAGACACTTGGTCTTGATCTGTCGAATGCAAGAAGTAGAGAATGCACCATCATTCACCATTCCTTCTGATTGTCAGCTTCCATCGGGGTTGAAAACGTGGGGGCTCACTTCAGGTCCTGTTTTCACATTTGCTGTAATCTTGTGCATGGCCTCAGCCAGGTAACAGTTTGAAACCCAGAACCAGAATTATTTGCCTGTGCAGCGTCCCACACTGCAACACTGCCAATATTGCATCTGCTTTTATTTGATCCATAACCATCCACAAGTGAAGTCAAGGGGACTTATGAAGCTTTTTGTAGGGCCATGTAAAGGTAAACTGTAGTTTAACATGGCAGCATGTTCTGTCAGTCACTGCTGGTCCGTCTTTCACACTTCCTAGGAAAATACTGCAACACAGGAGTGAGTTTGCACAGCATTTGCATTGGTTATGTTGAAACAGGCTGGGCACATCCTAGGAGGTGCTCATTGCACTGAATTAAGGCGAAGTTTGAAAGTTGAGTACCAGAAAGGATGGGGCCCTTGGCAGTGATGTACTTTTTTTCACATGTAAGTCTTCCAAAGCATCATGTCTCAATAACACATTGTACAGTGATAGCAGTAATCATAATACTTTGTTCATATAAGTGGTGTCAAAACCCAACAATTGCAGGCTGAGAGCAGGTTCATTTTCATGCACCTTCTTCCAAAAAACACTCCTAGAAGCATTTACCTTTTGTAGTTACAGTCTGCAAAGATAATGGAGCTTTCTGCTCCTGTTTAAACTCGAAAACTAAGACAAGAATATTTGCTGCATATTTGCTGAATTATTTCTGCTTATTTGAACTCGCATTTCAGGCTAGGATAAATGTCTTCATTCCTTGAACAGTTCAAATATCAAATCAATTCTTCACAGCTAACCCCAGGATAAGATTTCTTTTGAGTACCCATGAAACACTGATAATGGGATATTGCTGGTGGTTTATCATAATCTTCCATTCTCCAGCATCTTGGAAATCCGGCATAATTTTATTATTTTTTAATTTAAATTTTTAGAACTTCACATAAGCAGAGGAAAACTAATTGCTTCTAGTATATCTGATTAGAAAAGCTACTCAGCTCATGAAAGAAAAAAAAATCTTAAAGCTTTTCTCCACATTAAAGTAGTTTTAGCTAACCAGAACAATTACCATTCTGAGTAGATCAAAAAATAAAAGAATTGTTCCATAAAATTTTTTGGGCTGGAAATTTCTCCCCTGTACTTACAAAAGTGTTTTGATACTGTGCTTTTACTGAAGGACAATGGATTGTAAAATATACATTTAGTGTTACTGAAAACAGTAGTAGTATTATCTTGAAAACAGCTACCTTCTATAGTTAATAAAGACTTACTAGGTTTCTAACACCTATTATAGACTGACTTTTAATTATCATTATTATTATCATTATAATTCCCCTTTACTTGCATTAATGGTAAAAAGTAACATGTTTTATAGTACCAGTCAGTCCCTTGTGGTTTTAGACCTTTTTGGTCCAAAAGTGGTTTTTGCATGTTCTTCAATTCACATGATAGTTCAACAGCAGCTGACATTGAGATTGAGGGAGGAAGTACACAAAATTCATGAATGACCTCTTCTAAAATCCATGGCATATGTTCAATGTGCACCTCAAAAGATCCTTGAGTAGACAGTTATTTACATAATTACAATGGTGAAGTATTGCTGCAGTGGAAAATTGATCCATCAAAGTCATATGAATGCCCTTGAAACACAAAACTGGTCTATTTGTGGCCTTTCCCTTCATCCTCCTACCAGCTGGAATGGCAAACAACACTGAGATGCTACTGAAGTACTGCAAGAAGCAACACTAAAAAAAATCCGTCTTCAACATGTCTCTTTCATTTATACTCAGGCTGATTCCTCTGCCCATTTCTGGGAGTTCCTCTCTACAAACCCACCTACTCTTCACATCCTTGACGTTGCAATAAAGTGGTTTTCTCTGTGGAGCAGAAGTCTGTAGACAACACGGGAAGCTTCCCTGTGTGCAGAGCTGGAAGGTGTCCATGGGGTTACAGGAAGCTGTCCTCCACCAGGTCTGAGGAGTCGATCCCAATGTCGTCCATCATATCAATGTCCTCAATGGTCTCATCCTCTCTCTTGATGAAGGTAGAGCTACTGGAACCAGTTTCAATGGCACTTTCTTCAGATGTCTGTGAACTGGAAGAGACAAATATCTTAGAGATAAGGTAGGTGGTGACTGTACCTGGGTAAATACTCCAGTCTCTAGCAGAACTGAACGCTACCTCCCCAGATGCTTTCTGACCCATGGTGACATGGTGCCTATGTCACCATTAGGTAACTATTACCAGCAGTTTCTTAGGGCATGACATATCTTGTATATCAAAAGTAGTGAACCACCCTGGAATTCAAAGGAGCAAGTTGTTCTCATGTTCCTCCAAGCACTTTCAGGCAGACACTTGTTGGAAAAATTATTTTATGACACTACTATGACAACAGGTCACTTAGGTCAATCTAGGGAGGTCAGGTGAAAATAAGACAGCAATAACAGACAGTAAGATAAGAATAACAGAGAGGTAATATGTCTTGATTTTGACGGTACTTTTAGGGACTTCTTTCTTCTCTCTCTTGAATAAAGCACAAAAATATACCAAAAAAATAGACACTTCTAGGTTGCTGGTTCTATATATTATGAATTAAGTGCTGAATTAAACCTGCACCATTCACAATTAGGGTCACACAGTGTTATGTTGTAGTGGAAATGGTCATGCAAATTGACAAGAGAGAAGTAAAAAATTCTGGACACCCTGCTTTCATAGAAAACTATACCATAGAAGATACTATCAACAACTTCTCCCAAATTTTGGAATTTTTCTCATACAAACAAATAAATCCTTTGAGATCTCATATGAAGCTCCAAGCTGTTGAGCTGCGGAAGCAAGATGTGTTGCAAAATGTGCCCACAGATCCACCAGACAACTACTGTGACTTGACCAAGCTATTAAGGAGTCCCAAAAACACAAGGAAGCACCCTACCAGCAGTCCCCTTACCCTGACAACCACAAGACAGGCAAAATTATTTTTTCCCATTGAAAACACTGTCGCCAATGATACTACCATATTTATATGCAACTCCCCCAACAAGTATTTTCAACAGAGCTAAGGAAACCATTTGCAGAGTATGATGCTGGAAAGTGTAAATGGACATTGCCAAACATGACCCCAAATGGTGACTATGGGCTACAGGATCTGTAAACTGCACCTACCTGTGTCTGTTTCTTTTGCCAAGCTCATCTTCAGAAACAGGGTCAATGTCAGGCAGGGGAATGATGTATCCACTGTCAGCACTCAGCCTCTGCTCATCAAATCCACTCTCCCTGTCCTTTAGCTTGTCTTCATTCTTGTAGGTTACACCAATGTAAGCATTGTCACAGTCCCCTCTCATGCGTGTGACAGCTGGGTGATCACTTTTCAGGAAGTCCAGATGAATCTTCTCGTAGCTCTGAAAATATTCATTTCAACCCCCTCATTAGATGCTATTCACTAAGGCTGCCTTTCTTCAGATGGGCAGCTGTGATTCATTAGCCTAGCAAATATTCTGCCCTATTGAGCCAGCAACACTGGATAGAGAAGTCCAGAATCTTCGATTGCTTTGAAGGGAGAAGTGACACGTAAGTTTTAGATGATGCAGGAGCAAAGCTTTGTGGCAGCACAAAGCAGACAAATAGATGTGAAAGAAGGGTAGGGAGAAGGCAGTTAAGGTAGGTGGGAAAAATGAAATGCTAAATGATGGGACAGGCACTTGTCCAGAGCTGTCAGAAGTATGAGGGGAAAATATGCTGGGGTCACAGTCCAAAGAAGGAGACTGCGAGATTATACACATGGGCCAAGAAGGCTGTTTTATAGAATTATTTCACTGCCTGCAAAATCCCATGAAAATATATAGAACTAGTTCTCCAGTAGAAAATTTAAGTTGGTAGGATTTAATTAGACATGAAGAGTTCTGCTTCCCAGTTAATACTACAGAACGGCTTCTCTCAGAAGGCTTGATTGAAGAAACCAAACATGCAATGTCCCCATGCTAATCACATAATTCACATAGGTTAGAATGTGCCAGTTCAGTGCTTATGGCTCTTATGGCTGGAACAATGCTTATAATTCCCTCTGAAGCAGTATACAGAAAACATAGAGAAAATTACAAGGAGCAAACCTTTTTGTACTCTCCAGGCAACAAGCTCTCCACAATTTCACTCAAATGGTAGAAAGAAGGTCTCTTCTCTGGTTCACTGTTCCAGCACTTCACCATAATCTCATACCTGCAGATAAGATGGAAACCAGTTTAACCAACTGGTAGAGGAACATAACTGACCAGAAGAAACTAAAGCCAAAATTCTCTGGAGACTGGGCAGGTGTGGAAAAGCCAAATGCACACATACACTTCATTGGTAGCATGATCAGGTTTGGCCATTCGGTATCCACTCTTGATCTTATTGTAGAAAGTAGAATCAACCATCATGCCAGGATATGGTGTGCCACCTGCAGATAAAAGAGAAGCAAAAGTACTACTCTCTACTCGACTGTCCATCCGAAGTTCCCAAATACTGTCTTCCTGTTCATGTCGTGAATTGTTAACACTGTAATTTAACATGACATCAGAATGATTCTTTCCTAGCCAGTGTTTCACATCAGAGCTATTGTCTTGATGACATTAAGCCCTAATGTGAAACATTTGCTAGGAAAGATTGAAGTAGGCACTAGGTAGAAAAAAGTATCTTTCCAGTGTTTATAGAATGTACTGGGGACAGAGATTGGATGATACCTGGATCAGGTCATCAGCCTGCATTTGGCATGGCTGAGGTCATGGCTCTGCCCTTCCACTGCCTTTCTGTGAGAACTTAGCCCAGATACTTGCTCTGTCTGGCATTACTGCCTTTGGCACCTGTAGGCCTGAGTAACACACCTCACCCTGGCTGCAGGGCCAAAGCCTTGGTTTAAGTCCCCTCCATACCCCACTTGTCCCAGCTGGGAAGCTGGCTTTAGACAATAGCTAACATGTCATGTGCATGGGTTGTCAAAAAGTTTGGACTTGGCCCAAGCTGACACAGTTAACTGATAATTTGAGGCTGCAGCACAGAGATATCATTGCACTCATGCTCAGTTGTTGCTGATGTGTAAAAGGGTAATTCAAGCTGAAGCTGGCATGATAGCAAGATGTTCAAATTTACCTTCTTAACAAACACTGCTGAGGATATGTTTTGCTTTCCAAAAAGGAACAACTTTCTCAGATGGAGGAGGCATACTATAGTATTACTTAAAAAACGTCCACCCATTCAAAAGCAAGATTTTCACCTAAAACTGAGTTTCAGAACCTTCTTTACAGGTAGGGCAGTGAAGTGCAGTGCTTCAGTTCCTGAGCTATCCAATGCCTCCCAGGGATATCAGGGAATGGCTATTTACAGGATCCTATGATGCCCAGAGATTACAGGAATCAATACCATAAATAGTGGTGCAACTGTTGTTTTCTGAGAAGCAGTTATGTGACAACTTATTCTAGAAAATAACATTAGGCTTGGGGTTGCCGTGGGGCAGCAGTAGCTACCACACAGGCATGACTAATTCTGCTGGCAGTAAATCTGGGCAGTGCACGCTCGCTGAAGCGGGCCATCCACCCGTCCAGGAGGCTAATTAATGAGGCTGAGGAGAGAGCCAGGCCAGCTGGGAACTGTACATCGTCTGTAACTGCTATATATTG
Source organism: Callaeas wilsoni (assembly GCA_013398955.1). Lineage (NCBI taxonomy): Eukaryota > Metazoa > Chordata > Aves > Passeriformes > Callaeidae > Callaeas > Callaeas wilsoni. The sequence continues at coordinate 50,698 of VWPU01016476.1, read as the reverse complement.
TCGTAACCACTTTACGCTGCCATAAACCAACTGTGTGAACAGTGTTGACCTGGAAATGAGAAATCAGTGTCCCAGAAGATTGACATTTATTTTCATTCTGTAATAGGACTAAGACAGGCTCTTTTGAAATGTGTATGAAGAGACTGTTCCAAACCAGCCGCTGAGCTGAGCTGCAGCCTCAGGCACCCCACTGCAAGGGAGAAACATGTTCCTTCTCATATTAGACAAAAAATCAATCCTGTTGTGGCACACCAAAACTTTTCCACAAAAGATTTTCACACAGTTCTTTTAGTTTTATAGAAAAAAAAAGTGTATTGCAAAAACAAACAAATTAAAAAACCAAAAACGAAACCCCCAAACAAATGAACAAAAAAATCCCTAACAAAACTAAAGAGAACTTTGGGAGAGTATGGACATTTCACTTCATACCTAACACTGGAGTCTGAAATCCCATACAGAAGAACAACTAACAGTGGATTTCACACATATGTTTTTATATGCAGAATTTGAAATACTTCATGTAGAACAGTTTGAATTGAAGAAACTTAATCACTACACATAGGAAAATATTCACAGTACATACCAAGAGAAAATATTTCCCAGAGCAGAATGCCATAAGACCAGACATCACTTAATGTTGTGTACAGGTTGTCAAAAATACTTTCAGGTGCCATCCATTTTACTGGGAGGAAAGTCTGTAATAAAAAGAAAGAAAGCCCAAACACACAAATTAGTCATTAAAGAAATGCTTACCATTGCAATTGCTGTTTGATAGCTAGGAATAACATCTCTCTATAAGAAAAGTTGTGTTAACCTCGCTAGTGTTTATTTTTAATTCAATTTAATACAGAGGTACTAGGATTATAAGCAGTGCTACTTGTTGCTCTCCACAAAAGCTAGTTAAGCCATAACTGTATTCATTTCATTTCTAGCAAATGACCAGTCTAAACAGAAGGTACGATGTAAAATCTGGCACTGCTGAACTAGGTCTGATATGTCATTGCTTGACAGTTCCTTAATAATTTATCCAGTCACAAAACTTGCCAGTTAAAAATGTGAGACTGTGAAGTACTAAATGTGTACGTTTTGGCTTTCAAACAGAGTTAGAAAAGTTACAGGAATTAATGAACTGGAGATAAATTGTTCTGACCCAATGGTCAATTACTGTAACCAGCACCAAATGGCAAGAACATGAAATAGCATTTAAAACTGACAATTTTCATTTCAGTTAAAGCAGAGCTCCGGAGATTAAGTACATACGCTGCCCTTGGAGACATAGTTGGAATCATGCATGATGTCTCTAGCCAGCCCAAAGTCACAGATCTTCACGATTTTTCCTTGAGCCAGGAGGACATTACGAGCGGCCAAGTCACGGTGCACACACTGTATGGAGAAAAACGCACTTGTTCAAGGACATGCTTTTTCCACAGGGGCCATTGCCCTTACAGAAGGGTTGACTTTCCAGGTACAGTCCTAACAAGACCTTCTACTGAACAAGCACCAGCTAACACAGGCAGGGAAGCACCAGTCCTCAGAACCGGCGAGGTCTCACATGGATGCATTTTAGGGGGGAGGAGGCAAAAGTGAGGTCACCCTTTCCCATTCTACCCGTCATGTACTAATGATATGCCTGTGCTTCTGACCATGCTGGTCTGTGACTGCATAGACCCTTCACCCAGACCCTGCTTTGATCCTCCACCACCTCTGGCACCCTGACTCCAGCAATCTCACAGGATAAAGCAGGAGAAGAGGAGCAACTGCTGCTTTGATTTTTTTCCCACCGTGGTGATATCCATTTCCAGGTAAGTGAGAAAGCTGTCTCGCTTACCTCGAAATGGATCTCCACAAAGAATACTATATTGTGTCATATGCTCAAAATCTAAATTTAAAACCCATAGCTGCAGGAGACATTTTTACACCTTATTCCATTTTGCTTATTTTTTTATTTACTTACATTTTTAGAAGCCAAGAATTCCATTCCCCGTGCAACTTGGTAGGTGAAGCTCAGCAAATCCAGTAGGCTGAGGCCCTCTGAACTGTCATCTGAAAGAAGGTTTTTGACTTCTGATTCTATTGAAAAAAGAAGAAAAATGTGGTTTTGCTGTGGAGTGTGAAAGTAGCATCCATCTTCCCCTACCTATCATGATTCTAAGCTGAGAGTTTTATCAGAGTACCATGACCAAAACAGTCTTTTCATAGTAACTATAACCACTTTTAATGTCTGCATCAGTCACTGACACATACTGCATTCTTAAAAACAGCCAGTATTAAATAAAGGGTTTGGGTTTTCTCCTGTGTAATTTTTTCCCCTGGGAACAGTAGGAAAAAGTAAAGTTACAAAGGAACCTTACTGGACATTACTGGAATGTCACACAGGTTCTTTACTCAGTGGGTGGTACAAAAATATTTGTTTAGAGGCAATGTCTTCATTAGGGTTTTGTGCATGCATGTACATTTTTATCTGTTTCTTCTTGCTGAACACTGTTGTTTCCCAGGAAATATTCACTGGGACTAATCCAATACCAGCAAAAAGGGTCAGGAATTCTATGGCAACAGCTCTTATTTCTTTTATGAAAAATGTCAGAAAAAAAACAGTCAAAATTCAGTGATTCATTTTCCCCGACTGTCCTAGAGCCTGAGTACATAAGTCTGCCATGTAAATCTGGGACTGGATATGGTTCAGTTTCTAAGGCCTGGAGGCAGAAGCAATGGTGTCTGTTTTTAAACAAAAGCATATTTGGTTTCTGAGAACAGGGACAGGGAATAGGATGCATTCATTATCTTCATTACATAATCCAGGAAAGTATTTGGGAGTGTTCTGCATTTGCTAAGTGTCAGTTAATGTGAAATGTAAATGGAAACAGTGCAATATAAACTACTATTGTTATTGGTCATTGCTATTGCTCAAAATCCTTCAAACTACAAGACTGATAAAATTACTGCCTCCAAGGAGCGCCTACAGCCCCACTGCAGAGCATAACCACCCAGCGCTTCAGCACAGAAACAAATACACAACTGGACCCCTTCTGCTCCAGAAACATGCTCTCCTACCCCCAGAGCATAATGGCAGAACATAACCACAAGCTTTTAGCTTACAGCTTATGCTCACACTCTTGCTGAACAGAGCTAAGCAGTTTGTGTGCATTTAGAGGACAAAAATAAGATGTGTGCTTACACAAGAGTCATTTGTATTGATGATATATGCAGAAGGGACAGTTCTACATTACCTGACATGGATTTCTTCTTATATGAAGCAGGTCGATCATACACAGATCTCTGAATATCAGAGTATTTAGAGCCCTCCTTCCTTTCCAGCATTGGCACATACTGAGTGGTATCAGCTTGTTTCATGTCCATGTATTCTCCAGTGTTTTCAAATGATAATATCACATAACTGAAATTGGAAAAAAATACAAATGTGTCAGCTAGTGACTTCCCTGTCACAGCATGTGCATATCTAACAGTTCACTTAAGGTTTACCATTGTACTGATGTGAAATTCAAGAGCTGGCTTCTTGTTAGGGAATATATATATATATAAAGATCATTACCGTATATCATATATATTACATAACCATCACTTATTAATACATGTTACAGTGTATTACTGTGATCAAACACAAGCGCTTCAAACTTAGGCTTTTGCCAGCAGTCAGATATGTAACCATGCCTTATTTCCCAAAATCCCACTGAACTCTAGGGCTTTTAGCTCAAGGTATTCCAAATTATAGATATAATTTATTCACCCAGACATTCTGCATCAAATCCAGTCCTGCTGAACAAACCCATGCCCAGATGAATTGTCTGGCTTTACTCAGCTACCAAGTCAGTTGATCTATTTGTCTGAGTGATTTTTTGAATGAATCTCTGTTTACTTTTTAAATCCTGGCTAATTTTATGGCATTACATTATTGCTGAATGTATGATGACAAACTTCATTAACTATCATCTGGAAAAAGCTCTGGGATGAACATTAACTATTAGGAAACTATTGGGATTGGCTAAGCCATTGGTAGATAAAGGAGAGAACTTGAGCTTGGATAATAAGCTCTGTCAGGTTGGTTGAATGGAAGGAGTTTTAGACAGTGGAAATTCCCCAAGCATGGAAGCAAGGAGACAGGTAGAATGCACTTTACTTTAAAAAGTTTGGTGTGCAGAGCCAAAAGGATGTTATTTTTTAAAAAAAACACTGGGCTGTGATTTATTAATAAAAATCTTCTTTGGGACATCAGGATGTCTATGGAGAAACCACAGGGGTCCTCAGACTGCAGGCATCTCTACATGCAGGAAACACAAATCTAGGACATGTCTCAGGGAGACTGAAGAAAAGCTGTTGAAACCAGTCCTTAAGTTGCATATCATGTACTTCTTTTTTCATTTTTTCCCCACCTTCTTGTGCTTTCATCAGCAGGGTTCATCCCAAAGATATCTAGATCCTTTTTTGGCTTTTCTGGATGTCGGTTCAGGAAGTTGTCCCTGTTCTTATGCAGGTAGTTCACCAAATCACCATAAAAACAGTATTCAGTAATGATGTAAATAGGACCTGTTAAAATAAATCAAAACTATGCATTGATGAGTGGGGTCTTTGGAAAACATAAACAAACACAAAAAGATTCCAAAAGTAGTAGAAAATAGAGTCGTGAGTTAATACATTTCTATCTACTAAGTTATGACTGCAATTATTACCAAATATCAAGCAGGTTTCTGAAACTTATGTTTGTCTATATTTATCGGTAAATCCTTTACTTGAAACCTGTGTTGATGCCTGGAAATAGAACACAAACTTCTCCAAACAATGTTAGAACAATAATATAAAAGCAAGCACTTACTTGAAAGGTTTCGGGTACACAATATGGTGAAAAAAACATGCTCCGAATTAAATTTGTACAATTTTATAAGATCGAGCAATTAGAATATCTAGCAATATTGTCCAATTAGAGGAGCAGTTGGTTAGGTAATCTCCTCTCGAGTTCTGCCCCATTGGAGCTCTCTTCCCGATCTCCTACCCTACCTTTAATGTGTCTATGATTACATGGTGCAAAATAAAAGGTCCTTAGTAAACTAACAGGCAAGAGTAAATAAAATTTTAAGAACACTTCAATTAGCATTTTTTTACTGTGGGAAAGAAAGCTGGAAAAGTACTAGAAGTTATACATAGGCATTTAAGGGTCTACAAAGCTACAAATACATGAAGATTATATAAAAAGCTAAAAATCTTTAGGCATCGATGTGCGTGTTAAATACCAAATGATGACCTCACAGCAAACATTTATTTTGTCAGCCAAACCCACCTGATTTTGTACAAGCTCCAAGCAGATTCACAATATTCAGGTGGGGGCCAAGATGTGTCATTATCTTCAGTTCAGACATCAGTGCCTGTTTTTCACTAGATCTAGCTGTAGCTGTAGAAAAAACACATTAGCCACTCAGTGGGAGCAGTCACCTTTTTCATATTAACAATTTCTCCTTGCTTGCCTCATTGGACCACTGCTGCCACCATATCCTTTACTTGATACGTGTCTTTCTTAAGACTTGGAGAGGAGCCACAAATGATTAATAAGGGACTCACTCAATGTGTCTCAGTAGCTGACCCAGTCTGTTGTTCCTCTCCAGGGGTGTAGTGGATTGCCCATGTGGCACAGAAGCACTCTACAAGCTGCTCATTCAACACAGGCAAGCTCCCCATGGTTCCCTCAGAATCACTGCATCAGATTCTCAGTTCTCATGAACCAGGAAATCTTCAGTGAACTTAAGGTTCTTATACAAGACCTGCCCATTTCCCCTTGTTGTATAGCTGTCATTCATTCACAGGCATTCATGGTTACTTTATCTTTCTCAATATTTGTTGAGTTATTGTAGCTGTTCAGCTAAACCTAAACTTTGGATGTTTTCAAAAGCCTGGGTACCTTCAGGCTTGAAATGCCATAAAGCAATCTAACATATAATTTTAAAATCCAGTCATTCCATCATTCATTTTCAACTTTAGATATGAAGAATTAATTTACAACAAGCAATGTTTGAATAACTCTATGGGAACCTGCCCTACCTAGCTTGGGAAATGGAACCATGACAACTTACGTTTCAGCATTTTCACAGCTACTTTCATCACCGGTTGAGAGCGACTCAATCCATATGCAGTCCCTTCAACTACTTTTCCAAATGCACCTGAACCAAGGATCCGACCTGAGCACAAGGGAGAGCATTATTTATTTCAGAAAGTAACAGCAATTCAGCTCCTTTCCTGTCTCCATTCCTCTACAAGTTAATTCTTGTGTAGAAAGGGCACATTCCCTTAGCCAGACCACTGGTATTATTGCTATTAGTGTTGTTTCTAAGGAGAAAACGCAGATATTAAATGCTGTCATTAAGTACAATTCTTAAAAAGATGCAAGAAAACATCAAGGGCACATCTGCATCTGGAAGCTCAGCTCATTCAAATTCATCTCTTCCTGTGCTCTGCCATCTTCACTTTATCCTCTCTAATCATGGATTGTCCTAGGCTTAAGCTAGCCTCTGCCTCAGTCAACACCTGATTAAAATACAGGTGTGTTCCTGACTTGCAAATCTGAACTGGGTCCCTCAGCTGCAGTTTCGGTCTATTACATAATGCTGGATACATTCAGCAGTAAAATGGACTAAAGCACATCGACAGCACATTCAGAAATAGACAGGCAGCACCATTTCAGATCTGCAAGAAGCATTTCAGATCTGCAAGAATACATGTTGATCACATATGAGGGGAAACTTCTCTAAGTTTAATGTACAAGTGTGTTTCATCTGCTGGAATAAATAGTATTGCAAATTTCCAAGTGCTGTAATGAAACAGCTAATGTTTATAGACCCTTTACTCTTCCCACAAATCAATTTAGACAAAAATTTTGGATGAATATATCCTGTTTTCTAATATGGATATGGTCTCCAGAAGAATTTTGTACAGATTGAGATTTTAGAGAAATATGAACTGCACAAACATACTCCAAAATACTGTATTTCATAGCTTATGCACTGAAAACCAAGTTTGCCAAGTGAACTCTCAGTGAACGAACCTGTATATGAGATCCAGATGCCAGAATATAATCATATGCCCGACAAGCTGTCGCTTTGGTTTTATGTTACTTTTTAACTTTGAGCACAGAAAGAATAAGTAGTGACTTTTACTAGGGAGATATACAGCATTTTGTCTTTGACATTCATTTGCAGTTTGAACTTGTCACCTTTTACACTTCTGAAGGTGTTATCTGGCATGCAATGCCATATGTTTCCATTATCCTCTAGCTACTGCCCCCACTTTTATTGTACGCATGCTTTTGAAAGAAAATTTCCAGCCAAAAAATATCTATATCATTAACAAGCACAAGAAATGGTTAAAGAATGCTTAGCTGAGTTAACACTGATGAACCTCTCCAAGATTATGACAGCATAGTTTGTCATGCCCACAGAAGCTATGTGATTTCTTTTCAAGATTCCCATGCTCCAAAGGTTATCCTTCCCAATCAGGATGTGAGAAAGCTTCACACTAAATTTCAGATTAATTCAAACAACCTGAGTTTGAAATTTGGCCCCTGAAACTTTTCAGACTGAAGGTCTGGGAGCCATATGGCAGGATGCAGCCCTTCAGAATACGATGGCATTTGCTGATGCTCCTTGATCTTCTTGTCTTCACAAGCCAATTCCTCCCCAAAACCATATTGTCAGCTGAGCACAAGAAACACATCTCCCTCTCCATCACCTCTGCTGGGCTGGGGTGCACGTGGGGACAGTGAGAGCACTTCCGGAGTGGCAGGGAGCCATCACAGCTATTTCCCTTTTTCAACCCTCTCTGCAGATGTAGCCCATGCCCCATGTCTTTTACATTTGAAATTTGGAGCCAGGTGGGAGCTAACTCTCAAGAACCAGAAGCACCTGTAATGCCATCATATTCTTAAGGGCTGCTTCACTGAAGCTCAAAATTATCGTGCGAGTTTACTTTTCAGTATAAAGGCACTGCTGTGATCTGCTCGCTGAAGGAGCAGTGCTGCTTCACCACCACAGAGGGACTGTGCAGACACAGCAGCAGCTCAAGACCCCTCAAACCAGTGGAGGAACAGCAGCTAATTCAGCCTCTGTACCCATCCATAGAGCTTATCTGCGGTGCCTGCCAGAGAGGTGCTGCTTTTCTGCTCAGACCACACAAAGGTGAAGTCTGTGAATTTGTTCCAGATGCAACCATCTCAGCTGGATGCTTCTTTTGTTAAAATTGACCTGGGATAATGAACCCACAAAAAATGAACCCGTAAGTCTCTTGGTCTATATTACAAGCCAAACAAGTGTCAAGCTTTATAAACTACACCCATTTTCTAGACTCATGAAATTAGGTACCACATCTCTGAGTGCCATGTGACTTGAATCCTAACTTGCCTTTTTCAAACGGGCACAGGTCTGATTCCATGTCAGACCAGAATTTCATTTTATTAAGGTCACCAGGATGAATAAATGGCTTGCTGGGAAGTGATGAGAGCAATTCTGCTGTCTCTGTACAGCCACCCTGGTATCCTGAGCAGCAGCACTCAGACCCCATTCTTCAAAAGGCGCTGCTCTCAGCTCTGTCAGCCAGATGAGGAGGTCCAGGTCCTGCTGGGACCTCACTAATTCTCAGCAGAGCCAGGAGAAGGCAGTGGTGTTCAAACAGCTCATGGCATTACTGCATTGTTCCTTCTGGTACATATCTCCTGGACTTGCACTGGTTCGTGAGCCCTTTAAACAGCAATGCACGGCATATACTGTGGATCAGTGATTGCAAAGGGAAATTTGCAGTGTAACCCAAATTTATCAACTGAAAATTCATCCAGCCAATGTTCAGAGTTGGCGTTTAACACAGAACTGCACTCCAGGCACTACTGGCTAGAAAAAATAAATAAATGCCAGCTGGCTTACACAGCTAGGATGGGAAATACTCATCTGGTGGAGCCAAAATGGGTTTGTAACCTGCTTCAGAGCCTCCCTGAACTAAAGATGTAATTGTTTTGCTGTCATCTCCCACTTAGATAAGAGAAAAACCACACAAACCAGAATTGTCAGCCCCAGAAAGAGAAGAGGGTTCCCCCTCACCAGCAAGCATTTAATATGGCAAAAGTGCCGGCAGGTGAGCATGTCAAGAAGACCACTTATGCAATCCAGATTGCCAAAAGGATATGGAGCATTGGGTTTTAAAGTTACTGACTATTCTGAATACACTTGTAAACAAGAAGGCGTTGAAGCAGGCTGGTGCCCATGAGTCAGAGGGAGACAAAGTCACAGTGGTGGTCTTTAACAGCTCAGATTTGACAAATCCTATTTAGGCATATAATTAAAGTCTGGGTTGTAATAAAATAATTCCATAAAACATCCACCCTCCTCTAGTCTTCAATTAGCAACATGAATTTAATTAAAGGATATTGTTCCTGAACCAGAAATTTTTGTCTTGCTTCTTTCAAGAATTAACTCTTTCTCCCTGATGGTGAAGAACTACACCAGGGGAGCATGTTTCTTGAAAATATATCAAACAAAAGACATATTTCATCTTCTTCTCCTGTGTTTTGCAATACAATTTGGTGCATAGATATCTCCAAGAGAGGGAAGCCTTGTATGTTTAAAGCACTACCTGGATAGAACACTAAAATTTCTATAGTCATTACACTTTCAATTGATATAAATGAGAGATTGGGCCAGCCTTGAGGAAGTAATTACGACTGAATTCTGTATGAATTCCAATGAGGAATAGCAAAGCAAGAAAGCAGAAGGGGAAGGAAGAAGAAAGAAGGACAGTAGCCACAAAAATATGCAGTTACTCAGCACTGATATGTGCATGGCATGGATTAATAATTTTTAAAATATTTTTAATAAAATTACATAACTAGTTGCAGATTTTCTTGGCCTCTGCACATAAGTATATAAATGTCTTGCAGATAAAAAATACTGACATCCTTCTTGTGGAGGCCTTAGCAGAATTGAGGCTTGAAAAGGGCACTTAACACTGAGAGAGTCCCCTAAGCCACGCAGGGGTGGACACTGCACACAGGGCATGTGGAGGAGAGCTGTAACAGAGGCACAGCAGACATTAACACAAGGACCTCAGGGCTGATGCCACTGTAGAAGAAGAAGAGGATCAGGAAGGAGAACTGAGGACAACAGACAGACACAGAGAGACTGTGGACTTTGTGGCCATAACTTCCATTGCAAATCCTGCAGAGACCTCAGAATGGTCACTGAATGACCTTCAGGGAACTTTTTCCCCAAAGTAGAGTGAGGTTAGTCCCCTACAGAAAACTTACCAAGCACTAACCCATCTCGAGGAAACTCCCATCTGGAGTCATAAGGCAGCTGCATTGGGTCCACATAAATGTACTCATGGCCATCAGGGCTGATAGACTCAATGACTCTCCATCTAATCTCATACCTCGGCTTCTGCAGAGCACATTGAATGCAAAACCAAGCATTAGTCCTGCACCTGACTTTAGAGCAGATCAAAATCCAGCAGGGCTCAGCACCCAAACTGAAATACTTTTCTACGTTACCTGTTTCCATATGATGACCAGGACAATCAGCGAAATTATCACGATCACTAACAGCACTAAGACGGCAGCAGCCACCGTTAGCTCTGATCTCAAGGCTGTGGAGTAAAAAGATAGACCATATTTTCCTCCTGAGCCACGAGGGCTATCACACACATAAGACACCCACCTCCCCTATCACTGCAGTTCTCGTGTCCTGCAGAAGCGGCAGGAGCAGTTCCTGAGGCTGGTGACTCTAAAGTCTTTCCGAGCCCAGAGCTGCTCTGCCATCTTGTTTCAAAACCAAATGCAGATTGTCTACAAGAATGTCCCATAGCCAGTGCTAATAAAATGGTAAAATGAATTATGGAATCACATAATAAGCAAAAAGCAGATATACCATAAAGACCTGTAGAATACCTCATCCTTAGAAATACCAGGGTGGAAAAAAAATCCACTTTAATTTATCATCTACAACAATTCGTATTTTTATCCATTAGGACTGAACTGGGGTGAGTTAGAGCAGAGTCAAACTGGCTGCTGTAATTGCATAGAAGGACAAAGCGAACTCACTGGGAGCCACAAGCTTCAGCTCTCGAGTAACGGCACCAAGGTCATTCCTTGCCACACATCGCACAACCAGGGTTTCCTCTACCTTCCGGAAGGTCACCTGGCTCTCCACCATATTTTTCTCATCCAAGTGGGCTTCCATGTGTATATCAGAGATATTGTTAGTCAAAAGGGTCCATGAGGTGTCATTGCTGCACCTGTGGAGAACAATAATGGGGGAAATGGGTGTTGGGTGTAGGTATGGATAAATAAAGGTGAACAGAACAAGAATTACCTTTCCCTGCAAATTTCTTCTGAAAACTACATTTAAGGGCCAGAAGGGTCTTTAGATTGCCTCTGTGAAAAACCTGTACCTTTCTTCCCTCAAAATAAAAATACTCCCTGAATGGAGGGGCAGCTACTTCTCAACATCCTTACTCAAACCTGGACTGTGAAATCCTTGGAGTTGGCTTACTGAACAGAAAGCTTTTATGAGAGAAACCTGAATTGATGCATTGTTTTGTGTCCTACAGGATGCAGAAAGAATGGCACTGACAATCTCTCTTGAAATATAAGCAACATGCCTCTAAAAAGAAATAAGAATTCTCTAAAACTTACTGGCTCTTGATGAGGAAAACATGGTACAGTAATTAATTAGGTTAAGATAATTGAGGATACAAAACATATTTCAGATAAGAAACCACCCACTCCTCTTACTTTTTAATGTCCTTGCAAACCAGCCATTCCACATCAGGAAGTGGGGTCCCCTCTGCCAAGCATCTCACTGTCTGCCCACCTGCAGAGCCATGGTGATCATCCACAAGGGCTGAGATCAGAGCTGGAACTGGGAAGGAGTCAGGAGTGTGTTAAACTATTTGTCAGTGCCTACGAAAAAAACAGCTTCAAATTTCAAAGCAGGTCAGGTGTTATTCAGACAACAACAGCAAGAGTAGCAAGAGCTACTGACACAGAGTCATTCAGGAGGTGGTTATCTCCTCTAAGACAGAGTGGATTCTAGGCTAGAGCAATGAGAAGGAAGTGCTGCGGTTGTGCCACGTCTTCATGTCATGCTAAATGAGCTATCGTCCTACTGTCAGCTGGAATAACTTAGCTGGGAGGATAAAGTTTCTTTTTGGCTCAAGGCCAGTGCAGAAGTGAAAGCCAGGATCAGGGTAGAAAAGCTCCAGAGACTAACACACACGCACTCCTCTGCTCACCCTGGTTCATGCCTTCTGTATATCCATACTCCAGGCAATCCAGCGTGTAAGTGGATCAAGTCTTTGCTGTGGGCAAGGCTTTGGGGCTCCTTACCTTGTATTAGCAATGAGAAGGTGTATCTTTTAATGTCATCTTCATTTTCAGCAACCAAAGTATAGTATCCACTGTCTTCCTCCTTGGCCCGTATCAATTTCAAAATACTCTGAAACCTGCAGAAATGCAAGTTTTTGTTTGTATTTTCAAAGCAGGCATAAAAAAATCATTTTGGTGCAACACATAATCTGGGTAAGTTGCGATTATAACATAGCGACATTTAGCATTTCTAGCATGCCTTTAACTAAAGTCATTACTCAAATGGTAAATAACTGTCAACATACAACTGAGAAAGAAGTGGCCTTAGTTACTTTTGGCAAGGATCTGACAAAGCCCTGATTTTATTGGAAATAGCCGGAAATTATTGGTGTGGAGACATGTTAAAGGGAGCAAAGACATTTAATGCTCAGGAACCTTGAAGAGGTTGATGTTATGGAGGGAGTAAGAAGAAGTAAATTAGGCATCGCACTTTAGAATAGAAAACAAACTATTTTTAAATGGCACTGAGGAAGAAGCAACAAACTGAGGTGCAAAGAGTGAGCCGGAGCGATGCCCAGGTTTCTGGGGGAGGAACTCAAGTAAGCAGGGCAAAGTAAGGGCCAGAAGGTTTTTTACCTCGTTTCCTGAACTCTGTTGGAACTAGTAACAATCTCCGTAAGATTTTCAATCAGAGTCACATTATCCTTCAACCAGTACATTTTTGGTGCTGGGTAAGCCTGCACATCAACAACAAAGTTTTTGACTTCATGCAGGTTGACAGCTTCCAGAGGGCTAAACTGAGGCTCCAGGTGAACAAAGCCTTTGTCTGTAAATGAAAAAGCCTTGTGTAAACAACACTATGCAACATTTTTCAAGAATGGTGTTTTCCAATGTGTTAATAATTTTGGACACTAAAATCAGACTATACCATGGACTGTAATGACTACTTTCTTATTTTCCTTAACCTCCTTGGTTGCATGCCGAGCAGTACATTCATAATCCCCTGTGTCTTTCACTGACGCCTCAGGAATGGTCAAGGTGTAAACCAGCTTCTGCGATGGGACTTTGATATCATCAAGTTTTATCAGACCTTTTTCTTTCTGTAGTTTGGAGAAGGAAAAAAAACTTTGCTTAAGTAACTGAACTGAAAGCACATCATTGAGGATCTTTGATACCCCTGAAGTGAGAGCAAACATCTAAATCCTGTATGGCAGAAGACTTGTTTACTCAGTTAAGGATGCCTTTTTCGGCCACAACAGAAAAGCTGTGCCCGTAAAAATACACCCTTTTGAGGGCAGGCACAGAAGGTTAAGGAGATTGAGAGCTCATATTTTGTTCACACGAAACAAATACCTTTGAAAATTTGGGTAAGCAACTTGAAAGAGCAATTCACTGTTTATGCACTATGTTTTCCTCAGATATAAAAGCACTTGAGTCCCCTTTGTTCAGTGTCCATGAAGTAAGATGAATTTTCATCCTCTTCACCAGACAAAAAGTAACCAGTTAACAGATGCTATGTTCTGCCTCCTCGCAAAACAAGAATAGTTTATTGACTAGGAGAGAACTCCTGAGAGTAAAGGGATGGTGAGAATGACAGACCAGGTTATGATGAAAGGCTGGTACAAAAATATGCTGGGGCTAGTTTTGAAAGGTGGCATGTAGCAGAAACTATACTGATGTGTAAGATGGAAAACAAAACAAAACTTGCTCAAAATAATTTTTCCTCTTTGGCTCTTAACTTACGTAAATAAAAGGTGGGATTTGGAGTAACAACTAGGTACACTTCAATTACACCATTCCTTCAGCAACCAGACTTTTTACATGGGATACTCTGAAATCGCCTGGAACTGGCCCTATCCAAGTTTCACTGAATAAAAGTTTTCGCTGCAAAAGAATGTTAAACCAGTTTGAAAATTTTCAGGGTTCTACAAAAGTTTTAAGATTTTCTTACAGTGACTGTAAGAATAATTTCAATTTACACCTGCATAATGAAGAACACTTAAGATCATAGGCTTGATTATTCATTGTCCTTTACTATCCCCAAGAACCAGGATGTAAGAGAGCCGTTTTAGAGGTTAGGACCTTCAGCAGCAGAGCTCTATTCAGATGTCCAACACACCTAGACCTTTCTATTTTCAAAACATTTCTTTTTTTGTAGCAGCACGAGACCTGAGAGACAGCATTCCTTCCTCAGCCATACCTCACCTTCTTCTCATGCTTTGCTTAGTTACTGACAGCAAATTTATCTCTTGGGATTGACTTTCTTTTATGGTAACCTAAAATTAAAAGAACTTACTTGCTTTTTTTCTCCTCAGCTGTCCTCATTCAGATAAGACAAGAATATTTTACAACCCCACTTGCTTGCCTAATAAGTAACTACAAACATTGAGAGGGAAAAAAAAAAAAGAGAGAGAGAGATAGATATTTACCAGTTTCCCAGGATAATTCCACTCTAAATTAACCACCTCATTGTCAAAGACCACACAAGTTACTACGATGGTCTCGCCTGTTTTGTAGACAGTTTTAAGAGCTTCGATTTCAACAGGAAGCTGTGAAGTAGCTAAGAGAGAGAGAGAGAGATATCTCATTTAGTTTTTAAAAGACTGCAATTTTCACGTTGTGCAGTTTCAAATGCAGATTCCCATTTCACTTCCTCTACTGAGGAATCACCTTGAAAATTCATTAGAAGTACTGCTGATCTATACTAATATAAACAATTTGTATTTAAAGCATGAATTGTACAGGCATTGAGTTCAATCCCACAAAGAAATGATCCACAAATAAAATTTCAATCAGAAGTTCCTATCTCAAATTCCCCTGTAAAAAGGCATTGGGTATAAAAGCAATTTCCCATTTTGCTAATCAGTGACTGTCTTTGAGAATTCCTTGATGGCCAGGAAAAAGGTTTTCAAAATAATTAAATCATTATGTTTTTCAAGCTTCCCAAAGTTCTTCAGTTCAAAGCCACTGGGAAACACCAGCCTCTTAAGTTGTGTTTCAGCAAATAGGATGAAAACACATGGACTACAAAACATTTTTCTTGCAATCATTTCAGAGAGAAGACAAAGTTAGGGACACATTATTCTCATCGAAATTGTAAGTTAACTTGCAACTAAGTAACTGGCAGTACTGCCAGAGGAGCAAGGAGCTCATAGTCTGAGAAATATCTGATTTAACCCTGTGATGCTGGTGCTAACATGGCTGTTACAGTGTGAAGAAAGAACGCAATCACTTTTTCCTTTCTTTTTTTTAATGAAAATAAATAAGTACCTCTTATAATATAGATGAGGAACTCATCAGACTTGAACTCCACGCCTTTAACCATTGTTTTGCATGTGTATGAGCCCGCAGGAAAATTCCCTATGAAGCCTTGTTTGGTGTCATATAAAGCATACACAGACTTGTCTAAACTGTTAACTAAAGTCACTCGAGCATCTGGGTCACTTGTCCGACAAGGGATAACTGTGGGATCACCTTCTTCTACTAGGATGAACTGGTCTTCTGGTATAGAAGGAACAAAAGGCATGTCTGGGTCTGTAAAAAACAAGAGGTAATATTACACTGTCTTGTTTGTAGCAACTCCATGCATGAGAATTGGATATTAGTGACCACTTCTAGGTCATAATGGAAACTTGCACAGTTCATTCTCCCAGTGTTTCAGATATTGCAGGTAAGGTTTGCTAATTTCATGTGGTATCTCATTTTAGCTATTTGATGTGACATGCAATGAGACATTTCTCCTAAGCACAAAACAGGAAAGGGCTTAGGTTCCTTTGTGACAATTCAGGATGCAGAATGAAAAAGACAAAAGATCCTCCCCCCAAAATGTTAAGGGTTATTAATCACAACTCACATGATTTTAAACAAGATTTTTTTCCCCATTTTTAATAGTAGCTGTCTCCTAACCAATATATAAGCAGGAGGAAAAATGAAAATAAAATTAAAAATCCAAACATTTCCCAAGTAAAAAAAAAAGTAGAAGTCAGTTTCATGTTATGTTGAACACCACTAAAGCCACATTTCATCAAAAATAGTTCGAGGTACTTATCTTCATGTATTTCTAACATGTCCAACATTACACTTATGAGACATAGTTAATTATGGTCACAGCATGTGGTTTTCAAAATATGGTATTCAACTAAGAAAAAAAGCAAACAGGGACCTGGTAGTTTCATTTCTTTTAAAGTCAACAAAATACATGCCAACTTTCCTACCCAGCCAATCCAAAGTCCGAGTTTAAAACATAATTGCATAACGTTATGCATAAAAAACATAGTCCTCAAATCGTCTCCATTTGGCCATTCAGAATAAACAAATAATCCCTGCTAGCCTGAAGCTTCTGTGCAAAGCTTTATAATAAAATTTAATAAATAGCAATCCAAATCCCTCCAACAATAGACTTTCTGCTGCACTGGCAGGCTCTTTGTAGCAATATTCCAAACACAGCGCTCCATTCCAAAAATGCTGCCAGCTCCATGTATTCATTTTCCCACTGTAATTTAAAACAGAAACAGGATTCACCTAGTTTTGTTTTCTATGTGCTGCTAGTGAAAATAGGATATTGTGTGAAGTCTCAACGTAATCCTCCCTGGCTGAAGTGGGTTGCTGCCACCCATTGCCCTCCTAATTCATTGCAGGAAAAACAATTGTAAAGACAAGTTTATAGTGGAAACAGAGACATTCTCTATAATTTGGAGAAAAGGATATGTTTCTGCATTTATGACATCTTGATGGTTAGCAAGTGGAAAAAATTACAGAGTGTCTTTACCCTGCAAATCTGGTAGGCCAATGTCTAGAGGTTTTTGAAAACCAAACCAAAAAGTCCTCTTGAAGAAATCTTCCATCTCTTGCCTTTATATTCCTCCACTGGGTGAGTTACAAGACTGCTTAACATAAACAACATCTTCTGGTAATTTGCTTAGAGCTGCTTGGATATTGAGATATATGTGCCAAAGCTGGCAGCCTCTGCTGAAACATCTTGCTTCGAGAATGAACACATACACTTTACATTTGTTGTGGCAAACGCAGAGAAAGTCTTGGAAGAATCACTGTCCTTGAATCACACACTGTCAACAGCAAAAACTTAATGCCGCTGCAAAATAGCCTTTAAAACAAGTCCTGTTACTGCTTCCTGGCTTTTTGCCCTTCCAGAATCTTCCTTGCCGTTGCAGACATCATCTCCTTCAGAACATGCTGCAGTTTTGCAGGATGATTTGCAATCTCTTCTTCTCTCTTTTTCTCCTGTTCAAAATATTTACTGCAAATCCAGTGGCTTGATCTCTTCTGGCCCTGTAGTTGTGACTCTCACCCCCTGAAGCCTAGCCAGTGCAAGGAAACATCCAGACAGGGCTTTACAAAAGCAGTCAGTCGTGGCTCAGCCTTTGGTGCCCATCTCAGCTATGACAATAACGATTTTCATCCCATAGAGATCGTGGAAAGCTTTTAAGCAGATTTCCAGTCAGAACAAGGGGGTGGGAGGGCAAAGATGGAAATAGCCGCTTCCAAAAAGAAGGGATGCCATTTCTTCTGAGTCCAACAGTTTTCCACCACTAAAGAGAAATGCAACACAGGACCTGGGAAGGCTATGTTTGCCTTGAAAATTACAGGGCACTGCACAGTAGCACCATGTGTTTAATCTTGCATCGGCTTGGCCAGCAAGAACACTTCTTTCTCCTCCTTCTGACAGCCACTCCGAAGACATCTCCATTGCTTTATGCTTCCCAGGCCCTGTGCACACATGAGCTTTTTCCAATTCTCAGTTCAAACCTAATTCAGGTTAAGAACAAGATATGGCCTTCCTCATGCAGCAGCAGCTTTAGTATCATACACGGCATTGGTTTTGTCAGTACACATCTCAAAATATCCACCCAAGTGCCCCCTGAAAAGACTGGCACTTCTGTTAATCCCCACCTGGGAGCCAGGCAAACCTGAAGGCTGCCCATACTCCCACAGATGAGCTGATCTAGCCACCAAGGTCTACTCTCCAGCCCGTGGCAGTCAGAAGACTCCAGCTCTAAAGTTGTGAGTTCATCACTCCTCTTGAGAACTAAAATTCTTATCAAAAAGTGAAAACCAACAGAAAGAAGAATACATCCATAGATTCACAGGGTCTGGTCTTGATTTACACTTTAGGAAATGGCCCTGGGGTTATTTCTCTTCCTCTGACAGTAAACTGCCACCAGCAACACATCTCTTCTGAACATCCATGGTTCAAGTCTCCCACCCAAACTTCCAGGTACAGCCGTGGCATCCCCCACTTACCAGGCACATAGATGTAGATGTCCTTGCCTTCCACTTCCCCATCCTCCACTTGTGTGTGGTTATAATAGCAAACATACAAGCCCGTATGAGCGGCCGAGGCATTTCCTACTTCGAGCACCGTCACGAAGAGGCCACTGTTGTTTTCTTCATGTCTAATGTCTATCCTGTGGTTTCCCTCGGTCACTGGGTACTGCCAGCTCACTTCGCTGTCTCCAGAGCATTTGAGTGTGAAATTGGAATTCAGCTGTACCACCATTTCATTCCTATTGGGAACAATTGTTGGCAGAGGAAGCTGGCAAAATGTTAGGAATGGTCCTGCAAAAAGACACAAATAAACAGCATGTGAATACACAAAACATCCTCAGCACAAGGATGTGAAAGGAAGCAGAGAGGATCCAGAGGAGTTTTTTGTCTGTCTGTTCCAGACCTGCTGATGTCTCAGGAAATTTGCCCTTGTTAAAAGCCAGAGATTTGCCCAAGGGATAGCAAATGGCTTTCCTTTGAAATGTTAAGTGTTTGCTTGCTGACTTCTGTTTGTTAAATCAAGAGGAGAAAGACGGACAGAGGTGAAGTTAGAGATAGCTCCCAATCCACGCCACAGCTTTCCAGCCCCAAAGGTGTACACAGCTTTACTGCAGACCAGTGAATTCCACACCCTGGCTTCTGGGTCACAGGCATTTCACGCCTCCTTACATCCGTGGTCAGGACACCAGCAGTCCTGTCAGCCTTCAAATAAGCTCACAGCTGAAATTTGGAAACCACTTCCCAAAACTAACACCTGCATTTTACATCTGACTTCAGTTTCGGCAAAAGGCCAGAGCAGGAGCTTGTACATCAGGTTTACTTCTAGCCAAAATGCACAGAAGTCTTGTAGCCAAGTAAAACTGCAATTCACTGAACTAGATGTTGTAGATGGCACTGGTTTTCAGATGCAATCTCTGGTTACAGGCTCATATTTGCAAGTCTAGGTAATTTGCAGGTGGGTTGGTGCAGGTCCAACTCTCAGAAGGAAAATTAGAGGCTCCAAACCCTACAAAATGAGGAACTCACCGAGGAAACATGTTTGTGGTTTCAGTCTACCAAATGACCTGTACAATAAACGAGCACCTAGGCCCACTGAGTGAAATTGGCACTCTCTGCAATAAACCGGCACCAGGAATCCAGACTGTCTTTGAAATCATTTTCCACTCCTGCCCAGAGTTACCTCGCTCTACAGGCCTTTTCTAAATTTGGCACCCTGTGGCAAAGCCTGCCCTGCCCTCCCATCGCCACTCGCTCGGCAGACGTTGGGAGGCCGGGCCGGCAGCCCCGGCGAGCGCGGAGCGGCGGCGCGGCGTGGGAGGATGCGGGGAGCCCACACAGGCAGCCTCGCCTGCACCACGCTGCCGGAGAATCCCCAGCGGGGCGGGCGTGGGACAGCGGGAGGTGGGCAGCCTCACTTTCCCTGCACATTCAGACAAGTCGGGTGGGAGGTCATAGCAGCACAGGAACGCCAAAGTGGCCGACGTGGGCCAGCGAAAGTACTGCCTTCTCAGTAGGTCTTGTCACAGCCTACTGGAGGAAAGAGCAGAAAAACCAGGTCTGTCGCCAGCTGGCAACCGTGTGGCATTTGTTATTGTGGGCAGAACGAAAGCGAGTTTAATTACAGATTTATGAAGAATTAGGGGTGGAGAGGCTTAGAGGACTGAGGAACATTACCTGTGAGAAAACATCCCAGGATCAGGAACGTCCGTGGGGAAGTACCCATAGCTACCAAAAACTGAAACAGAAAGGAGAAGGCAAGAGAGAGACAGTTAATGAACTGACAACTACATAAGGTTTAGGAGGACCCCTCTCCTGCAGTGCCCAAGTGCAGCTTCCCATCGCTCCACCCAGTGACACGAAGAGGAATGGCCCAGGGACCCCAATTCACAGCCACAGCCCACTGAGACTCGTGCCACCCACTGCCACGAGGTGCACACGGCCACAGACAGATCACAGGCAGATGAGACACAGTGATCCCTTCTCTCCGCTGGCAGAGTAGAGCCAAGTCCTGGTGCAAGGAACCAAGTCCTGGTGCATCCCCTTTCCAACAGCCTGCAGGCAGCTCTGCTCCCCACTGTAGCCTCTGGGACTGAGCCCACAAAACCGCCCCCACACAGAGGCAGCACCCTCACAAGCATCAATGAAGATGTAACATCTTCATGCAGTAAGTTCTGACTTTTCAGCTGCAAGCAGCTTTTGTGGGAGAAAAAGTACATTTTAAAGCTACACTTATTACAAATAGTACAACCCTGACTGATATTTTTGTTTTGCCTTTGTATATGTGTATATATAGCTTACAGAATACAATGTAACACAATAGTACTTATTGCTTATTTAGCAAGAATTCCCTTGATCGAGAGACATACTATTTAAAACACATGCTGAAATCCTCTAATGAAGTAAATCCATGACAGACTGTAGGCCAGCAGTACCATTCATAGAGCATCTATTCTCCCCAACAGTGCAGAGAGTCATAGATCACATGCAATTATTTCAGCTTTCAAACATATAATCCTATAGCATCTGTCTTATAGAGACAACAATAGCAATCAGCATCTATGTAATTTTTGTGCCATGTAATGACATTTCTACGTAAAACCCTTAGGCAGTGTGCTAGGTAATTTCTAAAGGAGAAGATCCTACAATCCCTGCTCCCATTGAAACCAACAGATATTTTGTTGGTGACTTCTAATAGCAACTGGATTTGGCCCAAATCCAATATAGATTAAAAAAACACTGCACAAAAGAGCCCCTAATTCAAAACACTGACCAAGTAGTAAAATAAAGGATGATGTGCCAAGACAGGGACTACTTTTCAAAGGTTCTGGAGAGTTTCTATTAATCCTCTGGTATTCAGTTCCTGATGCTGAGATAGGAAAGCACGTAGGTGCGTCTAGTTATTACAACTGTGGCAGTGCCATATGGAAGCTAAATGCTTACAACATGCCAAGGAGCGTTTCTGATCTAGTCCTGCTTTCCTCCTGCAATGGGTGGAGCAGACAGCACTCCTTTGCAAAGCAAAAGAATTTGATACTCAAATTAGGTCTCAGAAGCAGGATTAGAAGACTACCTGCCCCAAAAACATGTGCAAACACCCTCAGAAATTCAGGAACAATGTTCCAGCAGAGACCAGGCATCTTGCCTCATTCTTCAATTAGCAATAATTGCCATGTGTTTATGTACCTGTCTCTCATTGATAACAGACTCTTAGCTATCAAATAATTCCCTCCGTTTCAGCCTCCTTACTCATTTTTATCACATTTATATCCTGCATTTTTTTCTAATAAAGTAACCCTCTGTAACTCTTTAAAGATTTACCATGGTCCACTTTATTGATCTGACTCCTCATCTCCCAAGAGCCACAAGACAATGTTACCCCGATTCTGCCAAGTTCCCTCCCTTTTCTCACCGAAAAAGCAACTGTCTCCCCTTCTTGTGTTGTTTTGCCAGACTATTCAGTGCAAAAGATGCAGCACAGGAGGAGAAAAAACAAAGCTAGCTCATCTCTGGCATACCAGCAGCTCTGCTGAAGTGGACTTGTGTTATTGCAGAGCTGTGTGTGTAAGTGAGGACTGAAGCCAAACGATGTAAATACAGGTGATGGCATTTCCAAAGTGCTACTTTGAACTTGCTGTCTTGGTCGGGCTGACACTGAAATCAGTGAGTGTCTCAATGTAGCACTGCAGTTTAAAAGCACAAGGACTTAACTAAATTTGCTTTCTCCATCTGGCTCTTGTTTCACAACCCAGAGCTTTGATCTTTCCTCAATGACCCGTTAATCTCATCAAGACCCAGAGCAACACTTCTTCACTGTGAAAGACAGAATAATGTACTAAGGATTCACCATCATCTGCATTCAAAACCTATTTGAACTGCATTTAGTTACATCATGCGTCTGACTTCAGAATGCTAGTGCCATCACCAGCATATCCTCACACATCCTTGGTGGACTCAAGGTTTAACACAGGCATCATTCCACACTTAGGAGCAGGAGAGAGTTTGCTCATTCGCACAACACCAAGCAGGAACACCTATCGTGGTTTTCTTTATCTACAGTCACATACACCTTTGTATGCACTTATTTAGCTCCTTTACCTTCGTTATGGCAGAGCGGTTCTCTTGTTCCAGCTATCCAAATCTCAGCCCTGGATAAATACATCAGGTTCAGTTCTTAACACTGGTCTATCAATCCATAACTTGGTGTAGCCTTGCTGAAGCCAGTAGGTTTATCCAAGCTGAAACCCAGTATTAACAGGACACATACATCGTGAGTTTGAGCCAGCCTTAATTCTTTGCATACTTAGGACATTGCTAGCTAAAATAGAAACATGGGTGTGTAAAGTAAAGCTTTTACTTTATTAGTAAAAGCTAGGTGATGCCCTGAGGTGTTTGCCAAACACTTTGCAGGGGTTTGCCCAGGGTTGAACAGTCATTGAATTTATATAGATTTTGAAAGGTTCTGACTGAAATCTTGGTATCTCTCTTGTGCGCTTTAGTGGTTAAAAAAATTTAAAAAATAAAATAAAAAAAAACAACAAAACAAAAAAAACCACCCCAGAAAACTAACTCTGAAGAACTGTTATCAGTCAGGAGCCAATTTTCTAAACACTAACTGCCAAGCACTGGCTTCCTATAAAGAAAGGTTTCATTGACTGTGCCAAAAGACAAAGTAAAATCAATGTTCAGAAACTCAATGGAAATACATGTTTAGAAAATTACGATATTCCTAGGTGAATGCTCTACATGATCTAAAGAGAAAGAGCGGAGGAGGACCAAGAAGAGCCAAGGGTATATGTTATTTTCATACTGCTGTGACTCGACCAAAGACCTCTTCCAAGACAGCAAACCAGCCCATCTACCAGAACACCGGAGACTACCGGGCTCGTTTCCTGCCAGCTACCCCGTCGCTGCAGTTCATGCCAGCGGCCACAGGATGGCAATGTTGATCCACACTAACCAGCCACATTTCTCGTCCAGCAAAAGGCAGCGCTCGTCTCCAACGTAGCAGCCTAAACTGCGTCTCCTGGATCAACTTAAAAATCACAATTCCTACATTTTTAATTTCATTTGATTAAAAAAAAAAAGCCCCAACAACACACCAACCCTGGTCCCATTTTCTCTGTATTTACATAAGTGATAGAGCAGTATTTGGATTGTAAATCTTGCCACGTAACGATATGATTATCCTTGTTATGAAAGGTCTGGGTAATTTCAGTCGTGATTTTGTCAGAGTGGCAGTCTGTCCTTCTGGGAAAGCTGATCTTTTCCAGGAAGAGCTAAGGCCAGCCCAAGAAAAGACATTTCTTTCTTGTGGTATATGTCACGAGCTGACTGTAAATGTTCAGACACGACCTCCTGAAACATTTCTTGGTCCTCAGTTCCCGAACTGCAAACTGAACTGTCCACAAAAGCAGCGCTGCCCTGCAGTGCTAACATGTGGGTCTGATGGTTTTGCTGGGGAAAAGCTCGAAGGTCTTCAATTAAAAAGACTGGCATAAGTCTTCTTCCAAAATGAGGCTTGTTCCACATCCCTTTACAAATATTTTAATCCAGCATAGCCTGTACATAGAAAAACTGTGCATCAAGAAAAGCCCAAGGAATAACCATCTGGCAAGGATAGCCCAGTGCTGCGCTCCTGCTGAGTACTTTAGGCTCTGCAGGACACACAGGGATGGCTGCCTCTCGATGAGCCTTCTAGTCAGTCCCAATTCTTCAGTCTAACCCTTCAGGACAGAGTCCCTCAGTCTAGGAGCTAAAGGTGGTGGGGGAACCGCGAAGCCTAAATTTTCCCACTTGATCCAAGGAGAGTTTTCCAGACTGTCCCAGAAAACAGGGGGAAAAAACAAAAAACAAACCAAACAAAAATAACAAAACCAAAAACCTGGTACTTCAAAGTAATACATCTTCCTTAGGTTGTCAGAATCAAATCAAAGAACACCTCAGATCCCAACTCAAGTGCTAAGATGCATTGTGAGGAAAAAAATATCCATCGCTGTTGACCACAAGAACTAGGAAGCCTAGCTATTGCAAACTTCCCCCTTGGATGCCCGTGCAAAGCTTTATAGGCTTGAAAGAGATGAGTGAAGAAGGAGAGCAAGGCAAGAGGGAGAGAAAGGATCAGCAATTCTCGCCACCATCAGGAAAAATCACCTCTCAAAAGTCATTTCTTTGTCTCTAAGTCTTTAAAAGAAGAAAAGGAAACATTTTCTATTAAAAATTTTAGAGTTCACGTGCAAAAGTAGGTACCATTGTAGTCATGATGAAATAAGGAAGCAAGAAAGGCAAGGATTACAGAAAGTTACAAATTTCAGCCTCCTTTTTAGACCAACTGGTATAGCTGGAAATAATCTGCGAGGTCTGGGCTATGCAAGATTTTCTGTCTATATGTACTTTACTTCAATCCTAGCCCAATGCTGTAGTACAGAAGAAAGGTATTTTATTAAAATATTTATTACTTCCTGCTTTCTTGAAACCTAACACCTACGTATTGCCTTCAGAGCCACATGAAGATTTCCCATACATCAACAAACTAGTAACAGCAAAGATGGTCCCAGTGCCCGATGGCAGCTGGACTGGCACATCTCCTGCCCCTCAGCGCCTGGAGAGAAGTACCAGAACAAGGGATCTCATTTAAAAGCAGCAGGAGAGTGCCTGCAGGCTGGGAGAGTTGGTTTGCTTGTGGACTTCTAAATTGCAGTGTTTTGTGAAGTCTCATTTTTCTGCAAACTTTTTTCCCCCAAGCTTTGAGGTTGGCTAAACCACTGTTTAGCTGAGGGCTGTTCTAAAATACTCATTGTTAACTAGAAGCTAAACCCTAAGTCCCTTGCTGGGAGATCCTCCCCTAGCGTTTCTACGCACAGAGTTAAAAGTCGGATCTCCACAGTTCAGATTTTGATGAGACGATGACAGGAATCTTTGATGCCTGTCTCGTTGCTTTGATCCTGTGTCTTGTCCCATCTAAGGACACAGAGCTTAGTCAGCCGCGCTGGGACTCCAGCTGGGCTCTGTATTGGCCCTGGGAGATGCTGAGAGCATAACAAGCCACCTCGCTTCCCCCAGTGCGTCCCGTCGGGGAGACAGCGGCCGTCTGCAGCCAGTCAGGGCTGGGGTGTGGATGGTGGTGGGAAGCTCGGTTCACACTCTCCAGCCCCCATGAGGCTGCAGGCGCTTGACAGACGCTGTGCATTGTGAGGAAGCCCGGGCAACAGCCCCCGGGCAGCGGGACAGAGGCGCTGCCGCGGCTGCCCCTCGGTCCGCCCGCCCTCGGCGCGGCCCGACGGCTGGAGCCGCTGCAGATCAAAGGCTGCCCGGGACACCGAGCGAACCTAGCAGAGATGGCAGCTCCCAGCCACTTCGCTGTTCGTCTGGGAAACAATAGGAAAGCCTTTGCCAAGCTGGAGAGACGACTTTTTTTTTTCCTAATGCGAGGTAGCCGGGAAAAAGAGAAAGCGGGATAGGGGAGACGGAGAGGAGCAGAGCACCGACGGGTTTCCCTACGGCGCTTCTGCTACGACCCGACGCTTCTTCTCCAGCCCTCTCAGTCAGGCGAAGTACGAACCCCAGGGCGCGGGGTCTGGAGAGGGACGTGAGTCCCGGCGGGGGACAGAGGTTGCGCCCCGCCTGGGAGCTGTGGGATCAAGTGGGAGCGATGCGCCCGCAGCCCCGGGAACGGGTTCGTAGGTTCCCACAAGGGCCGAGGCGGTGCGTTGCCCTCTCCGGGCGTGCAGACTTAGGCCCCGAAGGAGCGCTAGGGAGCTCCAACATCGGCAAGAGACGCGCCGAAAATACCGTCGAGGGGCGCTGGAAACATGCCCCCGGCACTGGTGGGGGCCAGGGCATGGCTGCCGCCTCTGGTCCGCAGCCGCCTCCCCGACGGGGTGCTGACGAGCCCCGGGGGCTGGCGGCTGTGCCCTGGGACTGCTGCTGCCTTGCTGGATCTGTCGCTGCTGGCTCCAGAAAAAGCTGTCCAAGTCCTGTTCTCTGGAACGGTTCCTGAGCTATGGGATCCGCGTCCAAAAATGTTGAGCAATGCCGCGGACAGCCAAAAAGCCATTTCCTACTTGCTCCTAGGACTTTTCCAGGGGACTCCAGCCTGGCAGAGGCTGGCACGTTTGCAACTCCGCGCTTGACAAAATCCAAAAGGTGGCCGCGAAGACTTTGTCCTTCCCGGGGTAAGAAGCAGTGGGGTCCAACAGTCCGGCAGGGCATACGGCAGGGCTGGCGTTCCCGTTGAGAGAGGGGCTGCAGGCTGGAAAGGCTCCAGGTACCAGCCCTGTCTAAATTCAGCATCTTTCCTTTCACCGAGACACTTTGAAACAAAAAAAAGACGGGGCGCGCAGGGATGGAGATCGGATCGCCTTTCGAGAGCTGTGTGCGTGCCTCCGCTCCGGATCTCGGGGCATTTTAGGCTACCGGGCCAGGGGGAGCGAGGTGAGAAAGGGGATCTAAAGGAGGGAAGGTGGTGAAAAACAAAGGATGGGGGAAGGGACGGGAGAGCAGAGGGGTGAAGGAAGCGAGGGATGCGAGAAGAAGAGGGAGCCGCTTACTTGGTCGGTGCGCGTTGCCGCTTTCCCCCCTGGGGCGGGCACCGCCGCTGCCCGCGGAGCCCCGGCGGGTCGCTCCCGCCCCCGCGGCAGGAATGCGGCGCGGTGGCCCCCGCCGTCCCAATGTGTTTGTCATTAGCGCTGCCCGCGCTGCTCGCCGCCGCACCCCGACGGCCGGCGCAGAGCAGCGCCGCACCCCCACTCCCCTCCGCGGGATCGCCAGCGCCCGCCGCCTGAGCCCCGCGGGAAGAAGCTCTCCTCTCGGCTCAGAGCATCGGGGGGAAAGAAAAAAAATAAAAAAAAAAAGAAAAAAAAAAACCCAGAATAAACCTCCCAACAAATAAATAAAGAAAAACTAATAAAATAGACGAGGAAAAAGCCGCGGAAGAAAAGGTGTAAAAAACAAAAAGGTGGGGAAAATGCCCCGCACCTCTTACCTTTTCCTTTACAATCCGCAGCCCCAATCCTGCAGATTGTAAAACATCCAAAATATGTCCACGTCTTTTGTGACTTTCCCTGCTCAGCCGCGCTCTTTCCCTCCCGCTCGCCCTCCCTCCCGATCCGACTGTAATGGTCTCACAAACCGCGTCCCGTAATTGATTCAATGTTATAGACCATCCTTCCAAAACTAATCATTTGCTTTAAGTAAATAGCTGTCAGGAAATGAAGCCCCCCTCAAGCCCCTTCAGAATAAGAGTGTGCTGGCTCGCCCGGCGCCCCCAGCCCCGCGGCCGGAGGCGGGCGCGCCGGCGGGAGGCTCTTACGCAGGCAGGGGGGCCAGTCTCTGCCTCCAGATTTCAGCAGCCTTGCAGGGGAGGGGGAGGTTGGCCATATGGCAGGGGCGAGGGGGAGGAAAGGGGGAAGCGGGGAGTTTTGCACTGCAGGGGGAGAAAATTTTAAAAAAAAAGAAAAAAAAAAAGACCCAAAAAACTTTCATGAAAACTCAGAGTGCTCCCAATTTCATGAATGAGCCTTCCCTCCTCAGACCCTCCAGGACGGTGGGTCGGGCGCCGGGCTCGATGTCCACGCTTACAGTGTGAGTTTATGGATGGGGAGTTTGATTTGGAAACGAATTCGCGGCTTCCTCGTGTCCTTTGTATACCGCTGAGCTCGGGTTTGGGCTAGAAAGCTGGATGGACGGCCGTGAGCCAGCCAGGACCAGGAGGCGCAGAGGGACAGGGGGAGAGACGAATCACTAACATTTATGAATGAAAGACACAACGAAAGGTAACCTTCGCCAGGAGTCAGCCCCCCCAAAGCCCGCAGCTCCGACGGGACCCAGAACACTCTTCTCTTCGTCTCTGCCTTCGCTTTGCCCAGCGCAAACAGATCCCAGTAATAACCAAACCAGGAACACGGCAAGGGCCGGAGGTGCCGGCGGAGGCGCGGGCAGCGCACGTCCGAGCCCGTCCTGTTTGAACACGCTCTAGACGGAGCTTTGATCCCTGCCGGGGAACCAGCACTGCGTATCTCTGCTTTGTTGGCCGTCGCTATCACTGGCGATAAGGGGTGGCCGAGGGAGCTGCCGGGGAGCTGCCCTCGCCGCCCTTTTGCTGCAGGCTTCGTGCGGAGCGAGGCGAGCGGGGCCGGCTGGGCGCGGCGATGCGGCTGCCGCGGGAGAGGGGGCAGTGCAGCCCCAGGAACGGAGCGGAGCGCAGCGGGTCCTGCTCGCCGCCTGCCTTCTGGGGAGGGCACCGGCCCCACAGCTGCGTCCCGCGGCTTCTCCCGTTTCCTTCCCTCCCCAGTCCGGCACCACCACCCGCACCTCTTTCTCCCATTTAGTATTAAACAAAAGTTGGTTCTCGAAGTCAAGAACCAGGACCCAGTGGTTTTTCCTAAGCGAGGGAGAGTTAAGCCTCTGAAACGAAGATGCCCCGAAGAGAATAGAGGCAGAAACGAGAATCAACTCCCAAGGATGTGCGCTCAGTCTGAGATACCGCTGTCTGGGCTCTCAGAGTTCCCGGCGGCGCTCCCGGCCCTTTGCACGCCCTCCACTAGTGCATCCTCGGCTCGGGTGAGTGCACAACCCCGCTATTGCTTCCACATGTGCCTCCAGGAAATCATCGGAGTCAGATCTATGAGCAGCCCCTGGTCGGAATGCTAACAGGATACCGTAATGCTTGTGAATAAACAACAGGCTCCCAGTGAGTCGAAAAAGCACGAAGAAAAAAAAAACAAACAAAAAGCCAAACCAAACAAACAAACAACACAGGAGAATAAAACCCCACACCTCACCCTGGAACTCTCCATCTGAGAGGGTGAGCACACCCAGCATTCTGAACCCCTCAATTTGGGAGGGAAATGCTCTATCATCACTTGGATAAGAGCTGCGGGCTCTCGCAAATTTAAGCCCCTCGAAGATGAGCGTCAACTGCCTATGCGCCGGGGCGATCCTGCAGGGCTCGGACCACGATGTACCGGCATGAGCGTATCTGGTTTAACTTGCGGGGTGATTCCTGGTGAAGTACCATCAGGATGGGATGTAATGCTAGAGTTACTCTTGCGAAAAGAAAGGAGCAAAAGGAAAGGGGAGGACGCGCCTTCTGGTTGCAATTACCTGCCTCATTTGAATAATGCCTTTGTCATGATCATTATCGAGAGGTCGTTAACGGCTTCCACGTGGGATCTCACAAGACCCAGCGAAAAAATAAAAGTTGCAAACTGAGGGAATGGCAAGGCTGCCTGCTAGGCCAGTCTGGCGCTTCGGGCGGGGCCCCGACGGCTCTGTGGAGACAGGGACGGAGATGTCCCGTCGCCCAGGGACCCTTCTGGAGAACGGTGACAGTTCCCCCGACGTGGCTTTCCCTTCCCCACCACTAAGGGCCCGGCCGCGCCGTCCCCACGCCCGCCACCCGAAGAACACCGAGCCGGCGGGAGTTGGGCTCTGTCTGCTCTGGTCATTGGGCCGATCCCCCTCCGCAGTGCCGGCGGTGCCTATGGATTGGTCCCGCGCAGAGGAGGTGGTAGTTAAAATAAACCCTCCGGGACGGCTGCTGAGCTCTGCCTCCCGCCCCGTGTGGTGCAGGGGGGTCCCGTCCAAAGAGGCGAGGGGGACGTGGGACGTGGGGTTAGCGAGAGGACAGGCTGGGGGTGGGGGGATTTTTTACCTCTCCTCTTCCCCTGTCCTCCCGCCTTCCCCTCCCCCGAAGGGCTGGAGCATAAAGCATCCCGTTAGCCTGTGTTTATGTGGTAACAGATGGAAGCTGCACGTCTCAAACAAAGTGCGGCGCCCGGGCTAGAGCCGCTCTCCCTTGTTTATGCTCCCAACCTGCCCCCCGGGGTGGGTGGGGATGTGTGTCCCCCTCCTCGGACTCGCGGCGCCGTCAGAGTCCGGGTAGCGGGAGCACCGACGGCTCGGGTTATTGCGGAACGGCCCTCTCCACTCTCAGACGCTTCCAGGGGGGCTGGGAGCCTTCGAGGCCACTTCCCCCTCTCCCCCGCTCAGCATCCCCCTCCCTGGGGAAATCACAATTTGTTTCAAGTAATAAATCCTTTCCTGCAGCTCTCTCCCAAGGGTGAGCCGGGGAGCGGTTAACTGGATAAGTCTATTGAACAACCTTGTGCGGCCGCCGGCGGGACTGGGCCGGCGAGCGGGGTGCCCGGCCCGAGCTCCGCGGGAACCCCCGCTGAGGGGCCGCAGCCTTTGACTGGATGGGAAGGCATGTCTGGGTTTAATTATCGTTACCCACGTTCAGCGACGCACAGAGCAGTAGTCACCCTTTTTACCTTTTAGAGCAGGAACCCCTGCGTGAAGAGCAGCTACAGCCTGGAGCAGAGACCCCTCAAACCTCTGAGAGAGGGAGCACGCAGAGCGGCCTCACATCTGTGCTCACGTCTATCGCCTAGGGAGGAGAGCACAGCGGTGAGGGCTGCCTCACCTAGGAAGGGGAGCTAAGCAGGGGACCGCCAAGGGCCCGAGCTCCTCCGGGAAATGTGTTCTGCCAGCGGGAAGGTCCTGTGTACATTTACAGTCCTAACAGATTTTTAGATTTTTATTTCTTTCCGTCTTTCCACAAGTACAGATTCTCTCATTTTGTTTGTTCAACAGAATTTGGCTCTGAATAGCAGGGATCCCGTGTCACCGGGAGGACAGGCAGCCAGACAAAAGAAATTAACTTTGCCCAGCCTGCCCTCCCTAGCCTTTATTTTTATTCCCCACATGGTTGGTTGAGGTAGTTCCCCGTACCCGTCGTTTTCCTTCCCCATGCCCATCGTTTTCCCAGCGAGGCCGCTGCTGCCACGACGTCGAACTATTTTGCTTTCATTGTTGCGTTTGGCTCTTGACATTAAAAGACGCCAAAACAGCCGTGGAAGCCTTATTCTTTGGAAAACAGACTTTGTTTTTCCTTTTGCTCCCGCCCTGACTTTTTTGACTGCGACAGCATAAACAGCCCGCTCTGGTCCAGAAGCAGACTGAACCCAGTTTAGGGGCGAGGCAAAGCAAGGGGAAAAGGGGTTGTTACCCGCCTAGCCCTTCGCCACCGCCTGGCTCCGCGCTCCGCTCCGGCCCCCGGGCAGAGAGCCCCGGCCCCTCTCCCGCACCGACGGGCGGGGAGGCAGCACCGCCGGAGTGCGGGCGCCTCCGGGGTGCCTTCACCGCCGGCCGAGGGCGCCCGGGCAGTGCCACCGCCGCCCGCGACACTAGAGGGCACCGGAGCCCGCAGGAGCAGCCGGGCGAGCCCGGCAGGGCACCGCGCCTCGCCAGCCGCTGCTGCCTCTGCGCTTCGTCAGCGACCGACCGGCTCTGGAGAATATGGCGAAGAGGGGCCGTCCTCCTCCTCCCGGGAATCTAATGGCTCCAGCCCTGTAGGTCCGGCCCCGCAGGTCCAGCCCGGGCCGGGCTCAGCCGCTCGGAGGATGTGGCATGTTGCAAGTAAAGCAGAGAGGTAGATTCCTCCCGTGCCACAAATGAAAAGTTTTCCCTCTGAAATCAAAGGATCCTTTGCTGATTCAGTCCAGGTTTGACTTCGGTTCATAATTCCCGAGACCACTGTCCCTGCCTTTGTTCTTTCGAGCTGCAGCAATTAATGGATTACAGCAGGACAAAACCACAGCCAGACCAAGCTGCTTTCTTTCTGCAGCTATTTACTATTAGTACCAGCTATGCTCCCCTCGGGCTACTGTGCTTAGGAACCCAGCCCTGAGTTCTGCACGGGGGAGCTGGATGGTGTGGAGGCCACCCTGGATGTCGTGGTCATGGTCACCCCTGACACGGCGGGCACGGGCCAACATTTGTGCCAATGTCAGTCCCCACATATGCCTGGGTTGATCACATCCGTCGTACATTCCTATCATGGGCACAGAAGAGCCCAGATGGGCTGAGCATCATCAAGTGTCAGACTCAGTAGAGAAACAACGTTTCTGTTTACTGAGTACCCCGAATTGCCCATGCTCCAGGCAAGGGATGTCGTTTTTCTCCTTCACCCCACAGCAGGTTTTCTCCTGGTGGTTAATGATTAACACACACCTTTGGGGTTATTTGCTGTGGAAATAGTGGAGCTACAGTCAAGGTTTATGAATTGTAATTCGGTTTCTAAAAGGATGCTTCTCACTGGATCTTTCATGCTCCAAAATACCCCTGCAAACAAAAACACTGTTCCTCTATTTCCGTGGCATGGAATGTTTCTGAATTTGGATCTTCCCCATCCTAAGGATTAAGGAGATGGAAAGCCATTCATGCTTCCTAAGAGCTTGCAGAATGGGGTTTTATGTGGAGCCACCGTTAGGACTTGCAAGAATCAGTATCCATGTTGTCACAGTCAGCAAAAAGCTCCAGACCTGGAAATGAATGTAGCCATTCCTCTTAGTCATTAAATTTGTTCACTCATTTTACTCATATTTACCAAGATTATGCTGGAGGGGGACGTGCAGGAGGTATGTCAGCAGGAGGTATGAATCACATTGTCATTCTTCTTTCAGCACTGTGTATCTCCTGTACTCAGGGTTCTATGGCCCTAATCAGCAATGGAAGAAATCAAGCAGGCACCAATCACACCTCGAGCCATTCCAAGAAGTGGCCAAAGCCCATGTGCTCATTTTTCTTTCTTTAGTTCGAAGACAGGAGAGACTGAAACACTGAAATGTCAAGGGAAACTGTTCCTCTCTATTTTTGTTACTTCTCCGAAAGACTATTTGGCCTTTTTCTCTGAGATCACCTTGTTTTAGTCTGTACCTCACCTAATTCTGCAGAGAGCACTTTCCACCTCAGTTACATGATCATTTGCCTGTTTGTTGTTGACAGTCCTTTAGAGAACTCAGTTATATGCAGTCCTCTTGTGCAAGGTGATTGAGAGGAGAGAAATGAGACAGTGAGATGAGAGGAAAATGCAGATAAAGGTTCCTGTAGCCATGCATGTGTAGCTACACTTCAGACTTAGACAGGAAAGCTCTGGTGTGGCTCAAGAACAGAGAATAGAACAGCATGTAGTTACATTATGATCCTTAGACTGCTGGCTTTTTTAGTCAGATATTTTGCTTTTTAATCTAAATTATCTTTTGAGAAAGAGTCTAATGTGGAAACTGGGCCAGATTCTGCTTTGTGTAAACCTGGTGTAACTCTAACTTCAAGGGAAATATTCCAGATTGAATCTGGTATAATTAAGATTAAAAATTGGCTCTGGAAGTCTTTTCTTTGGCAATAAAGTTAGAGAAGTTCTGCAACGAAAAATAATTAAAACCAGGACTTTATTTCAGTGTTCTTTTAAATAACATGTGCTATAGGAGCTTTGAAGGCATTTGTTCTCTATGACAGCAGTATTTTAAAACTTTCACTTACATTCCACTAACCAAGTTAACCCTTGGCAACCAACTGTGCTTAAAACATTATATACAGAAACTTCTAATTTTGCAGGACATTGTCCAAACAAAAAACAAATTCCATTAAAATGATATGATTGTCGCTGTGGCAGTAGCAAGCTTCTGCTTGCTGGTGAAGTTATGAATTCACTGCTCTAGCCACAACACAAGCATTGAAATAATTCTAAATTTATACCTTAATCAACATGGTTTTTTTCATGGTGAAAACCTTATTATCCGACTGCTAAACTCAACACTGAGAGGGAGCAATTGTCTAAAGGCAGTTCCTTAGTATCCCTGAAAAGCACACTCTGAAAGGAGTTCCTAGAGGAGCACTGAAATACTATAAATTACTACACAATGTTCTATAAGAAAATGAGACATCGTTTAGCAGTTTCTGTGTCCCGTATCACTGTATTTCTTAGGCCCATGCCTGTCATAGAAAATGCGCCACCATAATTTGATTGCAATTGGTGAGAAGATGCTGGCCAATTTTTGCCAGGTCTAGCTTTCAGCCCAAATGAAATCACAAAGACATTTATCATTCTCTTGAGTGACCCCAGATTTTCATCATGGATTAATCAGATCTGTCTTTAGGGTACACAGGAAAAGAAGGGGTGAAGGGGAAAGAGTCATTTATCTTTGATTCCTTGTGGTGTATGAAGAATATCTATTTGGAAAACGTATTTTGCTCTTTTTAAGTGGGGTTGGCATGTAGGAGGAGTCAAATCTATCTTGTTATTTCAAAAGCCCATGAATATCAAGCCTTGTCAGCCTTGGTTTTTTGGTAGAGGACTCCTTGCTGAATTAGTGAACAAAGACACCATGATGAAGCTGACTCTTTCCCAGAGCAATCTTTTAATCTCTTTGTTGAGCAGGTTTGTAGAATTAGGAAGCAGCAAGACACACATCATGCCCCAACCTTCTGTTGCAATGAGCTTATCCACCATCCTTTCTCCAGCTTGCATGAGTGCCTTGGAAAGTTGCAGGAAGCAAACATGGGAGGAAAACCCAGACTGCAGCTCTGAAAGAACATGTACTGCAAGAGCCAGGAAGATGGAACCCATTCTGATTTTACACATTTGAGATTTCTTTCAGGGAAGGGGAATTGTGGGGTAATCCCTCACCAACCTGGCCCCTGTTCCCATCCATGTTTTGCTTCCTTTGTCCCTCGTTAACATGCTAAGTGCTGAAGGAATAGCAGTAAGGATACCAAAAAATGCCCAATTAAGAACAGTTCTCTTTGTCCATCAGTCATGGACATTGCAAAGAAGGAATAGGCACAGGTCACTTCATCTCTGTTTTTTATTTCATAGTCAAAGGAAATACAAGCATGCTCTCCTTATTGTCAAGAGAGTACAGAATTCCCTTTCCCTCTCTTTGTGATTGGAGAAAACATTTGTAAAGACAACATAAATCCAGATAAATTCTTGCAATTCCTGTCCATCATTTCCATCATCACACTTTTTTTTTTCCTTAGTTATTTTTCTCCCAATGTGTTAGATACTACTATAGGAAAAAGGTATTGAAATCCATGCCTCTATGAAACTTTGCTGGGCATTTCTTGCTAAGCAAGCTGCAAGCAGAGTCTCTGGTAGACTGAATGAATCTATGAAGCCTGCTCCAATGATCCTTTTCCAAAACATTGTAGGATTTAGTCAACCTGACAAGATGAAGAGTTGAGGAAATACTTTACTCCAGAAACATTAGCAGCTGTACAGCTGGAAGCTGATCAAAACAGTGCTCAGAAGTATAACCGTAGCCTCTGCCATGAACAGGGATGTTGAAGGCATGCAGATCTGTTTAGGGGAGGTTAAAATATATAGGTAGTTAAACAGTTTGAGTGGACAGAAGGCATTGTAAATATCTGAGGAGTCTAGTGCTTTTTTTTGTGGGAGACAAATGGTCCCCCAGCCCACTTAGCACCTGCCAGTGTCTCTCTGCTGCCCTTTGCCCTGTGAGGCTGCTTGTTCTGACGGCTTCTGCAGCTCTCCTAGCTTCAAATTCCTTCTCCGTATGTTGGCCTTTTTCATTGCTGCTTATCCTAATATTGACTTAGGAAAGGAGGAAAGTTAAAAATAGCTGGCTCCCCTACTGTCTACAGAGCTTCTGCCTAGCTTTGGTTTAGGCCTGTGAATCACAAACATTGGTTTAAACCATCATTAGCATCTGAATGAAGATAAAGGGACAAGAGGAGCTAGGGTAGGCAGCCACCTTGTGTAAGTATCACTCCTCAATTATTTTGAAGAGCAGGAGAGAAGCAGGATCACAGTGGAGGATGTTTGCATCCCATTTCAGCAGTGAGGATTATTTGGAATTAAGGATGTTACAAACTGTCTTTCAAAAAACCATGTTGGATGCCTCAAAGCATCCACTGGATCCTGAGTAAAGCCTGCTGTCATTCTTGGTTAGCTTTGTTTCCTCCCTTCTCTGTGCCATCATTGTTTCTAAACTGCTCTGCCTGCCCAAACCCAGGAGAAGCAAGGGCGAAGCCCCAGGTCATGGGGGTATGCAGTGTGAAGGAGAATGTGTGTGACAGGGGGAGCTGGTCATACTGCAGTGGGTGGCACAGTTTTATGAAGGTCAGTAAACCTCGGCTCCGTCAGACCACCAGAGAGAGTGGGTTTCCCAGCTGGAATCGCTCAAACATGTGGCCCTGCACTGAAAAACACCCTCGCTCCAGTCTCCAGGAATGCATCTCTGCCACGGTTAGTAAAAGTGTCCCAGAATATCTCAGCGTCACAGCGTTACACAAGAAGAGAGCCAGACTCTGAGAAAGACACATTCAAATTGGGATCGAAACCAACTGCTGGCTTCCCACCCAGAAGCAAAAATAAAATGAGCATAGTCTGTAAGCACAGGCACCATGGGCTCCCTCCACCCAGCTCCATGGCTTCGCCAGCTCTGCAACTCCTGCAGCATCTCCAGAAACCACAACAGAAAGGAGACACCACAAAAGTCAAACCCAAAGTAGTCTGTGGTGAGGTGTCCTTCAGGGAGAAAAGTTTTCAGATCTCTGCAGAGGTTAAAAAGTGCCAGGAGTGATGGTTTTTAACCTGTTCGGGTGAAAAAATAACCCTTTCATTATGGGAGCAGGTAATAAATCCAAAATACTGCAGCACTGTGGCTTTGGTAAGGAGTCAGTGCTGAGAAATATGATGTCATCCTGATGTCATCTTGAATGTGTCACATCAGTATGGCAACATAATGACTAACTCCTGTGGACTTGTGTCTCTACTGTTTGCTGTGGAGGCCCAAGGGTTTGTTCCACCACATCTGAGCCCATAGATGTGGCCAGAGGGACAGAAGGCTAACACACTGGAGGACAGGCTTTCTTTTTGAAAAGACCTGGATGCAGTCTGTGGTCTCCTGAGGTCAGGGATTACGCCGAGACCTGGAATCAGAACAGGACCACAGTGCAAGAGATGCCACATGCAGAGGGTACAGGCAGAGTACTTCCTAGTCTTTAAGCTGGTGGTGACAGGTCTCCAGGCATATTGAAATGCATTGGTGCCAGTCCTCAAATCCTCCATTTGGATGGAGAGTGTTTTTGCTGATGATTAGATGATTAGGTCCACATTAGGGGCACGAGTTTGTCTGTGGCAGGGAAAACCCAGGGTAGACGGAGCAGCTAAGCCTGTGGAGAAAGCATAGGCAGAGGCTTGTGCCCTCATGCTGGCATTTATGTTAATTATGCACTTAGCATTCACTAAAGCAGCTACAAGGCTACAAAGGTGAAAGTTCAGACCACCTACTATTTCTGTTCATACTAGCTTGGAATTCTTTGGGTGCTCGTATACCAACATATGAAATACCCTTTGGAGTTCTGGTGCAGAAGACTGGGTTTGACCAAGTAGAGTGAAATGGATCAGCTCGTGTTTAGTGCCAGCTGTACAAGGAGAAAGACCAGTCAGTTCACAATGATTACGGTAACTTCACTAATGTAAATGAGGGATAATGGTTCAAATCCACAAAGTTACAGTGTGCAAAGAATGGGACCAAGAGGATGAGTCTTTTTTTCTTTCAACTCATAGTGATCATCCATGATGTTTTTCATTTTTGGAAAACTGAAATGGTAAATCAGAAAATCTGTAAGGACAACATTATATGTAACAAGCTGTACCTACAGGGATCTGTTAGATGTCTCTCAGAAAAATCTGAATACTGAAGGTGGGGTTCTAAGAAAAGTTTTTAGTGTTTTTGTTAGGAATATCGCCAAAAGGACTTTGTTTTGGAAACAATCAAAACCAGAGCCAACTTTCCACTTCCAGCAGCTCCCATTCAGAAGGAATGTGCAGAAGACCTTGATATGATATGAATTAAAAGGATTCTGCCTTTGCCAGCCCTAAATTCCAGGAAGTGAGACACAGCATCCTCATCTGCTCTTGCAGGCAACATTTGTTTTTACTCTAGCCTAAATACCAGACTGTTTCCTAAATCTCAAGAAGCTGACCGTTCACTTAGATTCCTCAGCCTCTCACAAGAGAGGAGCAGGCTCTACACAGGCATTTCAAGCGCTCTTGCATGCCATCCAAAATTGTCTCCTGCCCCTGGAGATTTAGAGGCGCCTCTGGAAGAAACACAACGGGATTCCAGTGTGCAGAGCTGGTGGGACAGAACTGCCCCAAGGCCTCATGGTGGCAGTGCACAGAGTGATGGGGCCAGGAGATCCCGTCCTATCTGAAGCCAGACTAACACGACAGCTCATGACCCTGCAGGGGAGAAGATTTCATAAAGTAGATTCAGAGCTTTATGAAATCCTTCCATAGCCCTGTAAGGGCTGCTTTCAGATTTTGCTTCTTTCCTTCCTCTTTATAGTGTCTTTCGTTATTCTACTTTCTGTTCACAGGCAGCAGGCATCCTACTTGCTTTGCACACATACTCCCAAAAACATGTAAGAATTCTCTGGCTCTGGATTCTGAACTGGCAGATATTACCAAGCCAGTCCTTCACTCCCTGCAGATCAGCTGTGCTGATGCTCTCTCAGTTTGAAGTGCATCGCGCTAGCAACATCTGACACTCTTCAAAGAGGTTGTGCACTGCATCTGGTAAAGTCACTGGATTTGCTGCTATCATGTAGAGGAAGGATGCAGATAAAAAGGCTTCTGCAGCCACCAGAGAGCTATTAAAATTTAGAGGTCCTGATCCTGAGGACAACAGGGTCAATAAAAGTCTTAAATTTGTTGGGATGCCTATGCCTGCTATAGACTGGTAAACTACGACCCTCCTGCTTTCCCCTCCTCTCATCAAGTGATGCCCACTCTGGTGAAAGGTAATTTTTAAAAAATCATAAAAAATATGCTGTAGCATACTAAATATTTTACTAAATATTTTCTGGAGTTGCTGAGGGATTTAACTAGTGAGTAACATTACTCAGAGGTAGTATAGTAGCTTTTCATCTTGAAATATAATTAATTAGATACAACAGAATATTTTTGGAAGCATTGCTCTTTCCTAAACACACAAAAAAATATTCTTGTGATAACTACATAAGAATTAATCAGGGAGTCCAGAAGCATTTGACCAAAACCCATACCTCTGCATATCATATATAAAAAGTCTTTCTGCTTGGCCATAGTACCTGAAGCCTGAGTTAAGATCCAAGTTCCTAAAACTCACTATAAGGTGGTTAAAAAACTTCAACGAGCTATACCAATATGTACTTCTTCTCATGTCAGGGCTTCTTTTTCAGCATCACTGTGGAAGAAACTCAAAACATCGAATGTAGCTCGTCAGGACAGAATAGATATTCTATCATCAAGTAAGATATCTTCCATTCCAAATCTCTCTGCTGCAAACAGCTCAAAATCACTGCTTCAAATGGGCTTCTGGCAGTTGTTAACATAAATAAAAAAGTTTCAGTAAGCCGAAACCAGTCACTGCTTTTTGCTGGAAATTTTTAACAGACTCTTGTGGAAGTTTTTTTTCTTTTTCTCCAAGAAATCTCTTCCTTTTAGACAAAATTAAGACGATCCAAACTGTAGCCTAGAACAAAAAACTATTTAAAACACTACCAGGTTCCCATCTTCCACATTGCTTTGAGTTTAATTTTTTCCTTTTTTTTTTCCTCGAAGAATATAGGAAAAAAAGATAGAGAGAGAGAAGAATGGGAAACATCCCTGCAGCATGGTGACTCTCCCCAGTTTGAGAGCTGACACTGAACATTGGGGTTATCTCAACTCCATACTCCAGTTGAGCTTGTTTACTCCTTTGTGCAATGATGAAGTTGTGCTGGCTCACTTTCAAGCTATTGCAACAGTCACATCCTGAGACTCTTCCTCCATCTGTCTGTCTTCAGACTGTAGCACATTCCCATTTATTGGACCAGGGACAGAGAAAAATTGGGTCAAGAGAAAGAAAGGTCGGTGCTTGCTCCTTTGTGGCCAAACCAACACCCAGGCTTTACGCTGTGCCTGTGGCACAGGCAGAGCAGATGCTTGCTGCAGTTCTGGACTGAGTGAGCAGATATATACCTGAGACGGAAGGGGATTGTGATGGATTTGGTCAACCTGGGGATGCAAGGCTTCTCTAAACAATTTTGAGAATAGAGAGTGGTGAAAAACAGGAACAGGATCAAAGAAATGCACACAGTTCCTTTCCAGCCTCTTCTGCCTCCAGTGTCATCTGATTGAAGTTGATGTGGCTTGCTATGGCTTGAACAGGCAGAGTGATTGCAATCCTGAGTGTTCCTATGGTACACAAAAAGACAGGAAATTTTGAAAAAAGACATAGTTTTATGAAAATATTGTTTGGTATGCTTATTTTATGAAAATAAGTGTTTGGTATGCTGCCTCAGAAAAATGAGATACGCAGCACTTTCAGCAATGCAGATAATAGTCATACAAGAAAAAATTAGGAGAATATGACTCCATAGAACATTTAGGCTAATTTTTACTTTATTCGACAACTTCTTTGAACAGAAAATAGCATTTTAGAAAGATTTTTAATTTCCTAACTCATATTAAAAGGATTTTGAGGTGCAAAGGTCACTCATTTTTTCTAAGGGGTGTGGTGACATAGATCAAAAAGTTTTATCATGGCATTAAATTTGCTTCGTTACAAACTTTGATCACTATTGGGTTGTTATGATTCTTATTGGAGAAACCCTTTGAAAAAATCAAGTTCCACTAGCACAGTTTTGAAATGCTATCTCAAACATCTCTTTTGAAATTCCTTTGAAATATTTTTGTCACATTATTTGTTCTTACTAGTTTGTTTTCCTAATCTTTGAGTTTCATATTTTCACAAGGAACCTTTTATCAAAAAAAAAAAAAAATTAATAGCTCCCTCATAAGAGAAAAAGATCTGCCAAATTTGCTGACTATGTTGTATATTACTTGCCACTTTGATAGTTACCTAATATACAGACATGGGCATAATTTCAAGTTGGTAGTGTTACCTTACATTTTGATTTCAAGAATGCTGTTTTATTTACATGACCTAACAGATTCCCATAAACCAGCAAAGTTGTGCAATTCTTCTCCTGTGTTTTCATCTCTTAGCACGGATCTGTAATTTTCAGAAGAGAAGGATATTGCACCATTTCTGAATCAATGTAGATAACTTCATAAGTCACCTCTTCCAGAGAAAGATTACGATAATCTATTATTTGATATTCTAACTAATACGGAAACTGCCAAAACCAGCTTCATTGCTGTCTAGAGTAAAGAACTGAAAAAATAAAACCTAGGGAGCCATATGAATAAATCATATACAGAAGCAATTTATTATTGTATCTTCTATGTACTTATATATGCAAGCATACTTTTATCCGGCAGCTTTCTTAATTTGTCTACATTTTCCTTTCACACTTGGGTTTGTTTCCAGCAGCCAGTCATTGTTTGGGAGTTTTTTTGCAGAATGTAATCAGTCAAGATTAGGACACTGCCGTAAAAGATGCTTTTTATACACATGAATATCTATAAATGGATATGTATAAATAGAGATAAGCCTGTCCCAGAGTCTGCAGTCACATGACTGACACACAGGCCAAGTGTGACAGTCATGGTCCGTAGCTCCTGTCCCAGACTGGTGCCAGTGGCACTCTGCAGAGCTCCGGTGCCACGCAGCGCTGAAGCTGCCTTGGCGTGGCTCCAGGTGAGATGGAGATGCTGTGGAGCAGTGAGTGCTGCTGCACTGGGAGCATCAAGGGCTCTGTGCAGGATGTGATGCTGGTTCTGCACCCGCCAGACACACTGGAGTTCACCAGGGGACATTTCAGTTAAACACAAAGCTTCTCCCATTTGTTAAAGTTAAAAGGAAATCAGAAAAGCAAAGTCCAGGGTTTCTGGTCAAGACTGTAAGAATAGCTGTACTGAGCCAGACCACAGGCCCATGGGCAATAGTGAGTAACACAGAAAGAGAGGCAAATGCAGAAGGAGACATTTAATATTTTATGTTTAAGAATTCCCAATGTCCATTATTTTTTCCAGTTGCACTTTTTAGCCCAGCAGATTCTTAGCCGCTGCACATCCAGCATCAGAGTTCCTTGGAAAGAAGTGTTAGTAGAGGCTCAGGAGAGATGAGTACCACAAAACAATACAGAAATTGGCAGGGTTGGAAAGACTCAAAGTCAAAATGTGGAATCAGATTTTTGAGATCCGATCCTAATAAAGAAAACATAAATTACAGCCTGCAAATATTAGGGAGAAAATTAATAGGAAGGGTCATAATAAATTTCATAAAGAGAAACACAAAAGTGTTTAAAAGAAATAGTAAGGTGATCTTTATCCTGTATTGGAAGGAAGATCTTAGGGAAAGAATGTGGGGTTTTCTGGGTCACTAAGGATAAAAGGCAAAACTTAAAACAGACACAATTGCTAAGAAGCTAGGTGATTTCCTTTCATTTATATTTATCATCAGAAATATGGAAAGGTGTCTGCACTGAAATTGGTCACTTCCTATAAGAACCATTGAGCCATCTTGTAGATGAAAAAGTCAGAAACAGAATTTACGGTGCAATGGGTGTCCAGCTCCAGGTGTTGTATATATGTAAAGGCTGTGATGAAGCTCAGGGCTGGATTTGCTGAGCAGCCAGTAAGAACATACTGTATCTGTGGCAGCTCTTCCAGGAGACCAAAGGACTGCAAAGGCCACAGCTGCTCTCCAAAAGCCATTCTAGAGCATCACAGCAAGGATGTGCCAATATAGTCTATGGGCATCAAGCTGAGAGAAATCACTGGTAGGCAAAAGGACCAGGACAGCAGGCAAAAAAAGACGTTAAGGACTGAAGCAAGAGAAGTAAGATGAAATCTGGCATGAGAAAGTGCAAGATGATCTAACAATGGGATATTAACAGTTTTTGCTGTGGATATAAGAAAGACTTATAGATTAATGGGATAATGCCTACACACATAATAATCAAAATAAAATAAATTTTTTAAAAAAGCAAACAGATAACGGGATATATCAGGATAGAAATAAACATTAGAGAGATGGAAGAACAAATGCCATTCTACAAGGCACTGGGTTTACGTAGTTCAGCTGTATTCAAGAATACCCGTGAGAAAGAAATCCTAGGTACAGGAAAAGAGCTGCCTCAGAAGTGGGAGGACACCCGGAGAGCTTGGCTACATCTGTCTGTCAAACTGAAAATTGAAGAAGTATAAATGTCTTGAAAATTCATCAACAGAGTAAATACCAGAAGAGAGAAAACTGTTTGAAAAAAAAAAAAGCAAAAGAATAAATGTGCTAAAAGATATTTTGGAAATAAAACATCAGTAATGAAGTAAATATTGATGACGCACATGTTTAGGATGATAAATGAAGTGCTTCCATTTTTTCCTCTAAAATGGTGGGCTGGTCACCAGGAGCACTGCAGCAGTCTGGGAGGTGAAAGATCTCTCAGGGCCCTAGTCTCAGACTCTGTATAATCCTGAAAAGCATTTGTTTTGCCAGAAGGAAGGGACAGCAAAGATAAGTGGGCATCAAAACTGTTGTATCCCATTCCCAGCTTGGAGAACCAAGCTATGAAGCAATGTCTCCTGTTATGAGGAGGAGACATCTCCTTCACCAATAACCTCTGCTATACATACACCAATTCATCCCTTGCTGATAGCTGCAGTAACTGCAGTCTGATTTTCCAGAGCTTTAAGGTACATGGAAGAGGCAGAGATTTGCTCATGCTGAGAGTTAGTGCTGAATTATAACACTTCACAAATCACTGCAGTGCAGAGAGGTATATATCTTTTTATTATGATTTTTAAAGGTCCTAAATAAA
Source organism: Callaeas wilsoni (assembly GCA_013398955.1). Lineage (NCBI taxonomy): Eukaryota > Metazoa > Chordata > Aves > Passeriformes > Callaeidae > Callaeas > Callaeas wilsoni. The sequence continues at coordinate 6,510 of VWPU01016476.1, read as the reverse complement.
AGGAAACTATTAATTGCACTGATAGTTCATTAATTGGCTCTTTAGAAGTTCAGTATTTGCTCAGGATTTCCTAGATTACTGGGCAGATCATCAGAAAGATTGCACCTTTCTGAAGCTTGCAGTAATTAGCTGCTAGCTAGGGTTAGTTCTCAGTATTGAATTAAAATGCTGGGTCAGGAGGCAAGGAAAAGACCAGGAATGGAACCAAAGCTGCAACCTGCTAAAGTCACTGATACCTGGCACTCCGCTGTGAGAGCAGCTCAGCACACTGTTAGTGCATCATCTTGTGAAGGCTCCTTCTCGGCCCACAGCCCTGCAAGAGCTGGCTGGAGGTGACAGCATTTCACTAAACGCCTTGGCCGTGTGCTGAATCGCCTTGTTACACCGCCACAAGTACAGGAACGCTATTAAATCAGGCAAAGCTGGAAGTCGTATTTGCAGCATGGTCTGGACCTCATATGATTTATATCTGTAAAACAATTAGCCCTTGCACTCTTCTTTCAACACTCAATTCTATCTTCTTTTTGAAACTATAAAGGGAATGAAGTTTGCAGGTATTTCTTAAGTAACCCGGAACACTGCTGCTATCAGTGTGGTCTCAGGGATTTCTCTCTCCTTTTCAGAACTCAACATCTAAGTTTCTTCAAATAATTGTCTATATGGGCTGGTGCTGCACCAATCTCTTCTCATTTGCATACACTTGTTGCCTATTTGTTGCTGACAGACACAAAACAAAGATTTTCCCAAGGTGGAGAGAAATATTTCGTTCTGCTTGCTCAGGCTCACATGGCAAATGCCACCCTTGCTTTGTGAGTTTCCTTGTCATTTCTCTATCTCTCCTTCTTCTTTTCTGCTTCCAGAAACAAAAATATTTTGTCTTGTAATAAACTTTCTGCATTCCACTTGCTATCTTTGTGAATGGTGTAGGCCAATGCCTTCTTTTCATTACTCTAGCAATCAGCTGGATTTCTTTTTTCTCAGAGCTTTGGGAATACTTACCTGAACAGGGATGCTGGTCCACCTCTGTGGGTGTGACTCACCCTTCACCTCTGGGGACATCACCTGCAACTCAGGGAGCAGAGATCTGTAATTTGAAGCTGAAGGTCAATACTTCTGTTTCTATGCTCACAGCTCATCGAGTTTTAGAGATAATTTGTGTCAACTGCATCCTAAGTCTGTGCCACAACTCCTTTAACATACCCACAAAATCTATTAGAAAAATACACTGTTCGACTGCATTGAATGAAAATACTGCATGTTTCCTGCAAAAAGTGAGAAATTCCAGCATTAACCAGTGGAAAATGAAGTCTCTCTATCAGCACACATGGAGGCAGAAGGGGATTAGAGTCCTTTCAATAATTAAAAATGTATAAAGTTGAGGCTTGACTCAAAGCCTGAATCACAACCCATTGAACTTGCTGGACTAAGTCCAGAGGCTGCAGTAGGCTTTGGATCAGTTCCAGACTTCAAAAAATAAGTAGGTGAAATTTAATAACCTGAGATATAAGTGAGCCCACATTAGACAAACTAATAATTTCATTTTGGGCTTCAACTCCATGCATCTTGTCAAGTCTGAGGCCTTTTTAGCTTCTTTAAAACAGCTGTAGCATGAATGGTCTGAAGAAAACACAAAGTAGATGTCTACACTACACAGCAGGGCGTTCTACAGAGATCCCAGAGCCAGTGCTGGCTGCACATTGTCCTCTCAGCTGCATGGCGCCATGCCCAGGCTAATAAGACCTGCTGAGCAACACAGTTTGTTAACGTCATAGCAGCTTGGCTTTGGAGCTTCCCAGCTCCTCTGCTCCTTGCACCCATCCCCACATGGAAACTCCACCAGTTTCTGCCCTATCCACACAGCTGCTCATAAGATTGCTCCCTGATATGTTTCTCCTAAAATGGCTCAGGTTAGCCAAAATCACCTCGTTAAACCACTTAAGTCCATCTCTGTTGACTATAAAAAAAAGAATGGGTTTATGGGAGGTGCTCCATGGGCAGATGCAAGTGGTGTGTAGCTGCTGGGAGTGTAAGGATAAACAGCTGTGTCAGAACATCTGTCATCTAGCTGCCATCAAGGAGTTTACCCCAGAAATGTTGCCTTGGTCTGTCATCTAAAAGTGTCTGTGTCTTTTTCTCTCTTAAAAACCAGTGCACCAAGTCCTAAACATCTTATCCCAGGCAATGCTTGCGGCCTTCTACACTTGTATAACTGTTTCGTTCTTAAGCAAATCTGTAACTCAGCTTGCTGTCAGGAATTTGGGATTCAACTTCATATTGATAAAAAGGCATCAAATGCAAGTAGAGCAACTACAAATAAAACTGGAAACATCCTTTACTGACTTCTTTTGTCACATTTCAGTTCTCATAGGAGAGAAACTAAGTGTAAAAGGAGAATGGTATCGCTCCATTTGCTGTGGGTTTCTAAGCAGAAAAAATTCCCTGCCATCCTAAACACACAAACACCAATATGGTAGAATAATATTTTCCCCAACTTTGGTTTTGTCAGTTCTTATTCCTTCTTGAGACTGTTGATTATGTTTCTATGTGAGGAGAAAGTCTATGATTGCAGCTTTCTCACTAGTGTTGCACTTTCTAAATATTAAAAAGGCAGCAGTGGCAATTTTGCACAAAGGAGTTGTGGTATGTGACATTTTCCCACCATGCTTTAAAGTTGCTTTTGAAGTGGAGTGAATCAGCACTGTTTTCCAAATTCCAAGAAGAGGCTATAACTCTTATGAACTCTAGAGGAATGGAAATAACAGTTGGTCATTTTACTACAAAAAGTAATATTGCTCTAATGTATCGTTTGAAACCTTCACACAGCTCATTATAACTATATTTTAAATCAAACTGTAAAGGAGTTAACCCCTTAAATTTGAAAATGGTCTAAGTCCTCTGGAAATGACAATACTTTCTTAATAGGCCAGTTCTTGCACCACTGAAATGAAGAAAGATTTTTACATTCTTGGGAAAAGATAACAAACATTCATGTTGTCGAAGCTCAGCCCACTATTTTAAATGACAGCAACACCAACTGAACATATTGAGTGCTGTATTACAAGCATTTTCTCTCATCAGTCAAAATATTTTCCTGAGCAGTTTAACAAAGTGTTCATCAGCTCAGAATAAAGAGATCCCACTCTTGCCTCCATGGTCCAGATGGGGAGGAATACCACTGAATCAACACCATTGCTGCACTCCTGATATGTGAAAGGAGAATCAGGTAAGAGAATAAAGCAGGTGTTTGTTACCTGCCATTTTATATAAACTACTCCAGGAAATCACTTGAGAGACTTCTCAAACTAAGCACCTGTTAAAATTATTGTTAATCTGTATTATGTGAACTTGAAAAAGGAATCTTTATACATATGTGTTTGCATTTTAAAATACAGATTCTTTTGCATTAGAAAAGCATCATTCTTTCTTGCCCATCACAAGAAGGTTTCTTTCAACATGCCATATCCAATTACTGCTGTACAGCATGGGTTTCCCAAATTTGTGGTACTGCAGAAGTGCTTCATGAATTAGCACTGTTTAAGGAGAGGAAGCAAAGAATACCAAGAAATCCTCCCAGTGTGGACAATACACATGCAGCGTAAATCTGGGGCCCAATACAGAAACTTATAAAGATGACCTGAAACTGAGGTCAACATCAAAATGAAGAAGCAATGTCATTAATAAAAGCATGCGCTCTCTCCATCTGTAACTAATCTATATCACATGCAAAGGTGCTTCTAACTAAAATTTCACAGAAGTTAATGTATTAGACAAATCTCATACTACCCTCTCTTTTTTTCCTTACAGCAAAATAGCATAGTAGATACCAGCAGGCCTCTTAGGTTTTTGCCGAATCTTGGCCTCTTTGCCAAGACTGCATGAGCAGCGTTTGCTCAATAGCTCTTGACTTCATGATGGTGAGAGCAGAAAATCCCAATCCCTATTCTTTCTTGACATACATGCCATACAGCAACCAAGTGTGAGCTGCTCTGATGAGTTCAGTCTGAAGCACACCCCACACTCTGACAGTCATGGTACAGGTTGGATGGGGATGGAGGAATTGGGAGGAGCAAGGGGCTTGGCCTCACTTATTCCACATTTTCTGGCCAGTGAGTTTAATTTCTTGCCTACCAAATAACTAATATCTAATCACTACACCAGACTAACTATGCATCTGCCCATAACTGCTATTCTTAAGTCAAATTATTACAGATTTCCTCTGTTAGATCACCTGATCCAAAGCAAAATTCCTTTGAGATGCTACTACTCACTCTAAGGAGCAACCTTCTCCAGGAAGATCCATAAAAAGTTCACAGAGGTGAACAAGAATATATGGAATGCAGACAGGGCAGGACTGGAAAAGAGACCTCTCACCCACATAAAAAAACCCCACACCAGAAAAATCCTCCCAGCTTTTTCTACACCGCTACCCTGTGCCCAAAAAGAATGGGAAAAATGTAGGAAAATCTCATAATAATTTCTGAGCTGGCAGGGAATACATCCACAATTACTTTTCTCCCAAACATTAAGGGTTAATATTTAGTAGTAAGAAAACAAGTGAGAGGGTCAGACAAACTTGTGAGCAGAAGAGACCCACTGCTGCAGCCTTCAGAGATACAGCATAATGAGAAGCAGAATTTGCCCAAGAAAGTGTAAAGTCAGTTTGAATGAGATTTTTATGCCACCAGATAGACCTGAATAGGAAGGCACTAGCTGGTGGAGCTTGATATATGTGATCTGGAAACGAAAAACTGTCTAGCGTCCTTTTACAGTCATATCCACCAAGAAGGAACTTAGAGTAGCCAGCTCTAGCCTTCTATGTGCAGGTACCCAAGCTGAGTTGGTTGCCTCTGCATTCATGGAAAGAGAGAGATGTCTCCAGAGAGTGATTCAGGAAAGCATTTACTCACATACTTAACCTCTGAAGTGTGCTCAAACAATATTGAATTCTCTAATTAAAAGAGAATGTTTCCAGTGTATAGCCATAGCGATGAGAAATGAAATGGACACGAAATACTAAGAGCATCAATCCCCTGTTCCCTCTCATTAGAAACTGCTCTCAAGATTTCTCTTTAGAGCACATGCCTTTAGATGACCTGCTGCAGAAGTAGAAGCAGGACGAGGTCAGTAAACAAATCATCAAATAAGAAAGTCTTCTGATTCAAAGGCCTGTTGGACTTGGTTCCCAAGGGGAAATCCCTGTACACTTACACTGATGAGTGGGATTAACAATAGCACTGTCAACCCATCTTGTAAATCCACTACAGTGCCTCTAAAATGGTTCACTTGAAACACTATAAACAAGACAGCTTTTGTGTTCAAAGTGACAGAAATGTTTGCTTACAGTGAAGTGTGTGTGTCTCCCTCTCGGACGCTCTTTGAGTATTTCAAGCTGAAATCCTCAATGCAGGATAATGACTGCTTTCCAAAGAATTTGAACACACAGCTGAATATTTTAGGCACTTTAAAAGTAAAAATATCCCCTTGACAATGTTGTATACTCTATTTCATCAACAAAAAAAAAAAAAGGAAGTATTTATGTAAATGCTGAGGCATACTTACAATATTTTATAATCATTACTTAGAGCAGAGGGTGGGTGGTTGTCTTGTTTTTGACAGTGCTCACATTTTTGCAGTCTGAGGAAATGTGGAATAACAGGCAGCTCTGACACCCTGTAAAATATATAGCATTGCCGATTCTTGTACTTTGGCTTTTTCTTCTTGACAGTGAGGGTTCATTTTTTCTCACGTCAGGCATCCAGTCTAAGAGTTTATTTAAGCAGGCTGGAATACAGTCCATGAAGGAAAATAAGTATGCTGAAATGGGCCAAACCTGTGCTTCTTACATGTTATTTTACTTTTACTTGGGTTGTTGTGCTTAAAATAAAATTGTTTTCAAGTATGTGCTTAAATTGTTACCATTCAGTATTAACAGAAAATAACCTGTGTGCACATTTCCACTTGAAAGAAAAAAAGAAGACCAGAAAAAAATTATATTTCCACCAAAGTTGTCTTACTGTATGTTAATGTTTTTTTATTTGTATTTTCTGGATTTTGTTGAATAAATGAGCACTTGTTATAGTGCTTCACCATCTTCAGAGCAAAGGCTGCAAGTTTTCACACTGAATACTAGAAATACGTGTATCTCTCAAAATTTGCAGTAAAGCTTTAGCAGTATACCTGGATCTCAAAGCCAGTGGTCTGTTGCCCACAAAATTACAGTAAAATCTAGTGTGCACAGCAGTTCTGTGTAAAACTTCTCTCCCTGAGCATTTAGTAAAGCATATTATTTTTTGTTGTTGTTGTTGTTGTTTGAAAAGGTAGGTGTTTGAGGTGCAATGTATGACAATGCAGAGAAGAATATCATAGGAATAGCTGTCTCGTGTGACATTACGATCTAGAGTTTGTATACTCAAAGTTCTCAAACTTCTTTTGTCAGTCAATATTGTCTTAGAAACCAACCCTGCAGTCAATGAAATCAAAGAGTACTTTGTCACTGTGTAGGGGTTTGAG